>CM063506.1:27378907-27461407 GCA_032207245.1 Pardosa pseudoannulata
TATATATGTATACATATGTATATATATGTATATATATATGTATATATAAATATATTATATATATATATATATATATATATATATATATATATATATATATATATATATATATGTATATATAAATATATTATATATATATATATATATATATATATATATATATGTGGGTGTGTGTGTTTATGTTTACACCTAAGAAAGTCGAAAAATATGGAACAAGGTCGCAATGGAATGATGTCGGATGTCTTTTAATCCGCGAACACATACTGCTCCTTGGATGGCTTCCGTTGATGAAGAGATGTTTTATCTTGTTTTAACGGAGGTATCGGTACTTTTTTTTTTTACAAAAATGTTTAATAGCTGATATAAAAAAATAAGTAACTTGATTCAGTGTGTGTGAATTGCCATTCATAATTGCCGCAAAACCTAATTATTTAAAGCTAATGGAAAAATTATTTTTGTGTTACCTTAATTAAAATTAATCCAATTTTTCAATGTAAAAAGTGCTGTAAACTGAAAAATGATAGGAAAAAAATGTGTATTAACCCGTTAAAAATGCCCAAATCGTTTCTATTGAATATATATTGATGAATGAATTTCTTAAATCTAAACAACTCTGAATATTACAGTTCCTCTACATTACTGATGAGCTGACCTTTTAAACATCATGAAACATCATTTTAAAAGTAAATTTCACGTCAAGATATTTATTTGCTACATATGTCAACACGGTACTGTAAAGTTTTATCAGAGATTTAGCTCTTCCTCAAGATGTCACCGATCGATGGCCGATTGGTTAGGGTGCTGGCCTTCGGAACTGGAGTTCGTGGGTTCGAATCCCACTGTGGCATGGATGTCCGTAGCCGTTCGTAATCGGCTTTAAGCTGTAGGTCCCGGTCTCATTAGCCCTCGTGTTGCAAAAAGTACACCGTAGCACTACAAACCAAACAAACAAATCCTCAAGATGTCTGTTGCTGTACCAAATAAAAAAAGGCTGTGTGACGCCTGAAAATTTGTTAAGTGGGATCGAAATAAGAAAATAATAAATGATTGAAGCTATTCGAAAATTTGGGGTATTGTTTATAGTGTTGCAGTTTTATTTAGTTTCTTTTATAAGTAAAAGTATTTCCAAGAAAACAGATTTTACAAATTATTTTTAACTGTCATAATATAAGTGCACTGGGCATTAAAAGGTACTAATCATAGTTAAGATTTCTTTCTTTGTAGTAGTATTTATTGCACTTTTTCTTTTCTATTCATAAGAATTTTTATTGGATTTGCTGTACATTAGTGTATGGTTATATACTCTTATCACAAGCTTATAAATGCGTTCTCTCGGGTTACATACAATTTTTTTTTTATTTCGAAGCAATAATTCTGAATTTGCATCAGACGGAAACTGAAAGATATTGTTTAATTGAATTGTTTCGTTTACATATATAGTGAGATGTTAATCCTTTTTGTAGACAAGAAAAGCACTACAAAATTTAGTATCGTGTGTCTACTAAAGAACATTTCAAAATAATGTTAGAACAATTAGTTGTATGTATTTATTTTCCATATAAACATATATTTTCCAAATTGGCATTCTTAAACATTTTGGCTATTTAAATTTCTACCTTTCCGTAATATTAATTTTAAAACGCGACTCATAAGCAAATTTGTGAAGCCAGGCAGTTTTGTTCTCTTGTTCATAAAAACTAAAGTCGATTTATTGTAGCGATGAGACAATTTTGAATTTTTATCAAAGTAGTTAAAGTTTATCATCATTCTAACTTAAATTAAAAATATTTTACATTTAATTTTCTGTAATGGATATTGTTTTATGAAATTTATTCTATTATTAACAGCCGAACGATGGCCGATTGGTTAGAGTGCTAGCCTTCGGTACCGGAGTTCGTGGGTTCGAATCCCGCTATGGCATGGATGTTCGTAGCCGTTCAGAATCGGCTTTAAGCTGTAGGTCCCGGTCTCATTAGCCCTCGTGTGCAAAAACGTAGACCGTAGCACTCCAAACCAAACCAAACCTAACCAATTATTAACATACCTAGCAGTACTACTTAATATGAGACTCAATTGACAAAGGCGTCGAATTCGTATTTGGAGAGTTGTAGATTTGAAGTCCGAGACGGCCAAACACCGTTTAAAAATAACCGGCGCTGAAGCATGTAAAGTAGGTCCGTGGTTACATAAAATTACTAACTGCACAGCAGAATTTAACTATCAAAGTGATTGCCAATGCACACTGGTATCTCCGGAATATCGACATACACAACGAATTAAATATTCCACTCTTCCAACTTTTTACAGACATTTAGCTGAAAATTTTTATAACAATATTAGAAATGATTTCCTTTTGGAATACTTCATGACTACGCTGACGCTAGAAACCGCAAGCGACCTCGAGCCGCACTGTCTCTAATTTCTCCTAATTAAAATTTAATTAAAAAATTATAAAATTAAAAAAACTAATACGTGCTTGCACGGTAAAAAAAAATTCCCTATCCTTTTGTTCACCCTCTGAACCCTTACTAGTAACCTTGAATATTTACTCCTCTCCACTAGTCTCATGAAGTTCATGGATCCCAGACTCTATCTTTTACCTCTTTCTCTCTACTTCTGTCTACTAACTCCTAGCCGACATCCACTGACAAGCCAACCAAGCAAAAGAGCCAGCGCCCTTGGGGATTTATCCCCAAATGACGCCGACCTCACACTTTTTCCTGATGGTCCTGATGGACAATGTTCTACAGGCTCAAACGATACCTCTGTAGGTGGCAGACCAAGCCAAAGGCATCTTCTGCTTGGTAACTGCTTCCAAACTGCGAAGACCCATTCTTACAAGTGTAATCTCTCGAGGCAATAGAAACCACTTTTCCATGAGAACTCATTTGACTTCGAGGTGAACACGACACCAACCAAACAGTACTGGATCTTGCTAAAATAAACAAGACGAGCCCCAAGTATTAGCTAATATGGAAATTGCACCAACACTTAATCATAAAAATCAAATATTCAGTTAAAAGTTATAAATTTGTAAAGCAAGGATGCGAAACTCACCATCTGTGGTCCGCATGTGGCCCACAGCGAATATTTTTGCCTCCAAGATTTCATAAACTTTGTACTAATAAACGACAACTACCCTCACTTTAAATTTTTATGCGTCATATGTAGTTTAATTTCTAATTTAATGTAAAAAAATATTTACATGTTAGCTAACAGAATTATGTATTAATTCACAGAATAATCCCCATGAGCTTAAGTTTTAATTATTTTGTTTTTCGTAATAAACTTAGTATTGTTCCAAAAGTGTCTACATTAATATACCTATTAAAAATAAAAAGGGAAGTGCGAAAAAAAAATTAAGAAAGCCTAGTAGCATAAAGGTTGGAAACCATTGCCTTGTAGAAAGCACCCTAGGATAGTAGTTTGAATACTACCTAATGCATTGTCCAGAACATTTTACTGTTATCTTAACATTTCAACTAGAAATAAGTCTTGTGGCTGAGTTGTCTATTGTTAAAAACAGTTAATGTTTCTGCTAAATCGTATATTCGGCTATGAACATATTAATGTTTCCTTCCTAACTGACCTGAAGAGCTTGCGTGAATTTCCCATGTTTCTAACGTTTAGGCCAATACGAGTGCTGTATTCCTAAAAAGTATTTCATGGAGTAGCACTTCCGTTGACAGGTGTAAAGTGAACCGCACTTCCTTTTTGTACACGCACTCAGACAATGCCTAAATGCTACGAAAAATCTCCCACCCCGCCTCAAATACTGTTAATGGAGCAAGTAGGTTCCATACCTTTCTTCCCTTCCTTCCTTCAACCACTAAAACAATTCAATTAAAATTTTCAATTGTTTTGAAATTTTTACGAGTAAAAAACTTGGAAAACTTTTAACTGTTATGATTTTTTTTATGAAGAATACAGTTTGGAGATGATAGCAAAGATTTTCACCAACTGCGCTAATAGAATTGAGGATTGGGTCTGAAAACTATAAATTCTTTTAAATAAGTCTTTTTTTTTATTACAAAAAAAGCCATTTGAAAATCGTACTTTTTCTTTTTAAAAATGTAGAAAACAATTCTGTATTTTACCGCTTCCCTTACAAATTTTTTTTAAAAAAATTGCAAAAAATCATCACATTTTTTTTTTTATTTTATTATTAAATACAAGGAAATGAAACAAAACATGTAGGTTTTTTGTTGAATTTTTAATTTGTTACAGGTATAAAAACATTTAGTTTTAACATTAGTTTACTATCCCGATTTATCTCGGGCAAATGGAAAAAAATCTAAGCATTAGTCTTTTTATGATAGTTTTTGAAACAAGGGACAACACAAAGTGATACCTGACATTCTGTACTCTGGTATCTTTTCGTACTCACCAACTGCGGTAATCGGTTTTACGGGAGTACGGAGTACACTGTCTCGTTGGATTTTATTTATTTTTTTTAGTAGCAGAAATAACATCTGGAAAATACCTTGAGGTTAATTTGAGTGGTAAAAGACTAATTCTAGGTCTTCCTGATGTAAAAGAAAGCTCATCACGATAATTTTCTAAAATTATTTTTTCAACCAGTTTAAAACACGTGACCAGTCCTGCCAATAGAACAAACAGCGAAACCAACAAAACTCTCCAAACTGCCAATCAAAGCTGAATATTTCCATCCATTTCCTCCAGGCCGAGTAAAACCATAATAAAAGAAATGGTACTGACAAATTCTACTTTGTCCGAGTTTTCACGGTATAATAATTAACTGCAATATATACAAACCCGAGATAACTCGAAATAATCAGGCAAGCGGTTAATAATGGTGTCTCTCGAAAAAGATCTAATTTGTCAAAATCAAAAAAAAAGACATATAAAAAAAAAACAGAGAAAAACATGCTACAATAAAATTGTTTGTTCTGTTAAAATAGAATTTATAATGTTGTATACGGTACACGTACTAGTAAGCTTTCTGACGAGTGATACTGTAGCGCGGGTCACGTACTAGTACGGGTTAGTGTAACAAGATGGTTTATTTGTGGGTACAAAAATAACGGTATATACAGAAAAACGAAACTAAATGTTCTTGTCTTTCATTTTTTTTTATAATGTAAAAATGTTTATAAGTAACATAATTCGAAAAAATTAAAACTATATACTACTATTTCTATTTGATTTTTCATATTTACGATACTATTATAAATTTATCCACTAAAAAATATATATTTTGTTTACAAAAATCTTATGGTTGTTATTTATATATTTCTATTTATATATTTGTTTATATACACGGTTCGACAAAACCCGGGCGACTAAAGAAATGCCCCTGCCGACTTTTGTTGCAGCCCCTGGCATGTTTATTACTTTTGGTTGGCCTGAAGGCAAAAAGATGCAAGATTTTAGTGAAAGTGAAATTGAATTGCTTTCTCGACATTTTGCTGATTGCTTTGCTATCAGTGAAGATGATATTTGTAAAATTATTGATGAATGGTATGCATTTAAAGTTCTTGGGAAAAATTTATCACTTAATTCTCTTTTTGAAAGGTGTATTTTGATGAAGGACAGATTTCCACATTTAACAAATCTTATTTCAATTGTACTGACCCTTCCTGTTTCAACATCTTCCTGTGAAAGAGGTTTCAGTGCAATGAATGTCATCAAAAACAAACTACTTTCAAATTTAAGGAGAGACTCTTTAAATAGTCTAATGTTTATACACTTAAATGGACCATCTTTGCAGGAATTCAATCCTAAGAAAAGTCAATTGATAGGTGGTATTTCAGAGCAAAAACTCAAAGACAGTGTTAATGTTAATAATTTCTTTCAAGATTTATAGTTACATTACCTGATATAATTTTCCGTTGCATAATGTAATCAAATAAAGATTGTCCTTGTCCTGTTGTAGGAAAAACCCTTTTTGATTATGAGTGGCCCATGCTTCATTCTGCAGCCTTAAAATCATTAAGTTGAAGAAAGAACTTGTGCCATCGGCTCCTAAGAATTTTTCCTGGCTCCTAAGATTTTACAATTTTTGTCAGTCTCTGTTTATATATTTCAATATAAAATACGAAAAGTGGGTTAAAAAAATAAATAATTTTAATAATCTATTGAGATTTAACTGAATAACTAAATTTACGCACAAAACGCCCGATCCCGGTACAATTCCGCTGCGAAATGTACCCGCACACAATGTGTTAAAAATTACAATTTCTTTAAAATGTAAGAACTTTGGGATAGGAAGTCCGATGAAATTAAAAATAAATAATATACAGCATTTATTGAGATGAATGCTGTCAGTCTTAAATGAACTTGTTAGTTACGTCTAGAAGTCTTTACGTGTGTAAGCCAGAAAGATTAAAGTCTTTGACAAAGTTGTTTTATTTTAATGTGTAAAAACAAAACAATTTATAAAAAAAGGAGGAAAAGGGAAATTTTTAATACGTGGATGATAATTATTTTAAACCTTTAACTGTATATTTTTTCAATAGCCCATTTTGCGAAGTCTTTTTATAAAATTTCGTGTTACGTATGAATTTTGGTTGCAAATTCAATATTTGAAAGTATTTTTTACTGGAAGTATTGTTAGTAAATATTTTTACAGATATTGCGTTTACTAATGGTATGATCTCTAGCAATATTCCCAGTCTTGCAAAATAATTTTTGATAGCTGTATAAAATTTTGATGTAATAAACACATTTGCGCAGCTTAACACTAGAATTAAGGAAGGGGTCATTTTGACACCTAGCGAACTTTTATCTCTGACAGCTCTTCTATTATATATATGTATATATATATATTTCAAATATCTTAATCGATTCTTGACTTTTCCTAAATCATTGTGATTTACGAAATAGTAAAGATTTCAAGAAAATCGTATTTTTATTTTAGCCCTAACAAATGATATTATGCCGTATTTCTGGTATACCTAGAAATACGGCAGGCTATATACTGATGTTGAAGACAAGTGTTAACTTCATAATGACTCTTTTATTATTTTATTAGCTGACCTGGAAGCATTCATAGCGTTGTTGTACGTAAGAGGGCATTAGCCGCCAAGGGCTTACCAATTCTTAGTTTGTGGTCCAAGACTTGGGGACCAAAGTTTTTTCATGAAACTATGAGTAGAGATAGGTTTCCGGAAATTATGAAATTTCTTCGTTTTGAAAATAAACTAACAAGGTCTTCACGTTTGCAGTGTGATAAATTTACACTAATATCCGAGGTATGGAATACTTTTATAGAAAAATGTAAGCTTTGTACAAACCAAATGAAAATATTACGTTTGATGAACAGTTATTCCCTACAAAAACAAGATGCCGTTTTTTGCAGTATGTGCCTAACAAGCTCAATAAATTCGGAATAAAGTTTTGGCTAGAAGTAGATGTTAGGACAAAATACTTATTAAACGGATTTCCATATTTAGGAAAAGATGAAATGAGACCAAGTGATCAAAGTTTAGGAGAGAACGTAGTAAATCGTTTAATTAATTCTACGTACATGCAAAGTCTGTATATTTTTAAAAGCAAACTGTAGTTGTCATAAATATGTAGATATCTCATCAAGGGGTCAAAATGACACCCGCCGTAATTTTAGGTATACAAAGACCACCGTAATTCTAGTGTTAGAGAGATGAAAGTTTTCTCTCTTTCCCGCTGAGAAAATTTTCCATCTGCAGTGCTTCACCATACGCTGTTGCTATCAAGATGCTGTAGTGCCTTTTTTTATGCTTATTCAAACAGAAGAAAATAAAAAGAAAAGCTTGCTGTATGAACTCTCAAAAGAAAAATGAAATCGAAACCTGTGTAAGCTTTCGTTTTTTCGATTTCCGTTTCCTCCAGTGGCATATTTAGGAAGGGTCAAAGGGGCATTTGCCCCTCCCCCTAGGCAAAAATAGAGCAGTTTGTTCTTTGTTTCAGGTATCTAAAGACAATAACATTAAAGAGTTTCCTGAAATTTTTTCTGTTATCCCGAGTACAACTGAAAATTTTTCAAAAATTTTAGTTGACAAGTTTACAGAATTTGGCTTAGACCTAATCTAGCTTTGCGAACAAAGTTTTTATGCATGTACATCAGTGAGTGACCTATTTAATGGAGATCAGACCATAATTAAAAAAAAAATTATACCCATTGCCTTATGTATTCATTGCATATCTCATTTATTAAAATTTAGCCAGTACCGTTCAACCGATAAGAAACTGTATAAATATTATAAAATTTATATAACTTTTCTTCTAGTCGTACTAGCTCAGATATTTGATCAAATACTTTATATCACAGCTGCATAACTGCTGGATTTTTATTTAATGTGACAATTTTTTCTAATTTTTTTGTATTTATAATTATTGTGTTATTTATGGTGAGCGCCTTAAGATTGAAGTTTTTCCAATTTGTTATTATAAATTGGATATCTGGTGTCTGATTCCAATTTCATCAACACCATAAAAATTTTAGATGGCTAATTAAAATAATTATTTTTTGATCATTAGGTTTTTTTTTAAGCATTTTATCATTTTTTTATGAGATAGGTGTGCCACGACCACCCCCAAAACTGGCTAAATGCTCCCCTTCCCCAATTGCCTGTGAACCCTGTACTGCCACTTGAAAGGTTCCAACGTTTACTGGGGGAAGGGGCTGAATTGCCCCCTGTTGTAAAGTTATAGTATTGTAGATGTACGGCCAAGTAAATTGTTCCTAGTTAGAAGTTCCTAGTTAGAACTATCGCTACTTTCATATTTGCATCCGTGATGTCAAGTCTTTGTGTATTATATATATTTACAAAAAATTAAAATTTAATGTTATCCGAAATTTTTTTTAGTTTTAAAACTAATCAAAACTATGCATTTACTTATTTATTCATCTTCGTCCTAAATTTTATTCGTTCTGCTGAACCCAGCATTAAACAGTGTTTAACATCCCAGCCATCAATAATACTGGGCTAACTAGTGTTTCGAAATTTGTCATATTTAGTTGTCTTTTTCTTTATATGTAATCTTAAAAGCCCTGTACTGCTACTTGAAAGGTTCCAACGTTTACTGTTTACGCTTTGTGAAATGGGGGCTGTTGTCATTTTCTTTATATATAATCGCAAAATCATAGATTTAGAGGAAATATACTTTTAACTATAAAATGCTTTAGCATCAAGCATTCAATTCTTGCACTTTAAATTTCAACAATTTAGTGTATTCTAAAATTTTAAAAATTCCTGAATGATCGTTAATTTATTTGAACTTGTGTGCTGGGCCATTCCTGACGATTATGCAGCGAATGCTCCACACGCAAGTGATCAAAATGTAGGGGTGCCGAATTCAATCGTGAAATTTACCTGTTCAAGGAATATCCAATTATTATTATTTTTTGTCTTATATAGCAAACACAATAGTGTCATATTGTGTTATTGTGTAAACATATTAGTGTCACTTTTTAATAAAAAAAAATCTTCCTAATGAATAATTTTAAATCTTCCTGCCTTCTTGTTGAAAAAAACGTTACACATCATAACTATCGCTCTTTGAGTAGGTCTCTCTAAAGAATTACTGCACTCTGATATCGCTAGCTTATTATATCGGCTTTTTTAATACTATTTTGATTTTGCTATTAAGAGCGCGCACATATAAACTCAAATGTACATAAGAGCACAAGAGCGCACTTGGAAGGGAGGCTAACAAGCTAAGCGAAATGTCAAACTTTACGAGATATGAAATCAAATATAATCGATTAATTAGCAAAGGAGAGATTAAAGTTAAATTTCATTATCGTTTGCAGTATTTTAAATTTAGTGTTCTTTTATGTAATTCAACCAAATAAGTGCAAAGAATATGTGATTAATAAATTGATTAATTAAAATGGAATTTTAACTTCAGGTTAATTATCTATTTCTTATTGTTTAGTATGACATATTGAGCTTTGTGAAATGGTTTCGCTTTTAATTTGTTGAATCCCTCCTGAAGACAAAAACCTATGTGTGCGCTGGTAGGAGCAGAACGGAAGAAAAAAGAAGAAAAGGTTGCTTTGGGACGGACTACTTGTGCCATTTTCGTCTTTTATGAGTATTGGCTTATTACATTATCAAGACTCAGTACATAATGTGAAGACTTGCGACATAGATAGGAATGTAGCGGATGCATAGGGATATAAACATCAGTGCCAGTAGTGAGATTCGAATACACGTACTCAGTAACAAAAAACAATTTAGTTCACTCAGAGCATGTTTAGTTATTGCCTATATATTCATTAAATATTTAGTGTTCTTTTTAATTATAAGCTCGCAGTGTTATCTAACTTGTCTACCAAATGTTAGTTTTGCATATAAACTTTTCTAAAGATCCGTATGGTAATATTTATTAATTACTCTATGAAATTCAGCTTTAAAAATATTCTGCGCAATATTTAAGCTTTCTGTTTGTGTGTATTGCATGAATTTAGCATCACTTATATACGGAATTGTAACCCCCACACTTTTCTAAGTTTTTTCAGGTATAATTAGGAAGTTTTGTTAAAAATTATAATATCATAGAAACTATAACTTTAAATAAAACTTCTGAAACTTTCACTAAAATGCCTTGTTTTGGAATTATTTTAGAATGTAGTAAGTAGCGAGCTCAAGGCATTTCCGACTTTATATTCTGGCGAGCTGCTTTCTGTCTTTTTGATTGTCTTTTGTCTGAAGTACATGTGATTTCGAAAACGAACTATTATCCCGACTGAATTACTTGATTCTCGCTGGTCGTCATGACTACCATGCTGAGAGTTTGTTGACTTTCGAGGTCGTACGTTTCAATGAAATGGAATAGACGCTATCGCGTTTAGAATGTTTGTTGATATAATTCTAATTCATTATAGCTAATTACGCTAAATTACAGTATAATTGTATGACAAGTAGTTGCCGATTGCTTCGGACTGTAACGTGTGATTGTTTATCTTTAATTACGGATATTAAAATTAAGTTTGAAAAATTTTTTTAAAAACACACTTTTATTTAAAAATGAATTATGAAGGTTAAAAAAAAATTTCTTTCCAGCTTTTTGAGAACTTTAATAATTTTTATGACCAAAAGTAAAAGCCTGGGGTGCGTGTAATATATTCAATATTATATGAAATATAGGTACCTCACTCATTTATTTTAGTCACAAAAATTTTCAATGTTTCTGGGTAGCCAAAAAGAATTTTTAATCTTTGTAGTTCGTTTTCAAAAGAAAAAATGCTTTTAAAACTATTTCGTAATTATATTTTTTTTACTCTTTTCAATCATTAGTGAATATTGCAATCAAATTTCCAATCATCATGCTGTATACTTTAATGAGTCGTATAATCAAGTTTCTATGCACAACAACAGATGTCGCCATTATTTCCAATTGATTGATATATTATTAAATTGTAATTATATAATAATTTATCAGTAATGGTGTATTTTTTGTGATTCATTCAGGTATTGTCATTGAAGATACATTAGTATGAAAAGTTTTAGTTCATTTGGAAATTGGGAAGTTAGTAAAAATTCAGTCATAAAATTTGATAGACAGACATACGGTCTTAATTAAAGAAAAGTGTGTAAAAAAAAAAGTTGACTCCCCATCCCCAACACTCATGATGTTATGAAAGCAGCGTTTTAAATTAATCTATAATTCGTGCAATATATTAACTCTACATATAAGTCAAGTTTATCATAATATATCTCTTTTTTAAACCCTCAACCTAAAATACAGAACTTTGGCGCCATTCAGGTTTTGAACTGAAGGGCCCTTTCTATAAAATTACCCTTTGTAAAAAATTTTAAACTTTTCATAAAAATATAATTTTCTCTCTCTTTTTTATTTTTTTTTAATTTGAATTAATTAAGCATCTTATAAGTTGTAACTTCTCTATTTTATTTTTTTAACTAATCAATAATTTGATTAATGGGGATATTATAATAATTGATATGCTTTTAGTAAGTACAGTGATGTTATATAATACCAAGATAGCTTATATTCCACAATCTTAATTTTTTTTCATCAAAATAACACTTTTGATAAATATACCATGTACTTACTTACAAAGATTTTATGTTTAACTATATCTATTGAATTCCTATTGTAAGCAAAATGATGGCCTAGAACAGGGATGGGAGAACTACGGCTAGCTGGCCAACTCCGGCCCGCCGGAAGGTTTTATCCGGCTTGCAGACAGAATTTTAAGTTGCCGGTCCGAGGCAAATTAAAAGAAATATATATTTATACATTATATATCCATCTTCTTTTCTACTTTGCTTAAATATTATATCCCAAATTTATTATCTCACGCGAAGATCAGCTGTATATTTGCTTCTTACATAGGAACAAGTGTGTTCAACTTTGAACCTTAGAAAGAATAATTTCAAAAGTAGACTGACAGATGAGCATTTAGCATCGTTCGTTAAAATCGGTACATCTCACTTCGATCCTCAGTTTAAGGGACTTTATATCGCAATTTCATTCATCTCATTAACGTATTTAAACCGTTAAGTACTTGTATATTGTTTTTAAAATTTTAGAAAAATTTATGTTGGCCCGCCAAATTTATTTTCCTTCGATTTTTGGCCAGTGGCCGAAAAGGTTTCTCCATCCCTTGCCTAGAAACTGAATCAAACGAGTTATTCTTTTCTGTATTGTAATGTTAGCTTTTTATATGTTTAAACATACATATATGATAGTTATATGTGGGATAGACTCTTACCCTAAGTTAAAAATAATTGAAACTTATTAACAGAATCTTTATTTATTTATTTATTTTTGTTTTGCAGAGGCTCTTCTTCAGAGTCGGCCTTTACCAGAGATTCCAGGTCTTTTGGATGATCCAACAGTGTCTGGTCTCCCTTTGGGTGTAGAAACAGCATCTCGATGGATGTCCAAGGAAAATCTCTTGTTACAGGAAGATGCTGATCCACAAGTATTTGTGGCACTCTATGATTTCCAGTCTGGGGGAGAAAATCAATTGTCTCTGAAAAAAGGTTTTTGTTATTTTTATATTTATATTTTATTTTTGTAAAATTGAAAAAAAATTTTTCAAATCTCTTATTTAAAGTGAGAAACTTAACAGAATTTCTAAGTTTGATTTTTCTTTCCTTAAACAAGAAAATAAAGAGATACAATAAGTATAACCCATGTTATTTTTTTTAACCTTTTATCATGAATGATAATTAAAGCCAAAGTTTCATTATAGTAAAGTAAAGTAGGAAATGTAATTTAATAATAAATTGTTTATCTATAATTACAAGTGGCCTTTCCCCTTTCATTTATAATTTTTTATTATTTAAGCTTAATTTTAAAATGGATGATGCAATATTTGAACTCTATAGAAAAGGGATAATAAATTGAAATGCTATAACATTTTAAACCTTTTTTAAAATATTCTGCTATATATAATGTAATATCAAAGAGTTTTCAATTTAATAATATTTCAGGATTTCCTAATTTTTTCTTACTTTATTCACTGTAAAATGTTTTTCATCGTTTATAATCATTATTTCTCTTTTCACCATGCTGGTGTATGTGGTTACAACAGCTGCAATGCATTTAATTAGTTCTAACACTTAATGTCCTAAAAATTTTCCTTAGTAATCCAAATGAATTTTTTTCCATATGGCACCATGTAGCCTTTAGATGGCCTCTTGTTCTTTATCTCTCTGATGGCCATGTCAGCATAATTCTTCTATTATTATTTGGTAGCATTCTAAGTATGTGGGACGCATATCCAGCATCATCTTTTTATTTTAGCAAAAATAAATTTGGCTAATATTTTGTTTTTATACAATTCAATACTTGAAATTTTGTGTTTGGGTAGTATATTTTAAGAATTTTTCTTAGGTAAGTAAGATCAACAGAGTTTATTTTCTGTTTTTGTACTTAGTAAGTTTTATGAAAAATGGGAATTTTTTAGCTAGGGCTGAGTTTTTTTGTTAACAATTTTAAGTTTCTTATAATTTTAATTATGTAAATAATTTTGAGCAAGTTGTTCTGTTTTTAGGAGAGCAAGTGCGTGTACTATCATATAACCGCACAGGAGAATGGTGCGAAGCCCAGTCTCGCACCTGCCAGGTAGGCTGGGTTCCAAGCAATTATATTACTCCAGTCAACAGCTTAGAGAAACATTCTTGGTACCATGGTCCCATCTCCCGTAATGCAGCTGAATACCTGTTAAGTAGTGGTATAAATGGCAGCTTCCTTGTCAGAGAGAGTGAGAGTAGCCCAGGCCAGAGGTCTATTTCTTTGCGATATGAAGGCAGAGTATATCATTACAGGATAAGCGAAGATACAGATAGCAAAGTAAGTACAGGAAACTGAGTGAAATTAATTAAAATAAAGAAATTGGGTATTTGTTTTAAAATTGAGTATTTTTAGTTATAACTGTCTTTATTACTTTTTTATTGACTTCTAAAAGTGTTAATTTTAACAAAATTCATTTTTAGGAGAAAGCAAAATGTTAATTATTATCATAGTTGATGCAATTTGTAATCTAAATAAATGATTAATTAGTATATATGTCATTTTAAATATTTAAAGTACTATAACAAGAAACTGAACTTGTGTGTTAGAATAGAATATAATAATCAACAATATTGTATTTTTGTGACCACTGTTTTAAGTTTTACATTAAACGTATTTCTTGCATAATTTCTTAGAATTTTCCTTTTTCTTAACTGTTTTGATTCACCAGTCAATAAAACTTATGACTGTAATGAGTTATTTTATAATTTTTATACAGTACTATCATTTTATATTTATTTGTTTTTGGCCTTCTAAATAAATATCTTTTATAGAATTCCTCATATATATATATATATATATATATACATACACACCCCAGAATGAACAAAAGAAATTTCCTGTAAAAAAACTTTCTGCATGATTTATTTATTTATATTTATTTATTTATTTTGTTTAAAAGTCTAATGCATTAAATACTTTATACGAGAATAACACATTTTGTTGCAAATGTGTAAGAATTGTACTTGATTTGAATCTAAGAAATAATCATTGTTAAAAGCTTGAAATGAATAATGCACCACATCATAAAGAACAGTAGATTATTGTTTAAACAATGCAGGATTAAATATGTAAATCTTTGGTTTGTAAAATTTTCCTTTCTTGGACTACTGAGAAAATTCATGTGAAGTAAATTAATTTATTTTGTATTGAATAAATTTATCTACTGAATATCTACAAAGCTCAGTGTGATTTCTGTTTCTTATTTTTGAAATTTTAAATATAAACTTGACTATATCTTGCTATTTTAAATTACCTCTTGATGATGGTTTATCATTCTGTGCAATCTTATATTTGAACAGGTTTTTGTAACTTCAGAATGTCGTTTTAATACCCTTGCTGAGTTAGTGCATCACCATTCTATGCATGCTGATGGACTTATTACTCTGCTGTTATATCCTGCACCAAAAAGAAACAAACCAACTGTTTTTGCTCTTAGTCCAGAACCGGATGAATGGGAAATTGACAGAACAGATATTGTTATGAAAAATAAATTAGGCGGAGGACAATATGGTGATGTTTATGAAGCTATATGGAAGAGGTATAATGTGACAGTGGCAGTAAAAACTTTAAAGGTAAACATGATGATTGTTATTCAGAATTTGCACTTATATTAATAGGAAGATTTTGCAATTTTATCCCTGACTTAGGTTTTATATTAAAGTTCAGTCATTACATATAGTTATATCAGGCTTGCAATTCCGTCACTTTTCTCATCTTTAGTCACTTTTTTTTACAATTGATCACTTTTAATCACTTTTTTAAGTAAACAGTCACTATTAGTCACTTTTTTCATGGTGTATCACAGGAAAAGTCTGTTGTTGAAAAAAGAAATTCTGAATTAATAACAAAATATTTTAATAAAAGATCAAAAATGTGATGCTCTAATCTTATTTTCCTTCTTAAAATGTAATTAGTCATATAGTTTCCAGAATTTAGTGATTTTAAAATGTCTTAAAGAAGTTCCTCAAATCTACATTTGTACTGAAATGTACATTTAATACATTAAAGTAATTTATTTCAAAGCACACATTTCTCTTTTTCTTTTTCTTCACAATTTTTGTTTAGATACTCTAATCTAGCTATGTACATATTTCAAAACATCATTAATATATGCAGAAAATTGTGATTATAAAATTAATGTACTGTATGTATTCAAATCTAATTTATAGATTTTCTTGAATAAAAAACAATGTTGAGTTGTGTTAAACAAAATTTTTAACATTTTTTGTATATGACGCTAAAATCATGTCTTGCATGAATCATTTGATTTAGAGTTAAAATAAATAGAAAGTTAAAATAAATAATAATCAAGAGGAGAAAAAAAAATCGCTTTTTTTTTTCAATGTTTAGTCACTTTTTAGTTACTTATTCTGTATTATTTGTCACTTTTCTCACCTTTTTGAAAGTACCTCAGCAGTTGCAAGCCTGTTATATTCATACAAAGATGCTATATCAAAACTTTTGGAAACTGTTTTCATTGTGTTTGAATTAATATTTCCTAATACAGTATAAGAAGTATTTCAACCCTCATCTCAATATAAAAATATATAATCAAATCCTTCTTTTTTTGTGTTTCTTATGGAACTTATATACTAAATGTATTAATAACTAGTTTCGTTTGTTTACAGGAAGATACAATGGCTTTAAAAGATTTCTTGGAAGAAGCGGCTATAATGAAAGAAATGAAGCATCCTAATCTTGTTCAACTATTAGGTATATCTGTAAAGACAGTTTACCATTGTGTTTCAGTTAAATTCAGTTTATACACATGTATATGCATATAGACTTTCATAATTGTTTCTAATGAAACATAATGCTTTTTAAAAGTATTTGTAATTATATATTTCTATTCTATCAATTGTTACATTGAGGCTGAAAATTATTTTGATAAAGTTTAATATAAAGTGATTGTAGTGCTAACATAATCTAATTGCACATGAAGTTTTTTACCTTTATCATGATAAAATGTATATATATATTTTGAGTAATTATAGTTTTTTTCATAATAAACGTTTTCTTAATGTTCTTCATACTTTGAAAAAGATTAATGTACTGAAATACTTATTGAACATCTTATTAAAGCATTATTTCAGTCCTCTAAAGCAAAAATATTTTTGAGAATCCCAAATATAACTTTAAGAACTTTTTTCTCCAAGACTGTATGTTGTATTAATTTAATTTATATTCCTATATATGATAAGAAGTTATTTGCAAACTTCTTGTATTTTGCTGTTAAATTTGTGGCTTATTTATTTATTTATTTTCTGATCTATTTTGCATTGGTATTGTGGTTAGAAACTATAATAATGATAAAATGTATATATATATTTTGAGTAATTATAGTTTTTTTTTCATAATAAACGCTTTCTTAATGTTCTTCATACTTTGAAAAAGATTAATGTACTGAAATACTTATTGAACATCTTATTAAAACATTATTTCAGTCCTCTAAAGCAAAAATATTTTTGAGAATCCCAAATAGAACTTTAAGAACTTTTTTCTCCAATACTGTATGTTGTATTAATTTAATTTATATTCCTATATATGATAAGAAGTTATTTGCTAACTTCTTGTATTTTGCTGTTAAATTTGTGGCTTATTTATTTATTTATTTTCTGATCTATTTTGCATAGGTATTGTGGTTAGAAACTATAATAATGAGAAAATATATTTATAATTTTGATAACATATAATTCTTGATAGATTTAAGTTCACTCTATAATTTAAATATAATTAAATATTGGGAATGTATGTCTACAAAAAATTTAGAAAATATTTTGTAATATCATGTTCTACTATTTGCAAAATTTTATTTTTAAAATATCAGCTGGAAAAAAGTTGGGATCTTCTGTTTTTAATTTGTAAAAGAGCAGAATTGGATGTATTAATTATTAGAAGTTTCTTTATAAAGTTCAATTATATATTAAAATAAAAATTTATCATTTATTTATAGCATTTTCTAGTTGAGCTGTATTTTTATTGGAAAGTGTAATTAAAAATACTATCATAGTTTAACTGTAATTAAATTAATTAAAAAAAATTAATTTTCACTTAATCATTTTCTAAAATATTTATATTTTGAACTTTCTTTTAGGTGTTTGTACACGAGAACCTCCTTTTTATATAATTACTGAATTTATGCCCTGTGGCAACCTATTAGATTACTTGAGAAATGCTAATCGAGATGAAATTAATGCTGTGGTACTGATGTATATGGCTACACAGATTGCTTCTGCGATGTCTTATTTAGAATCTCATAGTTTCATTCATAGGTCTGTAGCAACATTGAAACTTTACTTATTACTATAATTCTTGATATATTTTATCAGTTGTACTTTTATAGCAATATTTTTGAAAAGATAAAAATATAAATAATATTGAATGTATTTGGCATATATTTATAAAAAGCTTTTATATTTCAGAGATCTTGCTGCTAGAAACTGCTTAGTGGGAGAAAATCATCTTGTTAAAGTTGCTGATTTTGGATTAGCACGATTGATGAGAGATGATACTTATACAGCACATGCTGGAGCAAAATTTCCCATTAAGTGGACAGCTCCAGAAGGATTAGCATATAACAAATTTTCTACTAAGTCAGATGTGTGGGGTAATTACATGTTCCATTTACTTTTTTTTTATTAGTTTTGTTTAGTATGATTGCATAGTACAAAGAAGTGTAATTTTCTTAAATTATTTAATCAAAGCATTTTGAAACTTTGAAAGAAGTTGTGTTCAAAACATGTTATATATACATAGGAAACTCACTTACAAAAAGACAAGGGGGAACAAAAACTTATTTATGTATATGAATACAAGATGTTTCTGCCTGTGCAAACATTGAAATGATACTTTACTGTTTTCAGGTTTTTTAATAAAAATAAACACATTTAAAGATCTGTGAATTATAATAACTACTCAATTTCATCCCTGATAAAATTCTTAGTGTTTTCATCTGTCTTCCACATATTGATTAGAAAGTCGAATGAAGAGATCTTTTCACAATAGATTTGATTGATTGGAATCTTTTCTAGAATATAAACTTCTTCAGGACTCATAAACTAAGACTCTTAGCATCTGTAGAAGAGGGGAAAAAAAAAGAGTTTTGTGCCCCTACTATCAAATATAGTGAGGAAAAATTATAATTATGTATTACATAAAAGGAAAATGTTTACACTACTTTTTTAAATTTAGCATCCACAAATAAGTCTGTAGTTCAAGTGGAAAATGAAATAAACTGAATTTGTATTAGTCCAATCATAAAATTTCTTTAAAAAGCATTTGCTCCATTCATATAAGTGGATATTTTGTATATCTAAAATGTTATATAAGTTAATAATTTAAGTACCTAGACCTTATGGGAATTTTGTCAAGGAATAAGTACTTTGTAAAACTTGAGTGTTTTATAAAATTGAGTTTTGTACAAATGGTTTTCACTGTGTATGTATCCCTCAAGAATAAATACTGGAAGTTCTGGTAGCTGATATCAACACGTTTCAATAACTGACATCAACTTATTCAGCCTGCCTGAATTAATGCATGATACTTTTAATAGTTAATTCACTTCCTTTTAATATGTAATTTTCATGTAATTAAAGATGGCTAATAGTTTGTCTGATCAATATCTAGCTGCATTTGCATTTATTTTACTTGTAGAAATTACTCTTTCAGTAAAGTATTATAAGGACTATCCAAGATCTGTAGAATATTATTTTAAAGAAAAAATGCCTACATGGAATTATATTTAATTTCATTCAAGTTCCATTCAATTATGTGTCATTCATAGCTTCAATATGAGATTATATCCATTTAAAATAAAACCAAACTATTTAAGTTTGTTTTAAAAAAAATTATATCTACTTTAGATAATTTTTGTTCAATATAAATACTTTCATTAAATTATAGCTGTATCTTGGAATAATTTACTAAAATTTTTAAAAATTATATGTTTAAAGTAGGATTAAAAGGGTAATACATTAGATTATTTTTACTGTGAAACTCTGTTTTAAAAAAAGTGTATTTTAGTTCAAAACTCAAAACTTTTAGTATTTTACCATATTTTTTTTATAAATACTTCAAAAGAATGAATTAAAAATAGATATGAGAATGTATATCATACTGAATATCTATCTATCTATCTCTCTATATATATATATGTGTGTGTGTGTGTGTGTGTATATATATACATACTAGGTTTTTATTAGAAGGATTATTCCCATAATTTGATAGCCTTTTCATAAAACAGTATCAAATTTTTAATCTTTTGTTTGGTAGAATTTTTTTTTAATGGACATTTTCTATAAGTACTGAATATAACAGTTTTCAGTATTTACATGGTTTCCGTGCACCTGGAAAGTCATGGAAAATCATGGATTTAGACAATGGATTAATTTTGTCATGGAAAGTCTTGATTTTTCAAGTAAAATGAGTAAAAGTCATGGATCTGCTAAACTACCGATTAAATAAAAATGCATTGAATTGTTTAATTCTATTTTTACTTGTCATTTGGCTGACTTTTGAAGTTACTGAGTTTGGTATTTATGTATTATCCTATTGACCAAGTAAAATTTGTTCGCCAAGAAAACTCAAAGCAAGAAAGCTTAATGGGTGGGTAAATGTATATTATTCTGGTTTTTTCTTAAATTGTAGATTAAAATTTTATTAATATAATAATAATTATTTTTTAATAAAAATTAGTTAAGATTTTTGCACAAAATCATAACTAATTGCATAAGATTTTTGCATTAAGTTTATCTCGTATATTTGGCTATTATTCATGGTCACCTGGATAATACCAAAGTACCCTGAATTCAAATTGGAAACATTTTGATTGAAAAATTGCTATATAATTAAACTTAGGTATGTAGATACAACAATTTATTTTTATGTATGTGAGTTTATTAACACTTTAAAGTAAGTTGATAGTTTTTTATGATAAAATTCCTGTAATTTCTCTAAAAGCATATATTTTATTTGTATGTACATCAGAAGTTTTATTCATATATACTTTAACGGAAGCTTTGTAAAGTCATGAAAAATGATCTGCTAAATCAGGGAAAGTCATGAAAAGTCACGGATTTGAAAAATTTTATTTTGGCAGATACCCTGTATTTACAAATTTCTGAATCGCTATCCCTGTCACTTTATTTCAGAATAAAATTTCCTTTTAAGCTTTTTGGCTGAAATAAGCTCTTTCTTTCCTTTCTCTCTCTTTATTCAAATCAAGTTCTTGCTTATTTAATAGATGGATCTCAAAGTATAAACCCTCATATGCATAATATTCTGGTGATAGAAACTAAAAAAAATGT
This sequence comes from Pardosa pseudoannulata, assembly GCA_032207245.1. Lineage (NCBI taxonomy): Eukaryota > Metazoa > Arthropoda > Arachnida > Araneae > Lycosidae > Pardosa > Pardosa pseudoannulata. Next base: position 27,400,207 of record CM063506.1, read on the forward strand.
TTGACTGTAAAATGCATTTATATAAGTAAAAATATGAATATATATATATATATAGGGTATATACAAGTGGATTAGAGATTTACCTTACCTTTATAAATCGAAATATTCATATTTAGTGATAAATGCATTAATAAATAGTTATAGACTTATTATGATTTTTTATTCAATATTGCATGAAAAATTGAAACACTTGTTTTATTGGATGTACTATTGTTACAAAAGTTAAAACAATATAATCAGTGTTTTTGATATTACTAATAGTTGTCATTAAACTTTAAAAAATAAAGTGACAAAACTTTTAAAATGTCTTTTAAGTTAAAAAGATATTTAATCAAAAATCATAATTTCTTTTTTATCCTTAGCATTTGGTATTCTTTTATGGGAAATAGCAACATATGGAATGTCTCCATATCCTGGTGTGGATCTGACAGATGTGTATCATATGTTAGAATCAGGATACCGTATGGAATGTCCTCCTGGTTGTCCTCCTAGGGTTTATGATTTAATGCGACAATGTAAGTAATGTGTTTAAATATTTTCTGTTGCATTCATTTTTGTTGTGAACATATTAACCACAGTTTTAACTTGGCTTACAATGGAAACTTTTGAACCATCTTTGAAATTATATATGCATGAGTGATGTATAACAATAAATTGTGGCACTGGAGGTTTTACCTTCTCATATCAATGATACAATTTAATTGACATTTACATTGATGAATTTGAGAAACATTTCGTGTTAGTCTTACACCACGTTTACACGAGTCAAGTAGACACTCAAGTACGTCAGTCAAGCTGACTTGAAAGTACTACTTGACTCATGTAAACGGTTCTGGTCAATTCAAGTAGCTACTTGAGTCAAGTAGTGAAGCAAGTCAAGTAGTTCTTCACGGTGGACAAGTAACTTGACTGAAATGAATCAAGTAAAGTAGAGGGCGTCACTGATGTGTAAATCCTGTATCATTTCGCTATTGGTAGCAGTCGTTTGTTTTTAGAATGTGGACTTTATTTTTGTTTCAGTAAGCAAAAGATATCAGAAAATGAAAAAAAATTAGGATTTAAACTAGAGGTAAAGCATGGAATATGAATTTTCCATCTTTTCAAATTGTTCCACTTAATGGATGAAATTATAGATAACCCTACAACTGATAATTAAAGTAACTCAAAACAAAATAGCTCTTTCACAAATAAAGTTTATTCTTACAATAAAAGTGTATGTAATACTATTTTATTATGTTAAGGAGTGTCATTAGTTTTAAGGAGCTACAAATGGAAGAATTTTTGTTGCTTTTCAGCTTACCAATTTTTTTTTTATTATTATCTTGAGTTATTTGAAATTTTCAACATTTGATCTATATATCACGTTAAACATTTTCTTAAGTTTACCTTGTTTTTAGAAAAAAAATTTTTTCTTTAAAGTACTTATTTTTAAAATTTCGGTGACACATTATCCGCTAAACAGATGCATAAAATAATATAAAATGAAATATTATTTATTTTTAACTGTTAATTGGAAGAACTAAAAAAAATACAGAAACACTGATAAATATTCACAGAGATTATTACATAATTTATCATAAAATTTAGTTTAAAAAAAGGGAATATTAGAATGATTATAATGTGCTTAGTAATCTATGGAAGCACAGATTGAAACATAGCTTTATATTGCTATGCTTTATAAGCTTATATTTTTTAAGTGCATTACTGACTTTACTAAATATCTTAAAATTCACCCTCTCTAACCAGTCAATGATATCAGCCATATTCTTTCCTAAACATTCCACACATGGAACATCTGCTAAATTATACACCTACTTAATAAAAAGTATAAATTTTACACCAGGAGAATGAATATTCAAATAAAGCTAAAATAGTATGTGAAAATTGCATTTTAAATTCTATAAATACCAAATTAATTTAAAAAAAGAATAAATTACATACTCTCAAAACTGTATAAAATTTCCTTATATCATTACAGAATATTTTCACAAAAATATTTTGTTAATAGTCTGCAATAGTTCTTGTTAAGAGGTAAGTTACTTGACTCGCAACTTGACTACATGTAAACGCATGCATTCAAGCTGCAGGCGAGTCAAGTAAACTAAGAAAAACTACGCATGAGTGGAGTTACTTGACTTGATCATCTACTTGACTCATGTAAACGTGGTGTTATTATCAGTAATAATGAAGTTTAGTAGGGAAATTAAAATCTCAAGTTCTAGACAGAAAAGGGAAGAATAAAATATGAAGTTCACTTAGAAATTCATATTTATAACTGATATTAACACTGAACATTAATAGAAAGTATGCAGTAATAGTAGTAAGCAATTTTGATTCAAAAATTATTTTTTGCATTGTTTATTGTGTATATATATATATATTTTTCCCGTGGTCACTGCTTCATCAGATACTTAGTAGAATTCCATCAGACTAAATTAGATTATGACCTTTAACAGTGTAACAAACATTCATAATAACCAGACTTGTGTTAGATAAAGTGTTTCAGTTCAAATGAATATCAGTTTTTATAATTTTTCTTTCTTTAGAAAATGATGATGAATTTTGTACTAGTTTACCATTAGCTATTTTTTTAAATATTTTTGGAACTGAAAATTAATATATTTTTTTATAGGTTGGCACTGGGAACCATCTGAAAGACCAACATTTAAAGATATTCATTTAACACTAGAAACAATGTTTCAGAACTCTAGCATAACAGAAGGTAACCCAGAAACATTAACCATTTATTTTTATTTAGATGAGCATTAATAAAAGATTAAGTATATACTTTTCCTGTTGTATTTTCATAGCCTTCAGTAATACCAAAATATTTTATTTTTAGTATGATTTTTTAATTTAAAGCTTACTATAAAACTTTTGAAAATTATTGTTTTTACTAAAAAAATTTAAAAATTGTTTTTATATTTACAATATTTTTAGAGTGCCTAGTCTCTCAAATATTAGATTATACCAAAACAATGTCTAATTGTGTACTTATTAAACTTTTAGTCAGTGTTAGTACAATAGTTTAAGTATCTCAACTTTAGCAAGATGACAATGACCTTTATAAAAAAGTAAAATTGCCCAAGGAAAAAAAAACTAAATTGCCCAAGGAAATCATTTTGACTGCTTTTTAATTTCAATTAAAAAAAACAATTGTGTATAAAATAACACAATTTCTTAGAATTTTGTGACTTTTTGTACAACATATAAATGCGTTTATTAATATGCTGTACAAAAAGTCACAAAATTCTAAGAAATTGTGTCATTATATACAGAGTGGTTTCTCTAATTGAAATTAAAAAGAAGCCAAAATGACTTCTTTGGACAATGTAGTGTTAACACATTCATTGGTATAAATGTACATCTGTGATCTACCCTTTGCAGTAAAGATTAAAAAAATTAAAATTAATTTAAAACTTGTTTATTTTACTTTTAACATATATAATCAAATGTATATTCCTTATCATGATTTAGCTTATTAATGTTAAAATCTAATATAAAGTTAGAACTTCTCTAAGCTGTATGTTTTGTACAGTTTCTCATTCAAATTGGTGGGAATTTCACATACTTTTGTGTTGGTACAGGTTTAGTTGATATTGTTATTGTGTTGATATAATGTTCACCATCCATTTGCAATAATCCACATATTTTTGATAAATCAAACAACTTCTAAGAACTGGTATGCCTTTATATTCATTAGAATTTAGTATCAAACTGATAAAATAATGCAAAATTCAAACATGTTGCCAACCAACACACACACCACATGTTGCACATCCAAAACTTTTTCAAACATGTGAAACATTTTCCAATTAAATCACCCAGGAAGTAAAATTCTGTATCATAAAATAAATGTGACCAGTAATATTTATATATTATGCATTGAATTCCAGTGATGGTATTTTTGGTTCAGTAACCCTGTCTGAAGCTAGCACATTTTTCCTTTCTATTTGTTATGTTGGGTATGATCTGTTCTATTTGTACTTACCTAAATTTCTATGCAAATTATTTTTTGTCTAAAAGATAAGCAGGAAGAGAAATTCTTATATAGCTAATTTTAAGTTACAGGTGATTGCATATGACAAGCATTCTAACTGTATGGTTGCTAAACACTTCTCTTTAAATAAAAAACAAGTTTGAAAATAGAGAAAAAAAATGCCTTGAATTATTAATGATCTCAAAATAAAAAAAAGCAGCTCATGGTACAAACTAATATTTTAAATAATTTTGAAAATAAGGTAACTTATTTTCATGAAACAAATAACTGATTTTATTTGAAATTTATTTATTTTAAAAAACGTAAGCAATATAAACTAAAGAAATAAACAAGTAAAAAAGGACTATATTTAACAGTATTTGGGTGATTTATCTTTTGCACTAGCCACTGATTAATTTTTTTTTAATTGGTTAATCCATATATAATCTATTGCTCTCTCTCTAACCCCTCCTCCCTTTAGCTTTAGAAAAGATTCAAAAATGTATTAAAGGGTTTAATGTTCAAACTGTTGAGTCATGATTGCAAAAGAAAAACAATTAACAGTCAGACATATAATCGTTTTATATACATTTTTCTACAGTTTTTCATCTATATTATTTTTTACTAAAAATTTTGTTAAATAGTGAAGGGATCTTTTTAACATTCTTACTCATCTTAAGAGTTCTTGTTTAAAGTTATTAATATAAAAATCATTCTCTTTTTTAAGTCACATATAATATTACTGAAATTTGTTATATGTAAGATGTATTTAAACTATGAAGTGATATTAAATTTTATTATTATTAACATTTAAATAAGATATATTTTTCAAAGTATAAAAAAAAATATTTTTGATTTAGGCCTTATTGAATGTAATAAAAAAAAACTCAATACATGCTTATGAAGCATTTTATGACATCAAATTTAATTCCTCAGCATGTCATACATCCAGATTTTTCTTTTCTTAATGATATATTTTTACTGGGTTTGTATAATTCAAAAGATACTTTCTACAATTTGTCAAGTGCTAATTATTGTTAAATGTACTATCTGTGTGAAATATTAGTACATCGTTTTAAAGTTTTTTAATTATATCATTATTGGTTTGAGAAGAAAGGGGCAATTAGTCAAGAAAATCTTACTATGTTGGGTATTTTAGAAATATAGTGGTTGTTCTTTATGAATTGAAATTTTTAATTTTTTAAATTTTGTTAATTATTTTCTGTGGTTAATGTTATCATTTCATAAAATAAAGAGAATCTGAAATGCAAATAATTTAAATACCAATGATTAAAAACTTCATTTTTCAGGTATATGTATTTTTCAAATATAAGTTCTCTGTAACAAGTTAACTGTGATGTGTGTTTTCTAAATGTTGCTTTAGATATTCATTCATGCAGCTTAAAAAATACACTTTCAAATTTTTATTTAGCTAACCAAATTCTCTGCTTCCATACCTGCTGATCACAAACTTATATAATTATATTAACTCAAAAATAAAAACTTTTATTGTTTATGTTGTAATGTACATGTTTTCACAAACCATGCATGTATACATGTATTCATGATTTTACAAACCATGTAACCTTGTACCTTTACCAAATAAGCTGTATAGTTTAGCATAGCTTCTAATGAACTAGCACCAAGACTTCAATTTATGAAGCATAGCTGTTTTATTTTCCAATAAAGTCTTGAATAGGGCATTATTTGTTACCTCATAATTGAAAAAAATTCCAACTGTGCTTAAAGTTGTGTACATTCCTCCTTTTCAACTTTAACTGAGTTCCTTACCTCTTTATCATAATTATTTTCAACAGGAGAAAGACAATGTAATATATTTTCTCTTTTCTATAACCCATTACATATGCACATTTTGTTTATTTACTTTTTTTAATTTGTATTGTTTCAGAGGTTGAGAAACAACTTGAGCAGCAGACTCCACCTTCAACTTTTAAAAAACATGGTGGTAGCAACAGTAACATTCAAGCTCTAGCCTCGGAGGAAGGTGATCAAGGTAAAGATTTAAATAACTCTTTCTTGTCAAGAAAATCGCTTTTTAAGGAAATACTAGATTATTTGTATAATATTTGTCTCAAATTTTGCACCAACATTAGTTAATGGATTAATATTAATATTGTTTAGCTAAAGAAATATTTTTATTTTGATCTATAAGATATGCAAATTTTAAGCCTTTTTTTTTTCTTTCTTTTTAGGATAAGTAAACTATTTGGCTTAAAGTGTAATTTTTCTTTTTATATATATATATATATATATATATATTTCTAAAATAATTTCCTTCAAACTTTCTGCCTGTAAGTTTTTGATATTTAGTACTAGCAAGGAAGATATTTGAGACTTTGAATTAATTATGTACATTGACTTGTTTTTGCATTTGTACATTTTATGTGAAATATTTTTATAACTTATGGAATTTTTAATTATTTTTATAGTTAAGAAACATTTCCTAGTATAGTCTGCTCCTTTATATGAGTTTAATAGTTTATGTAATTTGTTTTTAAATGTTAGCATAAATTTTTAATTTGATATTTTCATCAGTTTTATAAATAGAATAATTACTCTTAATTATTTTTCTTCTGATTGTAATCTATGATGTTCCATAATATTAAATAAAGTATTGTTTCATTTGAAGTTAACTCCTTAGACCAAGAAAGTAATAAAATTTTGTCTTTTAAAATTTCAGTTTTTCTTTATTTATATATTGAATCTTAGTTTTCTTCTCCATTCTTAATTGTTTCTTCTTGTCCACAGTGGATCATATCTTCTCATTGCTTTTTATATTTTCATTCTCATTCTCATGTTATGCAACTCTTGGAATGCATAAATTATTTGTACTGACCTACCATTCTTCTCCTTGTGTACTTTGATATTTAATACTGCAAATTTCTTTGTAGCTTTGAAACAGCTACATTCTGTTAAGTAAAAGGTTTAAAGAATTTGCTGTAATGTATAATATGGTTTATAGCATATATATATATTTTTTAAATATTTAAAAAGAAAATGTTTTTAAATGTAGTAATATGATATTATCTTATTTTGTCTATTATTATTCTGCTTATATAGAAAGTTTTATATTATATTTATATTCGTTATAGGAAGCCGTTCTAGTAATCAGTCTAAACAAGTTGTGCCAGTTGCCAAATCTACTATTGTACAACTAAGGAGAAGTGGCCCTCGCAGTAAAACAGCTCCTGTACCTCCTAAACGAACAAGTTCCTTCCGTGATAGTACATACCAAGATAAGGCAGAAGAAGGATCTGAGGGTTCTAGAGAGGCTGTAAACGGGTTAGAAAGAGTGTTTGAAAATATCAACCGAGAACTTCATGATATGAATAGCAGTGCAGGGGAAACAGAGAGTGATGTGCAAGAAAGAACTCCTGATACTGAAGATTCTGAAAGTCACACAGCAATTTCTGCTTTAAGTGTTCCAAATGTTGTACAAAGTCAGTCTCAGCAGAAACTGAAAAAGACTAGAACATATCCACCAAATATTCAGCAACGAATGAAAGATTCTCAAGCTAGCAATAAGTCTCAGCCAAAAAAAGTTCAGATTGCAGCTTTAGAGGTACAGAATGTAAAAAGGGCTATAAATCGTTATGGTACTTTACCAAAAGGAGCAAGAATTGGTGCCTATTTAGAATCTCTTCGACAACATGGTCTTCATGCTGGATCCCAACCAGAGCCAGTTTTAGAATCAGAATTAGATGTCCTTAAAGAAGTCAGTGGGGATATGATGTATTCTCATACAATGGAGATCAATAGTCGACAAACAAATTGTTCTTCAATAACAATACCTAATATGAATAATATTCCTGTAAATAGTGTAAAACAGGGATCAGATATGTCTAGGTATTTCTCGCATGGTGTTTTACAGAGGCAAAAATCTGATTTGACACATACAAAATCTAGTGAAGTTTTTGAAACTGGTTCCATTCCAGAAACACATCATTTAGCTGCCAAACCAGTTCCTTCTCCACGTTTACCACGGAACAAAAAAAGTGATCGATATACATTGAAATCTGGTAAGTCAGAAGACAATTCTAAAGGTATTAAAGATCTTAGAGATCCTGCTGGAGAAAGTACTGCCCCATTTGGTGTCAATTTAAAGCATAGAGATTCAGTTGAAAATGAAAGACTTATAGCAAATCAGTCTCCTCCTCCGTTTGGATGTGGACTTGTGAGGCGTACATTAAAAAAACGTCCTAAAGATCGCCCCCCTAGTCCACCAAAAAACTCTTTAGTAAAAAGTGATTCAATGGATGAACAACTTGGAAAAAATTATGAAAAATCTCCAATGTCTAATTCTGCTTCTGATCATATTCAGAGCCCATCTGCATCCTCACTTGGATCAAATGCAAATAGTCCACAGCAGATAAAAGATATAAAACAAAATAATGACTTTAGTTCAGATTCCTTGGTTTCATCAGATTTTAAAGAAAACCAAAATGAAGGTTTAATCAATGCAACTGATTTTAGACAAAATTTGAAACCAGTGTCTAATTCCAGGTACAAAACTACTGCTCCTGTTTCTCCTGCTGCACCTCCTGCTAATCCAGCAGCTCAATTAGTATCAGAACTTTTTGAAAGTTTAAAAATGAAAGCTCGTAAGCGTGCAGTAGAAATGGGTTCTTCCACTGCTCAAACTGATGTATTAAATAAAAATGCCCCTGAAAATGTCTCTAAAACATCCCCAGTGGATCACTCTCCTAAAATAGATTTAAAAGTTTCTACTGAAAATGCTTTATGTGATAAGTTAGATTCTGTTCACATTACATATAATCATGTTGCTGAAAACTCTAGTGAGGTTGAGAAAAAGCGTATTTATTCCAAACCTGTGTTAGATAGGATGTGTGCATCTTTAGAAGAAGATAAATTAAAAGATCCTGTACAGAGAACAAGTGTTTTATCAGATGGGGAAATTCGGCATGAAAGCGATTTACCAAATCCTGATAAATTAAGTGTAACTGAAAGTGAAGATGAGAACAAAAGGCACAGCTCTGGTAGCATAAGCAGCTTAAAAAAGCTGTGGGAAAAAGAGATAGGTGGCCACAGTTTTGAAAAACCTGCTGATGGTATCAAAAAGCCTTGTCCCAAAATCATGACCCAGCAACTTGAATCCAGAATGAAAAGGAGCTTTGAAATGCCTGATAGTAATATCGATCAAAAAATAAGTAGTACGCAGTCTGATTCTGGTGAAACTGAAAAGAGTGGTCGGAATAACTTGTTATCATGGAAAAGTTCTCCACCTTTGCAAACAAAAGCTGCCCAATCTAAAGATTCTGTGCTCATAAATGACATAAAAAAAGAGGATTGTACCTCAAAATTTGAACCTCCTTCTGATAATTCCAGTGATTCCATTATACCCCTAGGTACTCTTTCAAAACCTCAGGTGCCACAGAAACCACCTGTTAAAAGTTGTCGCCCCACAGTTCCCCCTGTAGCACCTGCTGCTAAACCCTCAAAACCAGTTCTAAAACCTCAACTGTTTCCACGCAGTAGACTCAAAGGACTGGATAGCCCAACATCTCAGTCCTCCACAGAAAAAACTTCTGAAAAAAATGACAATGAAGGTGATTCACCACCTGACCTAGCCAATACCAAAGCATCAATTGTAGAAATTTCAAGTGCACTCGAAAACAATATAGTTGGACTTCGTAATGCTTCAAGCATTAGTAGCATGAGTATCATTCAACTGACTGACAAAGTGCAACTTTTTCGCTCATCTTGTGCTGGCTATGCAGAATATATTCCGCCTCATGGACGATTTCGCTTTCGTGAACTTTTGTCTCGACTTGAAACACAAGGAGAGCAACTAAGGACCTGCAATAGTAATAATAGTAGTGACAGTGCAAAACTTCTATCTGAGTTGCAAAATACTGTACGAGACCTTGTGAATCTTGTACAGCGATAAAATACATTTTGTACAGTGCTGCCTTTTAAGTTTTCTGCGCCTTGTGGGCACATCATATGTACAGGAGTACTGCGGCTTCCTTCTAGTCGTCTAGTTATTAAATCAGTGGTGTGTTAAGTGGTACTTTATTGAGGAAGAAACTAAATTATGTATTTAACTATTTTATTTCGAAAATGTCTGTTTTTTTACCCCTTATTTTTTAAGTTTAAAATGTTGTAATGGGTGGCCTTATTTTTCTTTTTCCCTAAACTTATCTGTTTATTATTTTAATCTATCTTTATTCTTAGTACCATTTTACATCAATTAAAGAACTTATCAAACATGTATTGTAAAAAATATTTAGATATATATATGAATTTTATTCAGAAAGTCTAAAATTGAAAACTTAGCTATGTTTTCTTTAGCAAAAGTTTTAATGTTAGTAAATTATGGGATTTTTAAAAAAAAGGTTATTTATTTCCAATGTATTTATGTCTGTGAAGATGTATTAATTAAATAATTTTTAAAGTTTTAAATGTGTAAAGCTGGTTATTTATTCATGATAATCTACTATTGTTGGTTAGTAATTAAAACTGTAAATGACTTTGACAACTTAGTTTATTATTTTATGAAATCAGCATTTAAGTCATAAAAAAGTAATTCTCTTTTTAGTTCTAAATTCATGTCTTCTCAATGTATACCTGTAAAGGAAATTTGATATTTTTCGTGAAATATTTATAACACGTATTATAATGTATCAAATATGTTTAGACTTAAATATTTAGTTTTTCTTCCATATTGTGATATCTTAGTCAATTTTGTATTTTGAGAATCCTGTAAAAGAATATAACAGAATATTTTATTTAATTTTGTTTTATTTTAATTATGGATTCATAGAGAGATTCTATTAGGAGAGAACTGTCTCTTCCTCAGCTATTACTGCTTTGCACACTACTGATTAAATGGGGGGGAAAATTATATAAACTCCTTGTCTGCATTATGTGCCTCTTGTGCAAATGTATTTAGACTAACATGTAATTCAGTAACTTATGCTAAAGATTTTATACCTCAATCTTAATTTTAAAGTGTATTCATTTTTCCCAAACTGTGTAAAGTTTTCTAAAAAGCTGTGAGCTGTTTGCAATGTCAAAAATATTTCAGAATATGTGAAACACAGTTGCTGCAATTTAACATTTCAAAAGATCCAGACTATATTTTATAAGTTTATTTATATTGAATGTTCCAGGGCATTTAGTATAAGAAACATGTTACTGAAGTTGAAAGAAGAAAATATTACCATTAGACATTATTCTGTGGTGTTTTTTCTATACAACATAATTTGTTGTACAGTCAATGAAGGAAGTAAAATAGAAAATGCTTTTCTCTAACAAAAAAGTAATAAAAATATTTTAATTATTTGTTTTACATAGACCTTGTAATTGGTTATTTATAAAATAAATAAATAACAACTGAAAGCAATGAATCTTAAACTGTATTTCATGATGATAGGAATAACATTAGTAGTAGTTTTTTGTATGCTGTGTTAAATATTTTTTAGGGATTATTGCATATTAAGTAGATTAGATTAAAATGTCGTGGCTGGCCACCATAAATTTTAAACTTCACTGTTGTTTTATTTTTTAATCAGCAAGTATTTACAAGCTTGTTTTTATTTTGAGCCCTTTTGGAATCAGATTTTTATTTTAATAATCAGAGGCCATTACTGTAAGTTTTTTTTAAACTCAACATTTAATATTAGTTATTTTTATTGCTAAGCATTTAAAACAGATATAAATTGGCATAAAATATTATACATAGTCTTATTGTAAAATTTTAAAAGTATTATAATTATACTTTTTTCTTTAAATATTTAAACATTAACATTAGATTTTAGGGCCCCACATCTAAAAAATCCTATCAAAGCTATATATATATTTGACATTTATTTTAAAGTACTACTTTGCATTATAGATTAATAATTGTTGTTTCAGCTCATTAACTATCATAACAATCTTATAAAAACATGTATTAACTCAAAAATGCTGCACATTGTCTATGTAAAGTATAAAGCTCTAGAAATTGAAATATTTCAAACATTAAATGCTTGATTTACAAAACTTTACTGTTTACCAGTAAATTAGTATACTTGTGTTTAAAATATTTTGTTTGTTCTTGAATTTTTGCTAATTATAGATTTATTAAAATGTACTGCCATATAGTAATATTCATATTAGGAATTGAAAATTTTATTTTCAATTCCCATACCATACAGTTTTAAAGGTTTTCCATGACTATTTAAAGTAACTTCACGCCAATGAGAGCATACAAAGTAAAATTAGGAAGAGTTGTCTTAATGAATTTTTAAGGCATCTGTGTTCAAAAACTGTCTATGCAATTAATAGGCTTTTCATTTTCTTCTGCCAGATTATGCATTTAATATTTTTGTTAAAATATTGTTTTGTTATAACTCCTTTTTTTTTCTAATTATTAATGTGACTTTTTAACTCTTTGAGAGATTTTTGTGTTATAATTATCATAGAACATTGTGATGACTAGGGAAAAAAAAAATTGCTTGATTTCTAGATATATTCAGCTATAGTTTTTATTGACATATATTTTCTTTTGGTATTTTTGTGCCTAAAAAGGTGTAATAATTTAGCCTTTAGAATATTATTAAAACACTACATTTTGTGTTTGAAAATTATTGTCATTAATATTTATACCACATTTATTAGCATTTACTTAAAATTTATTTAAATTTTAAAATGCTGTTACATTTGCTTTTAAAGCATTATAATGTAATAGTACAAATAACATGTCAAAACCACTTCTTTGTCACCTTAAAAAAATTTATTTAACGTAAGTTTAATTTTTTATAGCTAATTGTAGTGTATTTGTGATCTGCTTTTATATCTTCAAGGGTTTTTTATATACTTTATTAATGTTTTTTATTGGTTTGTACCTCAAAGTATTTATTGACGATATTGTAACTTAAGTTGAAGCATTTTATTATTAGAATTTGTTGTACATATCTTTGGAAGTATTTTAAGATATTTTCACTAATATTAAAATTTTTAATTAATGTTGATAATACTGTAACAGCTAATGTTATGGGAATTGATATTCTCTCATATCTGTGATACTGAGCTAGTCAAACACAGATGGCAGAAATGTAGTACCTAATAGGGAATTCTTTTGATTTGGGTTTTATATATAAGATAATTTGTTCATAATGCCAATATTATCTGATCAATACTATTGAGATAACTTTGATTTTTGCCAAATGTGATATATTTATGTTAAGAGACAGATATGATGAGAAAAAGATATTAGAATTAAAATTTACACTGCAGTAATAGGTTTAAATCTATTTTTAAAAAGAAGTCATAATATTTTAGCATACTCATTTCTATTATTTGTTTTTCTTTTGCTTTATGATAAGATATGACGGCATATAAAGTATTTTATACATCTTATGAAAGATGTATATTTATTCATAAACTCTTTTAGAAAATAGTATAGAGAATCAGTTTGTATATATTTTTGAAATGACAGATAATGAACCAAAAAAGGAATTTGAACTTTTTTTAACACAACTTCAAAATTTTGTACTTTTTTAAAAATAATCAGTTCTAATAATATTTTTTAAAAATTAAAATAAAACCACATATGTTTTTGTAAGTCAGCAGATTTTTATATTTAAAAATATGCTTATGATTCATAGGAAAATAATGATTTCATTTCATTAAAATGTATGTTTTATTTGTGTATGTAATGGTATAATTTTCTTTTGGGTATTTGGAACGTTTATATGTAAAAATTTTATCATTATTGTCTTTCCATTTTGAGGTTTACTAACTATTGAATTATCATAAAGGTTTTAAAATTATTTTGTATTTAAACTATTGCATGTAAATTGTGCCAATCCTTTAGTTTGTGATTTTATAACTCTCAGCTCAGTAATTGTGTTTTAGTTAAAATAAGGAAAAGATATTTACAAAATTACACTTTTAGTCATCTCTCTGTGTGAAAGTAAGAAATCAAATTATTAATTTGTTCCAATTAATCTCTCAAGGAGTTAATTAGGCTCTATAGTATTCTTTGTATATATATACATACATAAATATATATATATAGTATTTAGCTTGTGAATATGTATTATATTACTTTGTAAATTGTTTTACAAAATATTCTTTTAACTTTTACAAGGTCTCTTTTCTAAAATTAATATATGTGTCTGTGGATAAATACTTGCTTCCTAATGCAGTATTTTTTTTAATGAAATTATAGAAGACATCCTAGTATTATTTATTTAATGTTATAGTCAAGAAAGCTTTATAATTTTCTAGGCTTTTGATCTGACAGAATATTAAAGTTTTACAGTCTGTTATATTTCTTGATGCTTATATCAAAATGTATGTTTATATTACTTGCATTAATATTCATTGATGTCTTTTTTTCCCCTTTAATAGGTGTTTTATTATTGTAAAAATTAAAAGTACCAACAGCTAAAATTCTATTGTGTGTATCTTAAAAAAGTACATTTAGAGAACAAAAAGTATGCATGTATACTGTAATTATTTTTCAAAAGAACAGAGTTTAACTTTTAATCAAAATTAAATTTCATCATATTCATGAGGTTATTAAAGAAAAATAAATTAACTTTATACTGTGTATTAAAACTGTCTTCATATTATTTAAATTCATATTCAATTTTGTAAATCATATTCTAAATTCAAACATGATTCTCTTTCTTAGTGATCATAATGTTAACACATACAAAACACCATTAACCTTTAGCAAAAACTGACATGATGACTAAAATATTTTAAGTTTGTTTATAGAACTAAGGAATAAAGGTCAAGACTTGAAGGTTTTGAAAGTGGCCAGTGGACACTGGATAAGATTATTTCCATGGCCACTAATGTATCAGTTTACATTCATAGAATACACATATAATTAAAAAAATATCTATGGGCTTAAAGGTATAAAAATGCATAATACGATCAGAAATTTAAATTATTAAGAACACTCGGTTAATTGAATATAAAAATAGTTATTACAAGATTTTTATTTTTTTGCCTCCACTTTCTCACACGGGATTGTTGATGAGTGTTGACTGTAAATTTTGACTTTTACTAGGAAAAAGTTTTAAATTTAAATAAAATTACAAAGAAGCTCATTACAGCTTTGTAAATCTAAAGTTCAAAAAGGATTCCTATATTGTGAAAATTATACAAAGCTTTCATAAGTAGGTAATTTTTAACAATTGCTGTGATGTTCTTTAATCCAGCCAAAATTTTGCATATTTGTCAGGTTGCTCTGCTTTTTAAAAGATTTACTAAAAGATCTTACGTAATTAAAAAACAAATTTAGTTTTTTACACCTTTCAAAAATGTACTTCTGAGTTTTTGTTTAAATAAATGGATAATTTCTACTAGTTCAAAAATACACTTTTGTTTCTCAGTCACAAATTATCAAAAATTTAACAGATTATGTAGGGCTTAAATTTACAAATGTTTTTTGTATTTTTAGTAGTAAAACTATAGTATGATGACAAATTAATAGTTTTTTCATTATATGTAATAATCTTTAAAATTCTATACTTTGTTTTGGGATTATCTCTACAGTCATAGAAAATTTTCTTTAGTATTTTTAAAGGCTATTTGTTTTTAAAAATTCTCATTCTTACTTGTAATTATTTTTATTAAACTGCTGGTTCTTGCCATAAATTTTGCTTTGGTTTCTTGAAAGCAGTTTTGTGTATAAGAAATGTTGGTTGCGTTATGAATGCGGGTATCTTTTATTTCTAGCAAAGGTCTCCACACTTAAATATTATTTATTGAGTCTATGAGCTAGAAATAAATAAATAAGTAAAAAAATTGTAAATTGTCTGACTCAATCATATAAATTTCTACTGCATAATATCAGTCACATTTGACAAAAAAGAAATCTAAATTTCTGATAATGCATTGTTTGTGTATATATGCATACCCATTAATTTATCTTTTCCTATGAAAAGAAAAAGCATTTTAAAATATAAGATTCATATCATACATAAGTTCAATATAACTAAAATAAAAGAAGTTTAGTACAGATCAAAGTATTTCTTTTAATTTCAACTTTCTAACCTGTTATTTATTTAAATCCCATGTAATATTAAATTCATTTTATGCAAATACAGCTCATCTTCCTACTAAATGTTCTCAAAAGAAAATATATATTTTATTTTTAATGATAAAACTCAATTTATTTATTTATAGATTGTTGATGCAACTACTAATAATGAACAATGGTAACCAACAGGTCTTGGTTCTAGTGTACAAATTTTCTAGGTTATATAAATTTCAGTTCATCAAGTTTCTCTGTGACAAAGCACTTAAAATATTTAGATTTTTTAGTTTAATTATTCAGCATTTGAAAATGTATTTCAAAAATAACATTGTAATCAAATTAATTTTTGTATTAGAGACTGTAGCTTGATAAATTTCTTAAAAATTGAGAATTTATTTTAAGTTGCTGTTTTTTGTTCTTTTGTGTTTTAATGAAACCTATATTTGATTGTTAAAAACAATATCTTCTACAAATATTACCTAACTATTAACTTCTTTGCATTAAGTGCCACTTATTACTGATCAGTATAAGCAAAGGAAGTAACTTTTGCCAAATTCAAATAATTTTATTTATAAACATGTTCCGATGCAGATTTTATTTTTAAAGAATTATTAATCTTTTCTTTCAAATTAGGAAAATTTATTTTGCTACAAGAAAAATTTTTATGTTTGGTAACCTCTTGTTGTATTTTTCAAATGTATAATTTATAAATATGAAGTTTTTAAACTTAAGAGTTATTTATTGTATTACGTTATTGAATTTGCCATTGTATGGTGTGTCTACTTTCACAATACGAACAAATGGCTTTGCTACCTTTGATATTTATTGATCTTTAAAAAGCATTATTTGTATTATTCATGTATTTATATGTAGCTGTTTATGAATTGAAACACAGTTGTATAATAGTGAATAATATAACAGTATTTTAGTATGATATTTTATATTTAATTCTTCATTGATTAGCAGTAATATCTTTTGTTTTCTTTTAGAATTGGTTATGGTTCTTTGGTACTAAACATTTCAAAACTGTTAAGCCAAATGAAATGTTTCCCTCTTTAAATATATATCAATAAAAATTATTCAGAATCAAATCTCTAAAATAATGTTTAACTTATCACTCATTTTTTATAGTTTTCAATGTTTGAACCAGCAGAATCTCACATCCAAATGTGTTTTGTAATTTACTGTCCTTTGTGGTATTTATTTCTTATTGAATGCATTGAAAACGTGTGGAGAAACTGTCGCAGTATGTATGTAGTATGCAATTCAATATGTGCCAAAGTGCTAATTGATTTTGCAGCATTTTTTGCTGTCATTTTTAAACACATGTAGAAAAGGATCCCATGAATGATGCAGTTGAAATAGAATTGCCATTACTTTTTAAATATTTGTATATGAAATTTTTATTGTTATATTATTAACTTAGTTTCTGGTCCATAATCTATAGTACCAAAGAATGAATAAAGATTTTTTTTTTTAAAGTTGTAACAGAAATTTTTTTTTACATGTTTATTTATTTGGAAAATTTTGTATTTTATTTTGCATCTTAATAATAATGTACTACAGAGTCCATGAATCTTAAACAATTATTTTTTTATTTTACTGTCTTCATTAAAAAAATTGGAATCAAAAAATTATGCACTTTTATATAAAGCATCATAAAGTTAATAGCTTATGTAAAATATGAAATTAAATTACATTCAATATTTACTTTTTGAGTGATATTGCTTGAATAATACTTGCAGCAGACCTTAAAAAGCTAAATAAATACTACTGTGGTCAAAAAGTTTCAGGAATGTTGTTGATACTTTGCAATGGGCTACTCACTGTGACAAGTGAACGAGAGAACATACTAGATAGTCCCCTCAATTTTGATCATTCTCAGAAAGAAGAATTTTTGTTTCTGATTTCATAACTCTCTCTCACTTGCTGACCTTCCAGCAAGAGAATACCCAAAAGAACATAGAGGTTTGTTTTACATATTATGTGGTGTACAGGGAGATGTTTAGTGGCAACTCAGATTCTAGCCCCACACACTGAGGCTCAATTGCATTATCTTGGGTACATTCAGGAATGATGTCAAGAAATGAAATTTACTAGTTTATTGGTCTATATTTATTATATCTCATTTAATGCATTCTTTTCTGATTATAATGCATGTCTGCCATAATTTTTTAAATCCACAAATAATTTTTTAAGCTTGTTTTTGTGAAATTCATTTTATTGTATAACTAGTTTATAATTCCTGGTCTCATTAGCCCTCAGCCGAATGATGGCCGATTGGTTAGGGTGCTGGCCTTCAGAACCGGAGTTCGTGGGTTCGAATCCCACTGTGACATGGATGTTCATAGCCGTTTGGAATCGGCTTTAAACTGTAGGTCCCGGTCTCATTAGCCCTCGTGTTGCAAAAAGTAGACCGTAGCACTCCAAGCCAAACCAAACCAAACTCATTAGCCCTCGTGTTGCAAAAATTAGACCGCAACTGTTCAAACCAAAACTTATTATATCAGTAGATTCAAAAGAATAACCACAAAAAAGCATTTTCAACCACTGAAACAAGAGAAATTCACTGATACCATCCCAGGTGTATATAGACTTTGTTAAAGCAAGAATTTTTTGTCAAACGATCTCAAATAATTACTTTGAGAGAAAGTGCATAATAGTTGTGCAAGACCCATGAGTTATTTCATCTTAATTGTTTCAAGCAAAAACTACAAATCACTCAAATAATATTCTCTGTTGGCAATCTGACCAGAAAGGTAGAAGTTAATAGAAGTGTATAATACATAATACCACAACACTGAAAGAAACTAATCAACATTACTGTTTTTCCTTTGAGCTTTTTGATTTGGTCAATAAGAGGAATTCTTTACCTTCGTGAAACATAACATTTCACATCACTTAATTTTTTTTCTTTAATAAACAGTTGAGTTTTAAAGACTTTTTGCAACAATTCAAATGTTTTTATATTACATATTTCGTTTCAGAAAGAAAGTTAAAAAGCATATTCTTTGCTCAGCTACATTTGCCATTTTAAAAAGTCTACAGATAGAAATTCTTATATTTTTTAAAAACATTTTTTAAGTAATAAGCAAAAAACAAATACTGAATATTTTCAGATGTTTACTTTAGTCATAAAAATATTTTATATGGAGCTTTCCCAATACTTATTGATCACAGTAGTATATATTGATGGATATTTTTTTATTGATACTATTCCTAATATAGTTTGTTATTTCAATTGGAATTTTTTATATTTTAATATTGATGCATTCTTGATTGACAAAAAATGTGAAAATATGTTATTTGCAGCAGTGATAAAATAAAAATCTCTCTCCTTTTAAAGGGCTTATTTTAGATATAAGTTTATACAATTGTATAGGAAATCATACATATTACATGTGAGTGCATTAGAAAACTACTGATATGGTTTCTTTTTTCTGTTTGTCATTGAATCAAAATTCAAATTTTTGTTCTTAAACTTTTACTGTTTAATAATTTCAGGTATGATAGATTTAAATCAATAAAAGGGGATATGTAAAATTTCCTGTTGCCTTTTGAAGTATGTAATGTGCCATAATGATTTAAAAATCCAAAGGAAAAGCTGTCTATTCATTTGGTATCACTTTATTCTCAAGGCATTTAGAGTAAATAGTTATATAAAAAAGAACTAAGTTTTTGGTGAAATTAAATAACCAAAATGCTAGAAATTAATCCTATTAGATACATATATTTTATTTTAGTGAGCATGCATAGTTATGTATATATTTTGTAAATTTTTTTACTAATAGAAAGAAGTGAAATATTTCAGATCAAAGGAAGCTGAAATTTATATGGGTGAAACTCATGCAACGAAAGTATGTTGCATATTTATATATGTCTAGTTTTAAATTGTTTAGTTTATAAATTTTGTCAAAAAAATTATGACTCAAATTTACCATGAGATAAAGCTTGAATTTTATATTTAATACATATTAGCATTAAAAGGGATCATTATTGGTGCAAATCCTTTTTTTTTCCTCAAATTTTACCTTTGCACCTCATTGTTAATGTTATATGCAATCTTACTATCATAACTTATTGCAGACATGGTAGTCAGAAATTAAAAATAACTGAAAAAAACATACCTAAATTTAAGAAAAATTTTTCATTATTGTATTAAATATCACTTTTATATATCCATACTCCGTAAATGCATTTATCATATTTTTTGTATTTGCGACAGTGAGTGACTATTATATGCATTAGATGTTAAAAGATCTTTGTTTAGTTTTGTTTTTGAACCAGGAAAATAAGTTTTTAGTGATGATAAAAATGTTTTATAAAGAATACTAGAGTATTTTAATACCATAATGCAGTAGTTATCTTCAAAACTAATATTTTTGACCAGTATTATATGACTCACTTTGAAGTCAAATCAGTTAAGTCCAGGGAAAATATTTGATTTTTTTTAATACATTATTTTTGGTTCATTAAATTTCTTAATTAATAAGCAATACACATTAATGTCAAAGCCATGACTGAACTCATTATGAGCTAAAACGAATGTTATTTATTCCATTCCAATTTGTTAAAACCTTAAAATGTCAAAAAATGGCTTCCGAGAAACTCATATCAGCCTGTAACCTGTCATTTCTCCCACAATTTATATGATATAAATATTTTTTTTGTTCAGTTAAACAAGATATCTTGACTCCTTTTGTGTCATAACTTTAATAGCATATTTGCAACTTTTCAATCCTTCAAAACAAATAAATGTAAAGAAAATTTGTATGGTACTGAAATGAAAAACAGCAAAAATAAGATAAACATTTTGTGGTTAGATTCATATTTTACAAAGAGAGAGCCAAGTAACTTCAGTATGTATTTTTAAATATATGCCTGTATATGTATACATAAATATACATATAGTTTTTCTGTTTCTTTATTTTTTAATTTAGTACTAATTTCAAATTTGTACATTTGTATATTTTCAAAAAACAGGATCCTTGCTGAAAGAACTAGATTTAACTCTAATTTCAGTTTCACAAAATTATTAGATTTTTCACAATTCCCTAAAAAACAGGACCTTGTCTGAAAAGTGTATACAGACTACTGCTTACTATTATAAAAAGAAAGAAAGAAAGATCAATTTAACGTCCCCTTGTATCACTGTGGTAAGGTGTATCAGTTGATCCATACACTTTGTAGTAAATGCTGTTATTACCTCCAGGGGCGTATGCAAAGGGGGGTTAGGGGTTTAAACATCCCCCTTGAGCTCGGACAAAGTGGCAAAAATAAAAATTTTAGTAGAAATTATGTGAACTATTATTTTTTAGAATTATAAACCTCACCCCTTGAAAAAATTCTGCACACGCCACTGATTACCTCATTGTCAAGAACTATTTTATGAAATTGAAGTTTGTATCTAAGGAAATAATTAGAATTTTTAATACTATAGATCCATTAAGTAAAATTATTTATAAATTTTCACTCACAGTGCTATATGTAGCATATGTTGCAACTTATTTTCCTGGACACTTTAATAATACTACAATCTGATTGAAATACCTAAGAATATTTGTATCCCCTTGTTCTTATTATTTACATCATGAAATGTATACAATATATTGTTTGATGTATATTTTTATATGTAATTAATCGATCTCATAGATATGGACAGTTTCCAACATTCTTTGAAATATTTTACTAAGTTCCAAAACTAATATAACTGAACTGTCGCAAATATGAATGCAAATTAAAAACATACATTCGCTTACTAACAAAATTATTCCTTTTCAAGCATTTTATACTCGATCATATGAAGTTAGAGAACTGAGGCGCTTTTCTCCAAATTGATACTTAGATTTATTTTGCACGCTTTTTTCATTTTTAAATGTATGACAAAAAATCCTTCCGCAAACTCTCTGATGTTTTCTTCAAAGAAGGTCGAAAGTTGAATTCTGTTCACATATAATCAATTACAGTAAATTTCCCCCATTGTGAATTTCTTTATAAATGATTAGATTTTCCATTCTAACAAATCTTCAAAATGCTAGAAAAATTTGAAAAAATTTCAGAAATGTATTAACTATTGTTTTTATATTGGCTGTATATTATTTTTGTATTTTGTATCAGTTATTATTTTCATCATATTTTAGAACCAATCAAGTGCTTGTGTGTGCTCTATACTGTGTCAATACTCGCAAGTCAGAGAAGTTAATTGTCTATGTGTGTATAGGCTGAAATATGTCTGCTTTTGTGACAACCCTCCCAGCTCCCCTTTTCTGTTCCCCCTTCCTCCACTGGTGCTCACAAAAAAAAAAAAATTCTAACTAGTCATTGATTTTTTTTCTTCTTTTTTTGGGCCATCAAGGAGGAGACCTCCGATGCCTCGGTCAAGCTGTGATCGATCGAGGCCAATTTGCATGTTTGTGTAACTTTGTGTTGAATCGACATCAAAATATTTCTCTATGACAATAAAGCCTGTTTTATACGAATAAGAGTTTGTTTTCTTTACAGTCGCTATTTCGACGAACTGCTTAACCCAATTTTATACACCTGCTGTGATAGACGGCTTTTTTTTTTTTTTTTTTTTTTTTTTTGTCTCTGCTTTATGCATGTCTGTTTAAAAACCGGAAATATCTTTCGCAGTGATCTTTGGGGTCTGGTTTGGAGCGCTATGATCTCCTTTTTTTAGTACACGAAAGGTAATGAGACTGGGATCTACTGCTTAAAACCGATTCCGAACAGCTACGAACATCCTTGCCTGAAGCAGGATTCGAACCTGCGAACTCCGGTTTTGAAGAGCAGCACCATAGTTATTCATCATCATTCGGCTAAGTTTCATTGCCAGGAAAAGATTTGAAAAATGGCTTAGAATGATGTTTAGGTTATAATTCGGAATTTTGAAGCGTCTCGCGGATGGTTACAAAAAGCATATTACCTTTAGTACGTAGTCAGTACGTTAAATTTATTATTAGCTAGGAATGTCCGCTTATGAGAGCGAATTATGAGAGCGATACTAATACAATTTTTACCCCATTAATTACATGTAAAATTCTATTTTCGCCCAATCACTGAAGTTTTGCAGCATCGGGCGCGGCCAAATCTTGGAGGGTGACCACCTGAAAGCACTACAAGTTGTTAGCATTTAAAGGACTATGATCAGATAGTTACCTATTTGGTCATAGTCCTTTAAAGTAAGGCGTTGCGTTTCTGTACTGGAGTCCGTGGATTCGAACTCCGCATCAGACATGGATGTCAGTAGCCATTTGCAATCTTCTGTAAGTAGTAAGTCCCGGTCTGATGAATCTCATGTGGTTTAAAAAAATGATTGTAAATATCAAACAAAACCAAACTTATAATACAGATTGAAAATACGGTCATTGTTGAAGAATATAATATTTTATCCCCTATAAGTCTGTCCCGTAAAAAAGCTTATGTTACACAATTACAATAGATAAACGTTGTAATAAAAACGTTAAATAAGCTTTGTGTCTTGCAAATTATCGATAGCTGTAATTGTTTATTACCAGTTGATAATCCAGTAATAAATCAGGAATTTGCAACCAGGATGAACCAAGTCAATTTTCTCTATAAAGGAAATAATCTACCATAGTTATTAACTTGTTACTTTTGCTATGGATACCTGAAAGTCACCCTAGCTGGTGCATCTGATTCCCTGCTGGGTAGTTGGTCAGCAAGATTCTCTAGGTCTAGCACTTTATTCCTCAGATTTCTATCAATGAGTTCAAAGGTAGTAACAAGTGAGAAAAATAACATAATAGCTAAACGTTAAATAAGCTTTGTATCCTGCAGATTATCGATAGCTGTAATTGTTTATTACCAGTTGGTAATTCAGTAATAAATCAGGAATTTGAAACCAGAATGAACCAAGTCAATTTTCTCTATAAAGGAAATAATCTACCATAGTTATTAACTTGTTACTTTTGCTATGGATACCTGAAAGTCACCCTAGCTGGTGCATCTGATTACATTTAACTTAATAGTATGAAGTTTAAAATGCAATTTTTATGAAGCCAACAACATTCGAACTGTGCGAACGCTCAGTGCGAAATGACTTATTGTCAAATCTTAAGATTGTAAAACGGGTTTGATTAACCAATTAGAATGATTCTCAGAACCCAATCAGTAAGCTGCTAGCTATTCTGATGGATTTAGAGGTGTTTTGAGGAGGAAAATTGCCATTTTAATACAATTTTATACGGATTCCCACTCTCATTATTAACAGTATTTGCCTATTTTTCCAGACGATAATGTTTAAAGCGTTCGCCGCGCATATCGCGTCATGCATGCGCACACGCTATGGAATGACGTTAAGCCGCCACTGAACTGGTATTTAAAAGGCTGCATCTTGCAGCTACCGGTAGTCTTCGTATGGTGGCCATGTATTCCGTTCGTGACTACTGCGACATGTACCTATGTACGGCCGATATAATGGAAATGCCTTACGAAATGTTGGGGAGTATGCCCGTGCATATACTGCTGTAGATATGTTCAAAAAAGTGTTTTTTCTTGCACCGGCAGTGACGTCATACTTTGTTTTTCGTATTTTTCTCGTAAATTATGGATCGTACAGGAACGTTTTTTTTGGGCAGTTTTTATGCACTCCCAACGAGGAATCTAGCTGTGCAGAGTTTATGCTGTCGTTTTGGGACACCCTGTATAAAGCGAAAAATTTCGTTTAGGGTTTAAAACCCCCCTTCCCCATCTAGCTACGCCTTGCTATTTATATATGATTCATGTATACGCTTTTAATAAAAAAAAATGTTCCATTTAAGGTTTTTGAAAAAAATCTTTAATTATGTTTTTTGCTGAAATAGACAAAACACTAAAAGTTCAACTATTTTCTCACCGCATTGAGTCGTAAACAACTGTTACGACATTAGAGAAAACATTACAGACATACGTACGGCATTAGTTACAGATTAAAGACATTCGCCGAATTCTATTTTTTAACGCAACAGCTACTCGAGATAAGAAGTACTTGGGAATAATAATGCGGCTCCGATCGAAATACGCCACTGCGAGAAAAGATTCCATTCTCCAAACGCTATCGTTTAATGGGTTCTTGAGAACAAAAGTGCAGCAGTAGATAGGGTAGATATAATGTGACTACTAAATTAATGGTCATGCTTTCTATTCTTTGACACACTTTCGTATATGCAGATCTGATTTCGTTCGGTGAGATCTTGTATCTCATCAAATCCATCTGTGATTCCAAGGACCCGGAAGCCAATCCTGTGTTTAATTTTTAACCCCTTTTATTTTTTTATGCCCAATTACGAAAAATTCAACAATTTTGAATCAATATGTAACTACCTTTCTGACAAGCTAGACATCTGAAATTTTACACATAGGTTCACTACTAGTGACAATACAATATTCAGTCTTAAAAAAAATTAGATTCGAAAAAAAAATCAGTTTAGTAAGTTTAAAATGCTGTTTAGAGTATTTAGAATCCCAATTGCAGAGTTTTAGACTAGTATCGTCCTCTAACTGCACGCCACATAACTAAAAACTTGAACACACACACATATATATAAATGTATATAATTATGCTCTTAAAAAATTCTAAAGTTTTTGTTATATTATTAAGAATATTTTAACATTTTTTAGTACATTTAGGATTTTCCGTATTTGTATAGTATAGTTACTAATTGATTCAAATATTTCACAATCTATCTTTTTGAAAATGTTAAGTCTGTAATAAAGCTTTGCATTTAATTAATAATAGTTAAGTTAAACTAAATAAAATAATGTGCAAAATTTCAAATGTCTGGTAATTTATTTAAAATAAGTTGAAAAATTACGGATGAAAATTGATTACAAAATTTTTAGATAAAAAAAGACAAAGTATAATAAATATAAAACTATTTAAAAAATGCTTTTATTTGTCAAAAAAAATTATCAAAAACACACTAAAAAGTTAAAATATATATATAATTTTAAAACAATGCATGAAAAAGAAATTGTGTGAAAAGCTCCTGTATAAAAATTGTAATGTGCTGATATTTAGAGCTTCTATAGGATAAGGACCAGTTATTATGATGGAATTAACAATAAAACCGTGGGGAGCTTTAAGTATAACAATTAAATATCACATTAGTATTTCCATATAAATACTCCTTTATGCAATTATATCAATATTGAAAATATGTTACTTTGATACTGATTCCAATTGCGCACCACGCTTTTATTTTTAGTCTCATAACCCATCATAACAACTATCACTTATCCTATAGAAGCTCCTCAAGCAATTTCTCTATATCAGTACATTACAATTTTCATATAGGAACTTTTCACACAATTTCTCTTTCATGCACTGTTTTAAAATTATTTTTAGTGTATTTTTAATCGCCTTTAAAAAAATAAATAAACGCGATTTTTTAAAAGTGTTCTTTATATTTTTTTTTTAAATTTTGACCTTTTTAATCTCAAATTTTGTAGGGGGGTTTTTTGTTGTTGTTGTTAAATAAAATCGATAATTTTTAAATGTTTTTTATATTTATTTTTAAACATAGGCAATGAGAAACGAAGTGTTATTCAAACACTGAAGATCCAAAACATTATAACCACTTATGAGCTTAGACATTCGATTAAATTTCTAAAAAAGTGCTTGACTATTCATTAACAAACTTTGGCCATGTACAGCATTCTTAAATCCACACTTCCTAGTGAAGTGTCTGGGACTAGTGCAGTTTGGAACCACTCTCATACGAAAAAAAAGTATACTTATGAAAAGCATATTTTTTAGTATAGTCAAAGTACATTTTAAAGTATAGTCAAATTAAGTATGCTGGTATGATTGACCGTAATATTGAACAGTATTTCTTGAAACAGTGTTTAGAGCCGTTTGAGGGACTCCCTGGAGTCGGGTTTCATACAGACTTTCGTCTCGAGTTTCCAAGAGAAATGATGTTACGGCAATCTGCCTTGGAAACCATACATGCAATCCCCGCTGAAGCTACCCTTATTTATACTGATGGGAGTAAAAGAGAAGACTGTCGTTCCGGTAGTGGTGTTGTCATTAAATGCACAAATGGAATTGTCAAGATAAAGAAAAGAAATCCCGACTCCAGTTCGGTTTTCAAGAGTGAGCTTATAGCCATCAAAGAGGGGCTAAGTGCTGTTTTGTCCTTTACAGATCTTAGGGCTGTATGGATTTTGACCGACAGTCTTTGAGCCATCCAATATCTTTCAAACTGACGAAGAGTTGGTGATAGGGTCGGAATTACAATTCTTGCAAACTAAAGCAGGTCTTGTCACTTTGTGAAGTGCACCTTCAGTGGATTCCTTAGCATGTTGACATACGGGGCAATGAGATCGCAGACGTTCTGGCGAAGGAGGCAAGACCATGTGCAGCTGTTTGGGTGTGGATTTAGCAAGGTTGGCAAAATAGGAGGAGTTCATAGTTGCCAACAGTTTTTCCAGATCCTCCTTTAGACCACTGATGTTGCTAGAACACGTCCTTTCGATTTTGTTTTTCATGATTTTTTCATGGATTAAGGTCGGGGAAATTACCTGACCACTCCAAAGTTTTAACGTTATGGTCGTCAAGAAAATTTGACAAGTCCTTAACTGTGGAAAGCACCTCATTACGCATAAATTTATCGCACTTGTGAACCACCCCTAAAATAAGCAAATATTCTTCCAAAATGTCAACTTAATTGCTTTCTTTCTGTTCCACTCTAGGAAAGAAAGTGCAAATTTCCCATGCCCTATATGCACTCCACACCATCATAATAATAGGTTGTTAAACACTTATAACTGTAAATTGTGGGCCGTACCGTGAAGCATTACATGGAAGACATACAATCTTCAAGCGTCCTCTGACCTGCTCGAAAGTTCTCTCGTCACTAAAGGTAATTTTTATTCCTTTATCAGTTGTCCAATCTTAACATAGCATAGGAAGCCTTTTCTTTGTTCCTGTTATGAGCATAGGCTTTTTTAGCTGCGATGCAACTTAGTAAACAGTGCATTAAGAGCACAGTTTAAGCTCAAACTTTTAAGAATTAATAAATAAATAAATAAATAGCTGTTTGGTCGGAGAGCGAAGTAAATCTGACATCATTATACAAGCTCACTAAGCGAAATAAAGATTGGTTAGGTGGGGAAAGGTCAACTAGAGGTCGTTAGTCTCGCACAAGCCTCTTCTAAACTTTGTGTCGGGAAGAAGTAAAAACATGAAGCAAATTTTAGCCGATTCGCATTTTAAGAACTCTTTAAAAAATACGACGTGATGCTATCGTTTTCCTTTTTTTATACTATGACTGCTAAATTATTTTATTTCCATTTGAAAAAAGAGTATGCCAAGTTTTCTAACAAATGATTTAACATTAAATATATTTTTTTTCCTATTTTTTTAAGGGAAAGATAGCGTTATAGAGAATTTGCTGCTCTATCACTTAATGTTTAAAGAATTCTTACAATGCTAACCAGCTATAGGGAATTTTTTTTCCCACAGGTTAACATTAAACGAGGGAAATCCAAAATGGCAGGCACGGATCCACGTTAAGTTGCTTCGTGAAGTAAAGGGCCTTTTCTTGTAACATCGGTCCTCTAATTACGACGCGATCCGTTCGGTTTTATTGAGATCAGAAGAATAGTTCGAAATCCAATTACAGGTAATATTGTGCCTCTTTACGCTGCCTGGTCTAATCTAATTAAAAAAAAGACCTTTTAAGGGGTGGGGTTTATATGTGATAGAAAAGATAACGACCAGAAATGCCTCCATGATCATCCGATCTTAACTGATGTAGTTTTTACGAAATGATGAAACTGATCTCTAGAAACGTGTTTCTACGTTTAACTAAATAAATTTACTTGCGGAAATCAAAAATCTCTTCATATAAGGGAATGTTTCTGTTTCGTATAACTGAATATAAGATAATAATTTAATGCATGACTTATGGGAATTTCGCCGGTGAACGAGTGCTGACTACAACTCAGCTTTTCGTTGACAAAACATTGCTTGTTTTCATTGTATCTTACAAGCTTCGATATGGATCACCTATACAACGAAACTAAATTTTATTTAAGGAAGGGAAGGAAATATCAGAAACTAGCAAAGTAAAGCAAAATAGATTTTTTTCAGCACTTACAAAAGTATACATTAACAAAAAAAGACCTTTTAAGGGGTATTGTATACATGTGATAGAAAAGATAACGACCAGAAATGCCTCCATGATCATCCGATAGTAAATGATGTAGTTTTTACGGAATGATGAAACTGATCACTAGAAACGTGTTTCTACGTTTAAATGAATAAATTTACTTGCGGAAATCAAAAATCTCTTTATATAAGTGAATGTTTCTGTTTCGTATAACTGAATATTTGAATAAGAGAATAATTTAATACATGACTTATGGGAATTTCGCCGGTGAACGAGTGCTGACTACAACTCAGCTTTTCGTTGGCAAAACATTGCTCGCTTTCATTGTATCTTACGAGCTTTGATATGGATCACCTATACAACGAAACTAAATTTTATTTAAGGGAAGGGGAAGGAAACATCAGAAACTAGTAAAGTAAAGCAAAATAGATTTTTTTCAGCACTTACAAAAGTATATATTTAAAAAAAAATTAAACACTTTACCACTTTACACAGTACTATTAAGTATCAAAGTATAACTAATTTGATTATGTGAACAGGCACAATAAACTATTACATAAATAAAAACCTAATAAAAATGTGCAAAATCTGATCATTTATGGACAAAAAATAATTACATTTATAGGTAAAGTACTTCTCACAAAAGCATAGAAAATGCATTAGAAATATAAAAAAAAAAACTTAGTAATAATAAGAAAATTCTTACAGCATAATAATTTTATATAATTTATTACATTACAGTAAGGTTAACGTTTTATTACCATTCTGAAAATGCTTGTCGTGAATTTTCGAAAAAGAACCTCGAGTCCAGTCTTGCTTTTTCAAAGGTTTTATCCAAAGCATTCGCAATGTAAGATCTTTAAGAAAACAATAAAATCCAATATATTGACCCTTTTTGAAACTCTCAGTACATCCATACGTACAACAGCTTGTACCATTTTCAGATAATTGATAAAATTAAAACCCCAATAACAAGCACAATCCGTAGGAAATTCAAATGTTTCGCCAACGAGGAAGTTCAGCTGCAATTTTTGTTGCACCTGACGTCAGGCGCACATTCTCTATAAGTGATTTCTATTTCCCCTATATTGAAAAACTCAAACGAATCACAAAACATCGAAAATAAAATTGTATTTATTTACATAGAAAAATTCGAAATAACACTAATAAATACGGTTTATTTTCTTTCACGTTCGGGAAAATTGCGGAGACATTTTGAGCGAAATATTTTATTCGTTGAAAATTATCTCCAAGATTACGTCATCTAAATTAATTTAATGCAACAGTTTTAAGAATTAATGCATCTTTTAACTATAAATCATGCAAGATAAAATACAACTTTTAATACACAAATTTAAATTGTTTGAAATAAAAGTAATAAATATGTATTTAAAATTCGTCCTTATGCTTTCGACTCGGTGGCGCAACGGTAGCGCGTCTGACTCCAGATCAGAAGGTTGCGTGTTCAAATCACGTCCGGGTCAAAGGGTTTCATTTTGCCCTATATCTTAAAATTGGTCTGAAAAATGAACAGAACTTTCTTGGTGCAAAAAATTTAATGCGAAAATTTAATATAGAAAGTAAGAAAACGTCTTGCATTTTTAATGTTTGGAATTTAAAAATATAATGACAATAATTATTTCACGTGTAAGTTGTAATATATATGTAAGTCAAACTTCAATATAGCTCCATTATCCGTTCCAATACCACTTTAGAATCCTAACGAGTTGGGTGATATATCGTATTATTCTACCTGTAAAACTGTAAAAGTATAAAGTTACTTCATATTGCAAACAATAAATTATTAAGCATTTAAACGCATTATATAAACCTATGAGTGAGATTTTAATTAAGTTTAATTTTTATTTATTTATTTATTGTAAAGAAATATTTTAAGTAATTCTGATGTTGTTCCAGCAATAACTTAAAATACTTTATTGTACCGTTAAGAATCTGTTTCATTATTCTGTTATCAGGGCTCTTTGTATTTTTAATCGCTTTTATTTAACTTCACTTGTGTCACCTTCAGTTGGTTTTTGAAATCAATTTTTAATTACCGTCTTTATTTGATAGAGATCTGAAATTTTGCTGATGGGATCAATTCCGGTGACTATGCAATATGAAATCATAAAAAGGTGTATTGAAGAAAAAAAATTACAACCAGTCTGGTAAATGCAAAAATCTTTCAGCATACTTAGAATCCCAGTTTCAGAGATTTTAAACTAGTATCGCCATCTGACGGCATAATTAAAAACTCAAACAAAATTTTTATTTTTTACAGCATTTTTTATTGTTTTTCTTTTTAAATATAAACGATTTTTTAAAATACTTTTTTTTATAGTTTTCTTGTGTCTATAAATGTTATTGAACTATTTTATATATATTTCGTTCAGGTGATCCAAATTTATTTTATTGTTAAAGGGGATATTCGATATCTACATTGTATCTTGGAAAATTGTTATACAGGGTTCATAATAAAGTCTTTAATCGACAAATGGAATTCATCAAAGTGTTAATGCAGAAATGTAAGGATAAAATTTAATAATTATGAAAACTCTGTATTTCAGAAAGTTTTGTTTAATTAATAACTAAGTTTGAAAGAAGTAGTTGATATTCTTAGTTTATATTATTCATCTTTCGAAATGTAAACTTCATATTCTAGAATTATAAAATACAGTAGAAGTGAATTAACTCTTTAATCATATCTTTTTAGATACCGCTAGAATTTTTATGTTTTCTTAGAACGAATTTTCCTTTTGATAGTAGGTAGAGGGCAATCTTATAAACAATCTGCAAAATTTTTCAAGTAGTTTCTATTATTTATAAATTTTCCATTTTTTCGACATTTTATTTATTTATTTATTTATTTATTTGAACAGCGTTCATAAATTTGATTTTTCGGCAGGCACATAGACTGAAATCCTGAAAAATGGCGTTATCTAAAACTCCATTTTATAGTATTTATTTTGAGTGTAATTCTAAACAAATCTTTTTTTAATTCTTTTTAATCTTTTTTAATAGTTATTCCTTTTTTATAAATGGCATCCTGTGATGTTTAAAACTATAGCTAATCACTAACATGACATGCTGTAGTATTCAGAGTTGCTTGTACTTCATATTTTTTTAATATTCTGTGCTATATTTAAGATATACATCGGTATGTAATCGGTTAAAATGTCTCGAGCTTTAATGGGTTAAAGGAATCACATTGGGTCAACTCCATTTTGATAACTATAACCGGTTGATTGTAATAAACAAAAGATATAGTGAATTGGAAAGGGCAGCATATAGTAATGGTAATTAAAAGACGGTTTCAGCAGAAAACATTTACTAAGCATAATAAAATTAATGCATGAAATAAAAAACTGATAGACAACAAAATAATGATACATACGTAACAAGGAATGATAAAATCAAGAATTTTTTATTGCTTGGTCTGTTTAAGTAGTAAATCATTAACAAAACCTTTATATAATGTAATATAATCAAAATTATTACACCTTAATATGTATCTAAAATTTTTCCTTTTACCCGTTCTCATTGTTTGATATCTAATTTACCAGTCGTAAAATGTCAGATTTATAGAAGTGTTCACCGACTTAAATTTTGTTTACCCTGTGATGAGGCGATTTAGATCTGTTATATAATTGATTCATTCATACATGAAGTAAAATGTTCGGGATCTAAATCTGACCTCATCACAGCTTTGTAAAGAGATGGAGAACCATAAATTTCTATTCAACGGATATTGTTATCTTGTACGGTGGTCTCGGGCGGGGTTCGGATCCCAGTCCCAGATTAGAATCCCGTCTCCGTACTTGACATTAAATAAGAATGTACCTTTGTGAAGTATTTATGAGTCCCTAAGGGACAATGCCCAATTAGAAGGGATAAGGTTTGACACGTTGGCGGTCTCAAGGCGGGGTTGAAGCAGGCAAATGAAATTCTTACAACTATCCCGATTGGATGACAAGAATTAGGAGGGGACAAGGTTGAAATAATTAAATATGAAAAATCTAAAAGATGAGAGGATGGTTCGGAGGTCCCGAAGAAGAGGTTCGGAGGTCCCAAAAGAAGGTGTTCGAAAGTCGGGAGTCCAGTCGAGTCCAGAGGAGAAGGTGCTTGATAGTCCAGACTAGGAGAGTCCAGCCAAGTCCGACAGGAAGTGTTCCTGCACCAAATAGTACGGCCGCACCCCAAAGACTCAGGAGGAAACCTCTGACGAGACCAACGGATGATATATAGATTCCCTCTCCTGATCAGCCATAGATACCCTTTAACCAGAAGTGTTCCGGGCCCAACAATTTTAGACCCACAAAGGTACCCCAAATTTACATACATTTTTGAAATTGAGATTAGTTCCTCTATCTATTTATAAAATTACTTAAGTATATAAAAACTTTGTCAGAACTAATTTATAAGATGTTAACAAAGTTTATTTTATGAAAATTAGCATCAATTTGTATGTAAATAGATGTATATATATCATAATAAATTAACTTTTTTTTTTAATATTAAGCTAGTCTCGGTTGCTGTCAATTTAGCTGTTGGTTTATTTTTATATTTATGTCTGTAGTTTCTCAGAACCTGTGGTTAAATTTAGTACAAAAATACTTAACACAACGCAATTAAAAATAAATCACCACTATACATTTGATCACAGGTTGATACTCAAATATAAATGAGGACTACACGACATACCCGTCTCCAAAACTAACGCTAGAATAAATGCTAATTTCTTGTCCACTGGCCACATTTTTCAGCTGTCTCAGGAAAATAACTCCAATAATTAAATTGCTGCCTATGTGGTTTTCTAGCTAAGTTAAATTATCAAAGTTCATTCCTGACTCCCTAATAATGCCGAGTAATCGGTTAGTCTCTTGGGAAAAAATTCACATGATCATTCGCTTTTGGTATGAAAAATCATTGAAAGATGTATTTTCCTGGGCATTCGATTCAAAGTTCTTGCCTTATAAAGACGTTCATTTTTAGCCTTTATAAATTTAACGTTCCACAACGTTAAACTTCGGTTTTTTTTTTTTTTTTTTTTTTTTTTTTTTTTTTTTTTTTTTTTAATGAAGCTACGACTGCGAATTATTTAAGTTCTCTTATTGCCCAGTAAGACCGGGCAATTCAATTAATAAGAACTAATTTCTCATGTAATCGGCGAGAATAACGTTTATGAAACCCATCCTCATGTTTTCTCTCCACTTGTCAAAATACAAAGCGCATTCCTCATCTCATCTCTTGTAGGAATCTCTTCGCCCTCGATAACATTTTCGGGCTCATCTTCATCAAGGACAGACATCGATACTTTCCTGTTCGATACAGGTTCACAAATTTCGCAATCTGTTAATGCAGAAGAAATTTCTAGGTTCTCGTCGATGTCCATCCAAGATTCGAACTTTTGAGCAGTCATTCCGGGTGAAGCACTAATTTTCTTGTCAAACAACAATGGGAATAATGTCCCCATGATGTTCCCTGACTCATATAATGAGACGCTGCATA
This sequence comes from Pardosa pseudoannulata, assembly GCA_032207245.1. Lineage (NCBI taxonomy): Eukaryota > Metazoa > Arthropoda > Arachnida > Araneae > Lycosidae > Pardosa > Pardosa pseudoannulata. The sequence continues at coordinate 27,434,834 of CM063506.1, forward strand.
AATTTTAACGGGAATTACTCATCGAAAATCAACTAATTGACCTAAAATTTGATAATATTAATCGATGTAGTGATTACATCCGAGATCAGTTCTTCGTTATATCGAATACAGCTGTTCGGGATCGGAGATTATTGATAACATCAAACGAATGATGACATTAACCGCGATTACATTAAGCGGCGTCTACTGTAAAAAATAAAAACCACAGTAACAAAGTAATCGTTTTTTAAGCCGTGCATCCAGCTGTGACGTAGCACACATTTCTGTCCCCTGGTGAAGATGTGATATATGCCCTTTACCCTTGAAAATATGTTAATGTTATTAAGATAAACATTTTTAAAGTTAGGAAAATGTTAAGCTGCAATGATAGTCATTTTCTTCAAAGTGTTTTACTCATCAGCAGGCCTGTAGCCAGAGACTGCTCGAGGTCTCCTTCCCACGAAATTCTAATTATTGCATATTCTAATGCAGGGGTGGCCAACCTGCGACTCGCGAGTCACATGCGGCTCTATGAAGAATTATTTGTTGCCCTCGATACATGAACCCGATTTCCCTTTTCATTTTTGTGTTATTATATTTTAAAAAAAATATTACAACTGATGGAGCTCCGACAAAGCTAGGTAAAAAAATCGGTCTTATTGGGCTTTTAAGAGATGATTCTCAAATTCCACAATTCGTACCGATTCACTGCATAATTCACCGACAACAAACATCTCGTTACAAAATATTTAAAATATCCCGATGTTATGAAAACAATGTAACACATTGTAAATTACATTCACACCAATGCAAAAAATCATCGACAATTCAATAATTTTCTTGAAAAATTAAAGAACGAAGAACTTTTAAATGACATCCAATAAATAAAATTTCTGTAAAAAAAATTTTAATACTTTTTTTGGATATTTTTTAAATACGTATTTAATTGCGGTTCACGAAAATTTCAAATTTTGAAAAATGGCTCGGACTGTCAAGGAGCTTGGCCACTCCTGTTCTAATGCATTGAATATAATGTATTTTAACACTGATGTAAACGTACATTTTGAAATTAAACTTTTTATACTGCATACTTAATGAAAATTTGATTTTTACGTAAAAATTTCAGTTTTTTTTTTATAAAATTATCTAATTTTTTAATTTCAGTATTTTTGCTCTAAAACTTCTTCATACGTTAACCATTAACTTAAACATATTATACATGATTGTGCATGGACTATTTGATATGAATTTTAAATAACTTTTAATGTTACTATTAATATCAAATATTAATGTTAAGTTTTGTATTTTTTAAATAAATTATATGTTTTCAGTTAAAACATATAATTTGCTCGGCCCGGTTTCAGCAGACACACGCTCCGAAACTAAATACTGTGTACGGTCCTGCCCACTAGAAAATAGAACTTAACTTCGAAATATGTTTTGACTTTAAATATTAATAATTTATTATTTAAAAATAGTATTATTATTTTCACAGACCTTGTTATTATTCGAAAATTATAAGAGACATTCGAAATTCAGTGACTGTTACGATGTAATAAACTTTTTTGTACTGAAAAAATTAATTTTTAGTACCAACTTTCAAAATAAAAATATTTTAATAAAATTACCTTACTATTAATTGAATGATAGGGACGTTGCCACCAATAATACTGTCCATTGTGGAAGCCCCCTTTGACTCCCCTCTCCTGTCCCTATTACAGATTATAAAAAATTAAAATGATAAATATAAGAAAAAATGGTTGGATATGCCTAGTGGTCAGCATGAGGAGCTAACATCCCCTAACCCTGGCAAGTGTATTAAGCATCTCCCTGCATACCCAGAGTACGTGCAGGATAAATCTGTTGGTCTGGATGTTCTCTCGCTGGAAGATCAGTAGATAGGAAATAGGTATCGAATCAGGAACAAATATCCTTCCTCCTGAGAATGATCAAAATTGAAGGGATTTCTAGGTGGAATTACGGACGCCTTACACCCGTCAAGCGCAAGCGGCCCGTTGCAAAGTGTCAAATAAAAAAGTCAGAGAAGTTTGAAATTATTCATGAAAATCAATGAATAAAACCAATTTGGATAAAACAGAACAAGAAAATTAGAACAATAAAAGACAGAAAATGCATAAAGCTGTTTTTAACAAAAAAATTCTCTAAGTAATGTTAATGAATAGTTAGGGAAAAGATAACTGAATTACTAACAATTAATTATAGTTAAAAATATTGTAATTATTTATAAAATATACGTCCTATATGACAGTATACGCTAAGCTATCTTTTAGAGGTGGCGCAAGAGGGGACAAAAGGAGCGTCTATCCCGGAAGTCCCTATAGCTGAATCAATAGTAAGGAGATTCTAACACATACAGAAAATAATTTGTCTATGTCACCTATAAAATCAATTATCACTGTTTTAAAAAATAATTTCTGAAATTTGAATAAAAATTTGATTTATTTTACAATTCTCTTTGAATCGGTAGATGGCAGTAGTGAAGTTTCATAAAGGGAGAACTGTTCAACAGATTGGTCCGATAATAATCAATTTGTAAGAAAATAAGTAAATTAGTATTGTGTAGTAGACGACTCTATTTAGCAAAGTATTTCTTAGATGGCGCCACTGAAATAATTTCCTTAATTTTTTGTACTTTGAGTTATTTATTTCTTGCAAGAGTTTTTAATACCCATAAATAGGAATTTGGGCTTTTTGTGGTCGCATAGAAGTCTCGAAAGAGCTCAGTAGCTGTAGCATGTTTGTTACTCATCGCATTGATGGACAAATAGCAATATTTGGCTATCGGAGGCTCTTGGACAACCTCACTCAGAATTTCTCGGTGGTTTTGTTATCCTGAAACAGTTCCTATACGAAAATGAGAGTTACACTGAAGTCTTTATTTCAAATCTGAACTTGAGACTATCCCGCTTCTAACCTCCACATCACCAAGTAACAAAAGAGAAAGAACATAAAAAACATTAAAAATCCAATTCTCTCTGAATTGCAACCAATAAAACAGCTAAATAATTTATATACTTCGTATTTCATAAAACTTCTAAAAGAAAAGAGATAATTTAAAACTAAATAAAATAACAGTAAGAATAACAAATGTAAATTAAAATGCACGTTTGACAGAAAAACATCCACTGAACAGAAATTAATAAAATTCTTACAAATATTTTCAAACATAACTGCTAGAAAAATATCAATTTTAGCAAAACATTTAAAAACAACAAGACTAACAAAATGTAACAGATATTTTAAAATATTCCTTAGAACTTTAGCGAACAAATAGTAACAAAATTCTTGAAAATTTTTCAAACAAAGATGCTAGAAAAAAATCAGTTATTAGCAAATTATGTAAACAATATTCACAATAAAGTGATGATAAAATAATTCCAACCATTGAATTCAGTTGATTGTATTTGATTGTGAAGCACAAAACACTTTCAATCCAAAAAAAATTTGACGTCCATAACAACAGATATGAGATTATGGTAACCGTTAAGAATCGCCAACGGATTGGGATTTTTGTTGTTGCTGTTGCATATGCCACTTGGTCTAGCCAAGCCTGATTGAGCCGGGGGCTGCTCGTATTAAAGCAAGGGGGTGTGCTTTTCGTTTTGACGAGCAACTCAAGGGTGAAAGTACGACTTGTAGCAGTAGACGACAAGTAGGTCCTCGTCATTTTGAAGCAGGGACCAAGCAGAAGACCCATAGGCTTAGCCTGCAACCCCCAAAGGTATTGATTGAGATCTTAGAGGTAGTAGCAGTGGAAAAAAACCCGGGAAAAAACCGGGTTTTTTGGGAAGAGAATTTTGAAAATTTCCAAAACATGGGAATTTTGAAGTCGCCAACTCCTATAACACAATGAGAACCACCATTTTTTTTTTCTGTGTTTGTAGTACACCTCAAAAGTGGATATTTTCACAAAATTTAACTACTATATGATATGAAAAAAAAAATTGAATAATTGGGATTAACTAACTATATTTGGCAAGGTATCATGTTTAGCATGAAAGTATGAGTACATTTTTCCTTTGAGAAATATCAAATATTTTTATTATTACATTAATATTAGGCAATAATCTGTAGTGTCACAAAACCCACGAATCATTATTTTTCTGGAATAACATCTCTCTCTCTCTCTCTCTCTCTCTCTATATATATATATATATATATATATATATATATATATATATATAATGTGTGTGTGTGTGTGTGTGTGTAGGAATCGGACACAAAATGCAGCAGTGTCATTGTATGACACCTTTAAATGATATATGCATTACAAAAAATAATAGACTGTTATTTTAAATTTAAAGATATTTATATTTATATTATAAAAGGAGGAAAAAAGTTTATCATAAAACAATTTACATAATAATGATAAAAAATAATGTGCATAATTATTATATTAGCAATTAAAACTGAAGCAACCAATTATGTGTTTGATAAGACTAACAGGGTAATTAATTACATAAGTACTAATATAAAATCCTTTAAATGCGCATTGCTTTTATTTCTTGAATATATATATATATATATATATATATATATATATATATATATATATATATATATATATATTGCCAAAAGTTATAAAAAAAAATCTGTTAGAAAATATATGCTAGTTCTTAAATAACCACTGTTGAAAAAATAAATGTAAACATTGTTAAAATGATTTCTTCCCAAAGTTTCCAAAATTCCCGGTTTATTCCCACCTCTTCAAAATCCCGGGTTTTTTACATCTCTACTTGGAGAACACTGTGACCACGACCCTATTTTACGTGACCCAATCACCTTTAACGAACATGGTGGATCTTAGGCCGACTCGGGCTCCGAACCTGAAACCGTCCAGTCACGACAGCGTTGCCTTTGCCAATGAGGAATTTTCACGTTTTCTAATTTTGATTTTAAACGATAGAAGACAAAAAAGTTACCAGGATAGTAGCTATTTTCCTTTCATTTGGGGCCTAATGAGTGATTTATGATGGGTTTTATAGCGGACTCTTTAACGTCTCTCAAAAACGATACTTTTTCTCCGCCGAGTTTGTGACGTCATCGTTCATGTCGATACCGAGTCCCTATGCTGTTTACATGTTAAAAGGCGACTTTTAAATTTGTTTTTGTGTAAAGTATCGCATATAATAGAAATTTTTTTGTTATGTCTGGCATTAAAAAATCTTACTCTAAATGTTGTATTGTGCCACTCTGTAAAAATACAACAAATAATTGCAATGAGAAGATATTTTTCAGCGTAACGAAAGACCCACATACACGTAAAATCTGGACAACTGCGATGAAAAGGGATGAGAAATTAAACCCCAAATTATCATATAAATCATCTTTATGGGTTTGTGAAGACCATTTCTCGATAAGTAAATGCTTACTTCTGTTTAAATATTACTAATTTAGAACAATTAAAGTATATAAAAATACATCTATACCTTTAAAAGTATTGTTGATTAACCACTGCTATTTAACTTTTAAAACTGCTAATTTTCGAGTATTATCACAGAGTTCAAGTACAATAAATATTTTATAAAGCATATAAATATCGAAAAACATATAAATATCTAAAGCATATAATTATCTAATCAATAACTCGGAGGAGGGGAAGGTTATGTATTTTCAAGGTATAAATATTTTCTTCAGAGATGCATACTTTCTTGTGTATCAAATCACAGTGATATTTTTCGATTAAATTGGTGACTAATTTGAAAAAAAGTATATTTTTAAAATACTTAATAATGATATTACTTAAAAAATTAAATTCAATTTGAGAAATTTTATACATTTTTTAATTTGACATTAATATTAAAGGCAATAAAATTGTATTGCTATTTAAAAATGTATAAATAATTAAGTAAAGCCGTTTAAAGATTTTAAATTTCTTTTCATCATATTTAAAATATCTAAGAATTGGTTTGGTTTTGGAGTGCTGCGATCTACTTTTTGCAACCCGAAGGCGAATGAGACCGGTCTCACAATAAATACCTCCTCTAATTTTTATTTTAATATTACATCCGTCTCTATTTATAAAAAACGATGCTACTACAAATGTGTGTGTATATGATATATGTATATTTATTTGACTTGTTTGTGTTTACATACAAAAGAGCTGTGTTTAGCATGAATAAAGTATTAATACATGTTAAGTAAAATTGGAAAAAAATATAAATGATTTTACATACCTTTGGGTTTTAATTCCTCGTATTTCTGCTCCCATAAAATCCGGGTTTTTTGCCAAGAAAGAAAACATTGACATGCTGTCAATTTTCGGGAGGTTGTCTGATTGTCCTTTGGTAAATCCAGGTAGAAGAGACATTTATGACAAATTGAGATAACTAAGTTATCTAGATCGATAAAATAAACCTTCAGGTTTAAATAAAAATAAATTTTGATAGCTAGAAATTTCAGGAACTTGCAAAAACAAAATCGGAAAATAGTGCGCGCTTAAAAGCAATACAAAAATATTAGTCTGCATGAACGATGACATCACAACCAATCACGGAGTGTTTTGATGTCACGTGATTTTCGCTTAACTTTAAAATTAATTTTTTAAATGATGGACCCAGTTTTTTACATTTTTGAGAACATTTTTGGAATCTACGAGTCTGAAATTATCAGATAAACACTAAGTTGTTCGAATCCCCCACATGTGCAAATGAGATGGCGAATAATGTGGAGCATAGATAAGCTCCACATTATTCGCCACCTCATTCCATTCTCTAAACATTGGTGATTACTCATTTCTACTGGTTGAATTTAAATTTAACCAATAACTTTTAAAAAAATGCGAATCGTGCGAGCGAACGAAATGCTGATTTTATTCCGCATGCTTATAAAGCCTATTCCTCTTATCTCCTCATCCCCCACACTTCTAGGCCTATGTATTCGACACACAAGATTTGCATCTTTGTTTTGCAGCAGTTCTATAAGCAGCAAGCACATTTCATTCAGTTATTTCACGAAATTCGACAAAATATTCAATCGCTTAATTTTGAACACTACTGCAAAATATATATTACAACTTATGCATCAAGTAATCTAATTTTATAGGCATTATATTTTTTTAAATTTTAAATTTTTATTGTTATAAATTTCGTCTATTTTCATATTTTTTTTAAGTTTTGACATGATTTATATATACACAATTTACGAATTGATTTTAAGTTATAGATACCGATAGCATAGTGATATGAATTACATCTGAGATAGAATTTGTACTGTGAATGTAAAATATTGTTTTGATATTTTGGCATAGGAGTTTGAGTTTTTTTCATTCTTAAACAGAATCTAACGATGGTTGAATGGGTAGGGTGCTGTTCTTCGGTATCGGAGTTCGCGGGTTTGAGTACTACCATGTATGTTTGTAGTCTTGGGGAACCGGCTTTAAGCTTAAGATTCTGATCTCATTAACAATCATTGCTTAAGGTTCTGACATCATTATGTAGAAAACCAAAGGACAGTAGCGCTCAAAACCCAAACCATTCTAATACATAGAAAAAAATAACTCGTTTAAAGTTATTTAAAAAAGAAAATGAACATATTTCTTAACAAGATACCTTGATATGTATAAGATATAAAAACACCAGTTTAAAAGCTATCTTAAGGAACTTTTTGAAAGATGCTTGATTTCTATTCATTTTTCGATTCGCAAATCTTTTTAAGACCTTGTGTAATTTAAGACCAATGTATTAAAAATTTTAACGGGTCTCGAAAAAAATGGTACCTTTTGAGCCGAAAATTTATCGTAACAGCCATTGCGTTCAGTGTAAAATAGAAAGTCCTTATTTGTTTAGAGTAAAATTTATCCTAGATCATTAATCAGAGTTTGTCTTTATAAAAATATTTAGTTTTGCTATAAAAACCAATACATTTTTATCTAAAAACACAAAAAATATACACTAGGTAAAAAAAATCTACCTACCCACACAATAACTTTTGAAATGTGTAAAATAAAAACTATTTTTTATATCAAAGAGAATTTTTTAAAGTCTGTGAACCTCAATTATATACGAGTGATATATTTATATATTTTATTTAATAACAGGATAAAGGATATACATTTTCTATTAAATTTTCAATTACTTAACAGTTATAATTTTTTTAATTTAAAATTTTCAAATACTTGTAAAGCTTAAGACTTATAGAATGAAAAAGATACTTATTTTCAATTTGATATAAAAATTTAGTTTAGTATACTTATTTCAATAGTTATCTTGCGGGTAAATGAATTTCGTTTACTTCATCTGGTATATATTTTTTTATATCCCCTATATAATAATAGTTTATCTTCTCCTAAACTATCGATCCGATTCTAAAATAAATTGGTATAAATATGCTTCATATCACAGCAAAAAATACTGTCGTCTTTAAAACGTTCGAAATATAACACTTCCCTCCTTTTCGAGAGTTTAATGCCATTATTTCGAGCCCTATTTTCCCCGGTTAAGAGCAGGCGATTCAATTTATCCATTTATCTCTTAATAAAGAGGTAAAAATAACAATTTTTTCTAGCATTGTGACGTCATTCCTTTAAACATCTCATTGAATCATTTCATATTTTAAACTATTTAAATATCGTCTACACTATTATAATATCTTTTACCACTGAACTTAGATATTACGTAAATGATTTTCTTTTATATTTGGCTTAAATAATAGATTAGGTACATACGTGATAATTTTAAATTGAATCATCGATTATTTTTTGTTGCAATGAAAATTTTACCACCGGTATTAACAATAAATTCTTTTCATATAAATCTAGGAGTCTATTTCACGGACTAATAAATATCTAACTTTTAATTAATATATATTTGGAAATTAAGAAGTTTGTTCTTTTGTGTGTTTATTATACATAACCACACGGTTTGACTAAATGAATTCAACGTGATTCTAAACTGCATTCACAGGATCGAGAAACTCTAGAGGAGTATGACGATAAATAAATTATTGAGAGTGAACCAGATAGTTCTCAGCCAAAAAACAAACCATTTTTTACCTGCCTCATTGGGTACTTAACAGTTCTGGAATATTAAAAATTTTACTAATCCCATCATATGATGGGCTATATGCTAGTTATTTTAATAAATATGCAACTTGAAATGACGAAGTTGAATAACATTTTTAAAGTTAGCGCATTATTAAAAAGCGTGTAAAAATTAATTCTAAAAACATCAAAGCTTTTTATTTTTAATGAATCGAAAAAAAAGTAACTCTTATAATTTATTTAAATTTCGGAATGTACATATCCCTTTAAAGTGCATCAATAATATCATGTATATATTTATACTTACCTCTGTGGAATTTATTTTCTTATGTTAAAGTTTCCTGATTTTAAGAAGGCTTGATAAAATGCCATGGTAACTTTGTTAGCATTTATGCAGTGAAGTGCAAAATACCGTTCAGAATTCGTGTGCCACTATATTTGTGAAGTTTAGATTTTTGGAAAATAAATCTGAGTCTTGGCGAAAAATCAAACTGCAAGCTGCCAGTTGGCCATCACTGGCGTGAGGGATAACAGAAAGCAACAAACTCAAAAATTTAAAATTATTTTAAATATGTAGTAAGTGCCAAGGGGATAAAATGTACAGTAGAAACTATACTACAAAACGCACTTAAAAACTTAAGATCATCTTTTTCTTAAATTATCTCTGTAGCTATGATTTAACATAGAATATTTTCTACATACTTCGTTTTATGTCACAGTAAATTTTTTAGTTAGATCTTTTTCTTCTCTGAAGAAGATATGATCAAGAAAGATCAGAGTAGATTTATCAATGCTTGCACAATATTTTACACTAAATTAAGAAACTAAATTGAGATTTGAGTGCAAACAAATGTTCTATGTATAATGTGTGTTAACTAACAACATGAAACGGAAGAAAATTTAACGTTTGACTTCTTGGCTCGCGAGTTATTTAATTTTCTAAAATTGTCCGACTATGTTTCTTCGAAAGTAACAGACGTGATAAAAATATTTATTAAATGTAAACATAAACAGCAATAGCGATATACTTTTAAAATATACTTTCACAGTAAAGTTTTAAATATTAGGAAATAGAAAAAATCAGAACATCTATTAACCAGTTATCTTTATCTTGAAATAGATTTCAAATAAGTAGAGGCAATATTAATAAATCACTTAATTTATGCATTTAAATCAGTTGTTCTAAACAGATTCTAAAGAAAGATTAAAGTAATTTTAGTTTAAAAACTATCTGATTTATATTGAAAAGATATATATCGAAATAAAGTTTTCAAATAATTCTTAAAGAATATTAAATGTTATATTAGTGTTAGAATATAACTTGATAGTATATGTATATATATATCAAAATTTACTGGAATTAGAACTTAAAATACAGGATATGGAAAATTTCCAATAAACAACTTGGCGGGATTGGCGATCCCGTTCTGCCGTAAAGTCAGTCATATTATTTTATAAAATGTTTCTTTTAGCAAGATTTTACGTGAGGTATTTAATGGATACATACGTACATAAAGCCTTTATTGAGAAATTATTTAAAAAGAAAATTGAGTTAGCTATTAAAAAGAAATTACCAGTCAACTTTCAACATAGTAAGTATTACGATTCGAAAGTAAATAAATGTATACATATATGTATGTGAGTCTAGGAGATAGAGGTCTAGGAGATTAGGGGATGTTCTCACGAACCACTGAATTTAGAATATCGCCACTCCTCCGTCACACAAAAATTGTTTTACACATATATGCTTATAAAATATGCTTTAAAATGATATAAATTTTTATATTTTTAATACCGGAAACAGTTTAGTTATTTAATTTTTTTTCATAGTTTTATTTGGAGTATTTCTTTCTTTTAAATTTCATTCCGCCCTGCTTTTTCCACATTGCAGTTTATTTCGTTGCCATAAGTAACCAATCGTTTCCGAAATTAAAAGATTTAACGTTTTATTTATAGCAGAGGATTAATATTTCTATTTTTGTTGGGTACTTCGTGATGTAGAAATGAGCAAGTGTTTTACGCTTATCTGGTAAGCTTTTATTGACTGAAATTATGCATAGCAAAGAACACATACTGATATGTAGAAATATCAACAACAATAACATGTTGCCAAACTACAAAACAAAATAGTGGTGTTGTCACACATAACAAATATATTACATTTCGATTCTCTTTAAATAATCTCGCCAAAAATGTGGTTACTTTTATGTTGGTGTTGGGGAAGAAATCGCAAATTGAGAACCTTTATTTCTTTATTTTTTTAAGTTTATGATGAACATTAAATTTGAATAACATGTGTTATTAATCTTATATAAATGAGACGTTTTGCTGCCGAACGTTTTTATGTTGTTGGTATGTAATGTAATCTAAAAACTAATTTAAATTTTGAAACAAATATAAGTTTAATTCGGAGCCTTATTTACCCAGACAAGATGCTGGTCGCGAAGCAACTAGCTATTATATAAAAATGAAATTTCCGAAAATGCTTGCCCGCTGTACAAATTCACACATCCAAACCTATCGGTACCAAATTCAATAATGGTTGCTTCATGTTGTAGAGAAAGTCGTGAAATTTAACATATCACAGCTGTTTACGGAGAACGCTGTGCATGTGTGGTGGTCCCCGAGGAACTTCCGTAGCTAACCCCATGGTTAGGCAAGCATGAACTTTTGGGAACTGTAGTGAAATAAAATAGGACGATAACTGTAAAGTTAACGGATGTATGCTGTCAGTGCCATGTGTTTGAACTTGAGAACCGACGGTTGCTATATCTTTTACTATTTCTTTGCTTATTTTATCTACTTCACTTTCTGATATTTTAATTACATTTTTTCATTAAATTGTTTTAATGTTAATGAGTGTTATCATTTCGGTTTACTGACAAAACGAAACATGATGTACACTACACATGTACATATCTATTACTACGATTATCTATTAGCAATACACTATCATATTTGTAAACATATACAGTAGAACCTCCATAAGCTGACCACCTAAGGGACTGTAACTAAGTGGTCAACATACAGAGGTGGTCAACTTAGGGAATTTTTTAAGAATATTTACTATAGTATAATATTATGCGCTTTATATCATCTTCCTTCAGAGTTGGGTAGTTTTCAGTTTCATCGTCACTTGGATCATCATTCTCTTCGCCGTCCGTTTCTCGTACCTTAGAGTCCTCGCTGTGCTTAGTCCCAGAGAGTATCTCACTGAAGATTGCCTCTGGGTCTGGTTCAACACATGTTACTAACTCATCATCCATGATAACAAAATCTTCAAAATTAACTCCATCTAAAACTTTCAAGGGAGATAGAGGAAGCTCATCCTCTTGCACCGATGTTGTAGATGTAATAAATCTAGCTTTCTTGTAGCAGTTCTTAATCGTGGCTTGCGTAACTTTATTCCAAGCAGAATTAATCCAATGAACAGCATTCAAAGCATTTACTGACGCAGCTGTTGATGATGCCAACGCAAAAGGACCACAGGTTTGTGCTTTCATGATCACCCATTCCAGAAATTGAGCTCTGTAGTGCACTTTGAAGGACTGAATAATGCTATGATCTAAAGGTTGGGTTTTCAAAGTTGTGTTTAGAGGCAAAAAAGTTTAGCTTCATTTGTGAGATTATTCCCTTTTTTGGGGGTGGTGGTGGCTGGGGCAGTTTTCCACGGTAAGTAGAATATACCGCTTCTTTTTCCTCATTTCTGCGTATAACCCACTCTTCTAATAAAGCACTGGTCATCCAAGCGGATTTATTTCCTCTCCAAAAAACAGGAAGGTCAGCAGGTTTTACATTTTTGCACGGGGTTTTGTGGTTTTGCCGATCACCATAGGCTTCAATTTTTCTCCAGTCATACTAGCACATAGAACAGTAAAACGCTGTTTTGAAACTTTTCCTCTTTTGTAAGAGTCAACCTTCATTTTTTAGACTTCTATCATGCATTGCTTTAATTGCACCGCATTCATCAGCATTAAAGATGTCCTCATCTTTAAAACATGTAGCAACCTCTGGGAATTTTTCAATAAAGTTCTCCACCACTTCAGCTGAAACATCATTCGATTCCCTACACAAAACCTTTGAGAAATCTCGTATCGTAGTTTGAATTTTTCAAGACAATCTGCTGCCGCTTGGAAGTCCTCAATTTCGAATTCTTTTGCAATTTTTTTTTTTTTTTTTTTTGCTACTTCCTGAAGCATAGACCTGATATTCGTGCATTAATTGATCTCATCTCTGTAAACCAACGAAATGTAGCTTCATTCACAGCGTCGAGACACGATTTTCTCCTTTTTCTTTGAAGTTCCCCGTTTTCGGAAGAATATCTTTCCAGATATTCTTCCATACTTTTTAAAATGTTGCTCACAGTTGTCTAACTCACACAAAATTTTTCTGCTGTCTTTCTTTGGCTGCTGCTTTTTATAGAAAATTAAGAAGATTCACTTTCTCTTTAAGTTCTTTAGATCTTTTCTTTGCTTTTCTTCTCATTTTTAATAAAAATTCGCAAATAAGCGACTGGTACTGCCACGACGAGATGTCCAGAAAAAAGAACAGAACGTATTTCACATATGAGCGATACACGTTGTTTTCCAGTTCTTCGTAGTTCGTTCATTGCTACACCGCTACACACATACCCCACTCTCCTGACCTTTTTCGACAGATTTCAGCAATTACAGCCAATCCAAGAAATTAAAGCATGCAAAGGGCTAGAATATCATTTCTCCTTAACATAAGACTGTATAATCTCTGGTATTTCCCTCCCATAGTACCATACTTGAAGTGAACAATAAATGGGGCACCAAAGAGGGGGAGGATCACGAGTGTTGCTCAGATAATCCGATTGACTAATAAAGAAATTCCTGGAAACCAGGTGGAGAACAGCGGGAGGGAAAATCTAATTCAAGAAAACACCAGTGGTCAAGTTCCAGAGAGTAAAACCTACTAAAAATTGGTCAACATAAAACTTACGGAGGTGGTCAACATAGAGAGGTAAATCGCCATTGAAAATGCATTATGACCATTCAAACTAATAAATTTCGGTCAACATAGAGAGGTGGTCAACTTTGGAGGTTTTACTGTATCAATATGCGAGGTTTATATAACATTGTTATTACGTTTATCTATTGTAGTGATTCTAAAAATTTATTTGGGAACCTTAATTACCCAGACCGAAAGTTGAATGTTATGCGATTTCAAATAAGTTACAAAGATTAGTGTTCAATGGTTTTAACACAAAAAGAGTTTGCATTATTTACAATTTCAAGGGTTCAGATCGAAGATAATTCAATTTTATTGAATTATTTGACTCAATTGCCCTCTAGCGGACCCTGTCTGTCCAATTTCATTCTTCTCCATACCATGGGATCTTCCACACGATCTCTTTCCCTCCGGTGCCTAAGTAAGTGCAACTAACAGTGTTCTGTCAGGAGGCATTCGCAGTATATGACAGACCCATTACCATCTTTTACTATGTGGAAAAGTAATATCATATTTACTAAAATAAATGCAATATATATTCAATTTAGTAAAGCAACCCGAGGTGAAATATACCTAATTCCGCCGTGGGCTGCTGTTTGGCTATCCCTACTGAGTCAGTCGGTTGATAAGCAGAAACTATTCAATTCATGACCGTATTATAAGACTTCATTGTAATATAATGCTATTATGTGTAATTCTAGCTTGATTTGCTATCTTATTTTTTAAATCAACTAATAAGTGTATTTTTTTAGCTTTGAGCTCAAGAGTGCTATTGCTCATTTTATGTTGAACTCGGTTTACGGAACGTAGTACCTTTCGTGGCTAAAAATTCCCATAACAACAGACTTTTATTGAATTCATCCCATTTCTGCTCCTTTTTGGTAGAATATTTGTACAACCTTTTTAATAGCACCCTGAATTTAAAAATATTATTTAATTTGCCACTTCAAATAGTATATTTTTTTAAAATAGCATAGAAAATATGCATCAAGTGAAGTTAAAATTTAATTCCCTTAAGATAACTTTCTAAATATGGTACACCAGAAATTATATTTTTATTTCAATTTAAAATAAAATATCAGTTTTAATTTGTAAACCTAAAATTATAAAGGTATCTAACATTTCAAAATTTAAAAAAAAACTATTAAGAAATTTAAGATTAAAAAATTACGCTTTATTATGCTGTAAAATAAAATTATTGCTTGGGTTAATATAAGAATATTAACTATAATTTGTTCTATTTAAGATAAAACATTAATTTCTAATTTACAAATATCCAAAATATTTTTGTCTGACCAAATTTCTATTTTTTATTTTTAGTATTTATGTTTTTTTTTAATATGATGATTTATATAAAAAAATTAAGTAGTTTTTAGTTAAAACCTTATTAATCAACCTTAACAGACCTTTGTCGAAGCGGACCAATAATACAAACAAAAAACGTAGACAATAACATTTGTCTTTAAATTTATTTTAATAATCATAATGTCAGCAGCAACGTGCGGCCATCACTCGCAAATAGTTCTCCTTCTTAAACTAAACTACAAAAAGTGTTGCCACAAAAATGCAACTAAATTATACTACAAAAATAAAACATAGCACACGGAGCTTAAAACATAACAGTACAAAATGTAACACATTGAGTTCGAGGATAAACAACAAAACAAAATACAAAACATTAATAAATGATTCAAACACCTTAACCTAACTTTAACTATTAACTTTATTAATTACCTTATTAGTTTATCCATGAAAAGTTTATTAAACAGAACTTATTATTTTATATTGAATCAAAAACAGGCTGTTAAAAAGAAAAATTTTCAGTTCGAAGAGTATTCTGCTCCCTTAAGTTGTAAAAAATAATTTTGCCATTTTAAACATTTTTCATCATCAAACTAAAAACGATAAATTTGATTTGATTTTCTACGTTTCAGGAACAATCGTTTGCACTATAAATTATTTATTATTTTTATTTTCTACCAGCAAAAACAGCCAAATTTGGATTAGAGGAATAAGCCTAAAAAATCCTGCAGAAACACTATTTTTTTGGGTTCTGTAGAAAAGTTTATTTTACTTGAATATGATGTAATACTTCAGTGCCCTTTCAAGTCGTTGTGTAATATTAGTAAGAAGCCATACATTATTCCTCAGCTTAGTTTACCGCCAAGGGTTCATAACAACATCCGTCCAAAATAAAAGAAATATTTCTATCCTTGCTTTGACAGTTAATGAAATCGTAGGAATGAAGGAAGCAATTTTCTCCTTTCTATGTACACACCTACACGCATGAGTGTGTGAAGGACAAAACGTGTTAAGTCTGATATAACAAGATTACTCGCTAAATGAATAACCAATTTTTTTTATTATCAAATATTACTGGAATTCTGTCGCCTAATTTCATGTTTCAAGTGTAGAAACCTTATTTACCGTTTAAACGTCACATAATGATCGAAATTCAAGGAGTAATATTTATTCATAAAAATTACGTTTCGATGTAATTGTAAGGATAATAGTGAAGAAAATTACCGAAAAAAAAGGATAGATATTTGTCATGTTTTTATTTGAAAACAAGGGCGTTTTATGCTAGACTGAAAAAATACAGATGTAATTTTACACAATGATACATGTCAATACTTCCCTTTGGGAACATGGAGATTTGCATGGAAAAAAAATCTTTTTTCTAAATATTCCCATAGTTAATTTTAATTATTAATACTAAACATACCAACTCTTAATACATACCTATTTCTTTTAATTATTTATTTTATTTATTTTTATTTTTTTATTTTATTTATTTAATTCACTTAATACATACCTATTTCTTTTATTTCTATTTTAATTCATTATCCATCGCATTTTTTTACATATACATTGCCGGTCATTTGACCGGTTGTGGTATGTTTAGTGTTAATGGGAAAGTTTATGGCGTCAGTATATGTTATTCAAATAAATCGGATTTTTTTTGTATATTTATTTAAGTAATTACTTTTTATTTGAAAATTTAAGTAATGCTCTATGAAAAGTACTGCAAAAAGCTGTTTTCATTTTCATGGATTTCTGTATGATACAGGTATTATTTCTAGAATGTAATTATTATATAAAAAATAAAGCATGTATTTCTAAATAAAAACTTTTACAAGGCAATTTTAATGAAACCTTAATTTGAATTGAATTTTGAGTGATATGTCCCCTTAAGAAAACAGTAGAGTGTAAAACGTTAAGCATGATAAACGTTGAAATTGTTGATTAAAATTATAAGCCCACTGTCTCTGGATCCCAAGACACAGGTCCGAGGTTCGATTCCCGGGTCGAGCAGGGTTGACTCAGCTTTTCATCCCTTCAGTGGGTCGACAAACTGAGGACCAAGCATGTCTGGGAACTAAACAGTGGTGTTCCGCGTAAGGCTGACCACCTAACTGGAACATATGCTTTGCACCCCAGGGTCTTTGGTCTCAGAAACGGAGATTGGTTCCGTAGGCTCTGGCCCCTTAGTGGATGTTGCCCGAGGAGTTTAAAGTTTAGAGTTGATTAAAATTGGTTGTGTTTTAATTCAATCTGGAATACCGTAAGACCTGGAAATATGTGCATCTAAAGAAGAATACTTAATATTCGCCATTTTCGATGACATTATAGATAAATTAAAATGGAAAAAAAAACATTCTTTTATTAAAAGTTTTTGGGTACATTTTTCATGAAAAGAATGTTAGAAAACCAGATATTAAAGATTATAACATCATTCTTTTAAATGTTTTACTAAATTTTCGTTTATTTTTTGATAAACTGTATAATTACTATGCATATGAATAAAAACTGTAGATTTAAAGTAAAGGTTAGTATTTATGGTTTCATCCGATATTTTTACTTACAATCATAATGGCCGACTAACTCCATTTACGTGACATACTTCCATCTCCTCTTCCCACCCTTTTTTTAGACCCTCCCCCCTCCTGGTATCTGTGGTTACGGTCCTGTTTGAGTATAGGATTTCCTTGTCTATCTAAGATATTTTGCCCTGCCTCGTCACGAGAGGTATTTCTACGGATACTGTTATCACATTCTAACAGCTTTCAGTTGTTTCCTCCTTCCAGATTCCTGTATCCTGTAGTGGATAATAAAAGTTCCACCTCGTTTATTTCTTTAAAAAGAACAGTTTATGGGCAGTTTACGTTAGTTTTATAATTTAATTATTTATTTATTTTTTAAGAATGTGTTACCGAAAATTATACTTCTTAATAGTTGTTAGAATCCTATTAAAGTTTCCCAATTTCTAGTAATCTAGGCCCTTAATCTGAAAGTTGCGGTTCGGTTCGAACCTTCGCTGTGACGTCATTTTGACGTCAGCTAGATCGTTTGTTCTCACAATGGCCTCAAGCTGAAGTCAAAATAACGTCACAACGAAAGTTCGAACCGAACCGCAACTACCAGAGTAAAGGCCCTAGACGCCAAATATCATTTTTATCTCTGGATAATTGTGACCATTACAATGGTTTTCTGTTCTACGAGTTTTACCCCTCTATATAAATGGTACGAAAAATTCTAAAAAGCTGAACCAAAAGGACAGCCAAATAATAAAGCGCTGCTCTTTGGCACCTTAGTTCGCGTGTTCAAATCTCGCTGATGGCAGGGATGTTAGTAGTCGTTTGGAATCGGCTTTAAGCAGTAGGTCCCGGTCACATTAGACCTTGTGTAGCAACACAGTAAGACCGTAGTGCTCCAATCTAAACCAAACCAAATTTGAAAAGTTGGAACTAAAGATGGATTCCGCCGTTGGCGTTAAAACAGGCGTTTACGATTTTTCTCGCCAACTTTTAGCCAAGCTTTTCTAGCCAAGGCAAATAAATTGGTATACCATATTCGTGATTGTGATGTACTGTGAAGAGGCTATGCTCTTAACATTTTGACGTCGGAGATGTATTATTTTCGTTAAAAAATAAACTTAAATAAATTGTATAAAAAGATTTACAATGATTTATTACTAATGCTTTGTCGATATGTTATTTTCTCTTGCTTTTATCAAACATAAAGAATACATATTCTGTTTAAAATGAAAATAATTCATTTAAGAGTTATTTTGTATTAATATTTCTGGGCAAGGCTCTACACATGGTTGAGTGAGTAGAATTTTAGGGTCTGGACGAAATAGAAAAAGATCATAATTACGGCAGAACTTTAACCAGATAAAAAAAGAAATTCAACACTAACAGAATTTTTTCTTATCTTATTGTTACTTTACTCAAAGGCTTCTCTGTATGTATTCATTGCCTATTCCGATTAACCGCACAAGAGATTCTTCACAAAGCACTTGCCACTCTGGTTGCTCACATTAATTGCCACTCCTCTTAACAAAAGGTGCATTGTTTAAACTTCTCGCTTTCGCTCTTTCACTGCTACCCCAGAGGTAGTTTTAGACGACAGGGTCACATATTTCGGAATGTAGGAGTATACGTACTCTTAACACCCCGCATGCTTGCGTATACATCCGATGTGAGTATAACATCTTGATTTGTCCTCTGCATGTCAAATGCAACCACTGGATTATAAGGCTGACATGTTGTGACTTTAATGACTGTCATTTTTAGCTCACCTACGTTAAGGAAACTAGTATAACGAAATCACATAACAAAATTTTCTCCATTACCTTTTAAGTATTAAATTTGCGTAAAATAACATAGTTGATTAAAACCCCTTCTTTACTATTTATTCAGAATATAGATAAAAAAAAATGATCTGGGTTTGCAGGGGGGCTCAAACAAACAGTACTGAGTATATGATATATATATGTACACACGACGGACTTCACGATGGGTGGTTGCAGTCATGGCCCATAAAAATGACACAGTTTTAGCTAAAGACCTTTATTAAGATAACATTCGTAGGACGGGTTCCCACTTCATCATAGGGACAGGACAAACTGAGGGGTCAGCTAGCATGAAGTTATATGTAAAAAGTCCCTTAACACCTGGTCAACATCTGTGGGAAAATCTCTAGAAAAATCTGCCTCCGACAGCGTGCATCTCCTTTTTGTTTGAAAATTTCCTAAATTGTCCTCTAGGGCAATGTAGAGTTATAATTGGTCAGACCCCTTCTCTGAGGACATAAACTGTAGCCCCAGTGGTCAATTTAGGTTAGGGGTTAAAAAGGGCAATGCAAACTGACGCGGGAACATTTGCTCTTGATTTTAGATTTGAAAACCCCGGAGAACTTTCTCGGGGTTCTTAGGAGTTTTACACAAAATGCCTATATTAGTTTAGCGATCCAGTTTACTTTTCCTTACATATACACGCACACACACGCACACACACACACACACACACACACATATATATATATATATATATATATATATATATATGTATATATATATATATATATATATATATATATATATATATAAGGAAAATTCTCAGGGGTTTTCAAAACTTAAATCAAGGGTAAAAATTCCCGCGTCATTTTCCATTCCCCTTTTTAACCCCTAACCTAAATTGACCACTGGGGCTACAGGTTACGCTCTCAGAGAAGGGGCCTGGCCAATTATAAACCTACATGGCCCTAACGGACAATTTAGGAAATTTCCAAATAAAAAGGAGATACACGCTAGCGCAGACAGATTTTTCTAGAGATATTTTCCCACAGATGTTGACCCAGGTGTTACTTGTCTTGTACATAGAACTTCATGCTAGCTGACCCTTCAGTTTGTCCCTATGATGAAGTGGGAACCCGTCCTTCAAAGTTATCTTAATAAAGGTCTTTAGCTGAAACGGTATCATTTTTATGGCCATGACTGCAACCCCCCCATCGAGAAGTCCGTCTCATTACACATATATATATATATATATATATATATATATATATATATATATATATATTGTAACAAATTCTCGTTATTTTGAATTTCCAGATACAGACTTATCTACGACCGTGAGAAAAACCAGCCGAACGTAGAAGAATAGCAAACATGCCTTTTGTGAGCACTTGAACTGAGCTCTTCTTTACATAGTGAAAGGACGTTGTTTCGCACAGAATAGGATGCTGAATAAAGGATTGTTAACACCGAGGACCATCTGAATCATTCTGTCTGAGAAATTCGTTAGGATGCTGGCGAAGTGTGTCCATCGTTAGTTTCAATGGCATCCCAAAGAAAGAGCCTCACATGACAGAAATCTTCTACATTGTAAGGAAAGCAGCAACACTTTCCTACCTTGTTCTCCAAATTTTTGTCACGAGACATCGACTAATAATCAGCGAGATTGCTCTCGATTACTGCAAATTTTCCTTGGATCCGGACTGCACCTGCTTTTACAGACGGTTTCCCTCACTACGTCATCAACCAGATATCCGATCAGCTGAGATGGACATTTGAGGTCAGACGACGATATAAAAAGACCGGATTTCATGGCCCAGAGAGAATTTTTGACCAATCAAGTCTCCTGTGAACTCATCGGCCGAGAACAACCATAATTTAATTTGTAGATATTCATCGTTTTCTTCATGTCTTCATCATAACTTCAACATTGTGTTTTCTAATAAAGATCTGTACGTAGGCCTCCGCTATCCTTTTTCTAGCTCACTTAGAGTTGAGTACGATACACACACACAATGCTATTTTTACCACTTTCGGTTTAAGATTCTATATTCCCGGCAATTCTTCTCCTGGAACCCTTGCGAATATTCTCGAATGTTCGCTAGCAGAATTCCTTACAGTTCCATATCTAAAAATAGAAGTTTAACCCGTGGGTTACATCACTCACGTGACTTCAAGTAATAGCTGATTGGTCGGCACAAATGACTATTTAGGTAAATGCCTAGAGTTCCATTACAGTTTCTATAGGGTTTCGATGGAGTTTTGATAGAGTTTCGTACAATTTTTCATGATGATGCTTTATTATGTCGATGAATAAACAAAGTTAGATTGAATTTTTGAAATAAATTTTTGATTTATATATCATATGCATACACACACACACACACACACATATATATATATATATATATATATATATATATATATATATATATATATATATATATATCATATACTCAGTACTGTTTGCTTGAGCCCCCTGCAACCCCAGATCATTTTTTTTATTTATTTATGCTCTGAATAAATAGTAAAGAGGGTTTTTAATCAACTATGTTATTTTAAGCAAATTTAATTCTTAAAAGGTAATGATGAAAATTTTGTTATACGATTTCGTTATACTAATTTCCTTGACGTAGGTGAGCTAAAAATGACAGTCATTAATATACCCTTATAATTCAGAGAACAAATCAGAATGTTATACTCAGGTTAATCGTATGTATATGCAAGCATGTGGGGTGTTAGAGTACATATATTTCTACATTCCAAGATATGTGACCTTGTCGTCTTGATTGCGTGTTCTCATCGCGAGGTTCACGACTGCAGGACGGCAATAACCGCCCGGAAACCCACTTCATAATGAGGCAAAAAAAAACCTTATAACATATATGTATATATAGGTATATAAATGTATATATATGTAATATATCAAAATTATTTCACTTTAATATCTCTTTAAAAAACTCCTTGCTCCCATTCTAATTCCTTAAAATTTATTTTCCCAGCCACAAAATGTCTTAATCAAAGGAGTGTCCTAGACTTAAAATTTTTCCAACCTATTTCCTAAAGTATTTTATGCAATAGATGCAAATATTTTGTCCACTCACTGCATTTCCCAGCTGTCGCCGGCAAGTGGTTCAATTTCCCCCCTGATCTAACCGTTAAATTCGCTGACTAAGCTTCTGTTTCTCTGTGAAATATTTCGTCTTTGTCTCGCTTTGGGGTCCAACTCTGTTCTCACACGTGTTTTTGTGTATATTCTCTCTTCTGCCGCTGACTAGGGAAAATATTCTTTTCTAGCAGCTCTTAAATATAATTTCAGTTAGACTTGGACTTGTGTGCCGTTCAGTACGGCACACAAGTTCAAGTCTAATTGAAATTTTCAACGTGGCCCTAATACATCTTACTTTATTACTGCTAGCTGATTAGGCTTCTCCTTGCCTAGCAAGCCCAGGCAAGTAAAAACAATAGGTGCTACAACAATAATTTCAATTGTAACTGGTCATTTAAAATATCTGGATTATGCATACATATATATAATATATATATAATATATATATAAATATGTATAATATATATATATATATATATATATATATATATATATATATATATATATATACTGTAACGATCCGTTACATAACCCTAGCAAAATATAGGTTATAGTGCCAGTGTTTCGTACCCGCACTAATTAGCGAATTGTTCCAGTGTTCGAGAAGGACTAGCTTCACTGTACCCATTCATTGTAATTGTATTAACGTTATCTCAGCACGAGATATCAGAAGATTTAGAATCTACTGAAACCTCTACATAGCTGTACATAATTATTCACTCGAATAAAGTATTTGATCTAGAATAAACGGTTGTCCAGCCTGTATTATTGACGGCTACCCCTACTTCAGGACGTCACAATACACACACACGTACACACACGCACACACACACACACACACACACACACACCACACACACACACACACATATATATATATATATATATATATATATATATATATATATATATATATATATACATACATATACATATGAGGTCGAACAAGATTGATTTTCAGACGGCGTATTCTTTAAATAATGTTTTCAGAGTATATACAAAAATTGAGATAAAATAATATTCATTTATAATAACCTTCTAAAGAAAGTGCACTTTTAAGTATAAAATATGTAAAATCTTTATGCAAAGTCAGTACTTTCTAAATTCTTGGTAATAGATATATCAAAACCTTTTAAAAAAGTTCACAGAAAACGACTTAGAGTTTGAAATTTCGACTCCTTCCTCACCGAGATATTGAATGAAACAAATATACAGCATTTACTAGGGTATGACATGCATGTGTGTACAAGGTAACCCTGTTTTTTACAAGAAAAAAAGGCAAAAATTTTGTGGCAATTTTACGGGTTGGACCCTTGTTACTTTCAGGACGACAATGCCAGTTGTCATGTTTCGAGGTTAACCAAGGCTTGGTATGGTGCCAATGGAGTTCATCGAATGGACTGGCTTGCCCAGAGTCCAGACCTGAAACCTATCAACAACTTCTGGGAAGAGTTGGATCGCCGAATTAAGGGGTGCACTACCCGTCCAAAATCGGTGAAGTAACTTGTATGTCTACTCCAAGCCGAGTGGATGACAATGCCACTAGCTGTAACACAAAGACTTGTGGAAAGTATGCCCCCGAGGGGTCACGCTGTAATTGCCTCTCGTGGAGGCTCTACCAACTATTGATTTTGAATAAAGTTAATTTTTTTTTTCTATCACAGGTATCCAAATACTTATTGGTAGACAGTGTATAGCTCCAATGCTCTTTCGATGCCATTCTAAAGATGATTTCTTTCTCAAAGGAGTTCTTCACGCTTGTTATCGGTCATCTTAGGTCACTGCAAAGAGGTTGGCTATTATGAAATAACCATGTGTATGTGTGGAGGGGGGGGGAGAAATCGGAGGTTTAGTTTACCCTTCCTCTTTTTTATAAGGTTTTGTGTGTTTATATTTTGTCTGGTTTTGGAGCACTGTAGGTTAACCGCTGTGTTATACGAGAGGTAATGAGAACTGTACCTACTGATTAAAGCCGATACCAAAAGACCACACACATTCATGCTAGCAACAGGATTCAAATTCGTGAACTTCAGTACTGAACAACAGCGCCCTATCCAATTCAGCCATGATTCGGCTCTAACATGAAAAAAAAAACATTTGTAAACATGCTGTAAACAATTTTATTTTCATATTAAGTACTAATTTATAATAACAAAGCAATTTTTTCACATGGTAAAATCAAATTCATGTAGTGTCATCTGTCGTCGTCGGGCAGCATTAATATTATAGCTTCACATCGTGTATTATAGCTTCACATCGTGTATAGCTATTATGTTATAGCTTCACATCGTGTGATATGATGGGAGAGAGAAGTTTTAATATTGAGAAAACCATTTGGTGTCATCAAAGAATGTCTGTAAAATTTCGTAAATCTGCATCAAATGGTATTATTTGTATAAAACATAAACAAACACTCACACAAACGGAATACTTTCTTATATCTATCTGCTTCTCCCTATCTATCTATCTATCTATCTATATATATATATATATATATATATATATATATATATATATATATATATATATATAATCATGCGTAAAGTTTTAAGAATGTAATGTTTAGAAAAAAAATCAACCCTTATGTGATTTGGCGAGGTTGTAACGTTTTCATTTTCAAGCAGATATCAAATTCATGAACAAAACTCAAGAAGACAGTCGTAGCAAAATTCCCTTTAAAATTCCATTTTAAATTCCATTTTATTCCATTTTCTTCGCAGTGGCGTACTTAGGGAGGGGGAGAGGTTGCAATCCACACATGTTTTGAAGTGGTTTTATATATTTGTCCGAAAATAAAATTTAAAATTTTGATATTTATTGTAGCCTGAAACATAAAATAAAATATAACTAACAACATTGATAAGGTAAAATAAAAAATTTACGGAGTTAATAATCCATGTCGTTTTCAATAATTATTATATGTGATAAATTAATAATATCAATTACATATTTAAGTGTTTCAGACATTTACTCCTATCCTAATAAAGAATAGTTTCGGCTTCAGCTAATGCCGTTTCTAAAATATGGCAATCTTCAATGCAGAAACAAAAATGAGCATTAAATTAAGGCATGGAGCATTATTTTTGATCGTTACTTACAATTATACGCATCAATTCTACGACGATTTCTAAACTTTTAACGATTTTTTTATCGTAGCAATAATCTAGCAGTATTAATCATAAAACAAGAAATTACAAATAAAGTAAAATTTTGAGGACATCATACACGGATTTTTATCTAAGAAAGCTAGAAAAATAAATATACATGTTCAACTTTCCCCTTCACACTGTACAACAAGTTCATTTATTAAAAAGGAGTAATCCCACTTATTTATAAATATAAACAAAAAAATATTTTCTCGTGGTTTTTTTTTTTTTTTTTTTTTTTTTTTTTTTTTTTTTTTTTGTAAATTAAGTAGATTTTTATGGTTAATCTCATAAAAAATTATAAGTTTATTAAAAAATACAATTTAACTCGTTTGAAAAGGGAGGTAAACAGAAAATAGCCCAAAAGTCATAGGTACGCCACTGCCTTTCCGAAATCAGGATGACGCTGTGACACATCAGTACACTTCAAAATGTGATAAAGGAATGCCATTGAATTGTGTTGCCAAAAGCTGAATCGACTCTTATGGAAAATTAGCTTAGCTTAGTGCTCCTGGACAGCTGAGACTCCAGCTCTAGATATATGTGTGTCGCGAGCTCGGCTGTTTTTGGTTTCCCTCCGTTGGCAACGGGGAAGGAGTAAAAAGGAAAATAAAGTTGTTTTGCTGATTCGAAGTGTAGTCTCTGGTCGAATGTTTCATTCTTTTTGAATACTAATTTGCTCTCCCAAAAGACTATTTTTTTAGAATAGAACATGTGGCCACAAGGTGCGATAACTACTTTGAGTCACCAGTCTCTCGAGAGAACCACTACTAAAACGGTTATG
>CM063506.1:27468907-27486988 GCA_032207245.1 Pardosa pseudoannulata
CAAATTGAAGAAAAACGAATATGTTTTGGATAACCCTGTAAAAAGCAATGTATGAAAAGAGTTAAAACTTTAACACATGATTAGGATGCTTCTTGTAATAATCTGTGTTCATTGTTATGAGGATAACACGTATACTCGTGGAGAAATTAAGGTTTTTCTAATAACAATACCAAATTTCTCCAAGTATTTCGCTTATAATTTGCAGAGTTCTCAATATTAAATAATGTTATTTTCAGGACGCATGTCAAACAATATTGTACACAATACCCTGCAATTGAAATTTAAAAATAATAAATATTGGATGAAAGATGAGCAGATTTACTAAATAATGTTTCACTGCGCATGATCGAATGCAATCAAAATATAATGTGCATAATATATTAGCTAAATGTATAGAGCAACTTTTGTGAGAGTCCCAAAAAAGCAGTTTGAAAATTCTGAAAGTGATCGTCGATAGAATAAGCTCCAAATCCGTTGTTCCCGAAAAAAAAGCAAGTTTCAGAATAAAATCTCGTTTATTTTTCTAGATATTCAACAAAATGTCTAAAATCGCAAGTGACTGGTTATCATTGGCAATATAATGTATTACATACATTCTGCAGAGATTTTTTATACTACTTCTCTCGCCTTTACACCATGATCAGCTACATTTTTTTTTAAATTTCGAGGCATAATAAATTTAAAAATAAAGACATCGACAAATGTAGTAACATTCTGCAATTGCTTAAAATAAATTATCAATATATTTGTATGGCTGAAATCGACCGAAATTCAAAATTTCGATTTTAGGTAATAGTGAAAGAATATATCATTAGGAATACGGAGCAAAAATAATTTTTCATTCCCATCATTTTATTATTAGTTATGGGTATCATAAGCTTATCATTACTTATGGATATAGCAATAATGACTTCAAATGCTGTTTACTCAGAAGTAAAATTTTCATATATTACAAATGTTTAAAGTACTCCAGGTGCATTGAAAAGATATCATTGTCTCTGAAATTCCAGTATTATTTACGTTAGAGTTTATAAAATAAAGTCTAGTTGAAACGGGTATGTTTTGAAGCATATAATATGTCAGTTATGCATTTTAATTAACCGCTATAGCTTTTTATTCTGCTAAATATGGGTATCATCATCATAATTATTTTTTTTCTCTTCATATTTTCTATCAATGTTTATGGAAACAACTACATTTTTTTGTAAAGTCTATAAGATATACTTAAAAATTTTTTTATCATATTTTATGCAAAATTGATGCGTCTGGAGCATTTTTAATTAAGCTAATTATGAAACAGTTAATAATTAATAACTCCAAAACTAATAAAATTTTGCCTTCAAATTTTTAAAATATTTATATATCAATGCTAATAATAACATTGTCCATCTTCAAGGAAATTCATTTAAAAGAAAAAAAGTTCGCTCTAAAGGTCCACTGTCGCCTTAAAACATAGTGATAATAATATTATTAAATGCTTGAATAAAAATGATGCAGTATTTTTCTGGAGCATTATTTATAATTCATACAGTGTGTCGACAATGCTCAGATCATACAATCCTGTATTATGGAACTGGAATCCGTGGGTTCAAATCTCGCTGATGGCATGGATATTCGTAGCTGTTCGGAATTGATTTTAAACAGGAGATCGCTGAACAGTGGTCGAATGGGTAGGACAATGCTCTTCGGTACTGGAGTTCATGGTTTCGAATCCCACTGCTGTCATGAATGCTCGTAGCCGTCCGGAATCGTCTTTAAGCATTAGGTGTCGGTCTCATTAGCCGTCATGTAGCACCAAAGTAGACCGCAGCACCCCAAACCAATCAACCTGTACCGATTTACTTTCTCACGATGGTCATACACAGATGAGGACTAAATTTTCAAGAAGAATTTAGGTGTAGCTGTTGACTTCGAGTTTTAGTCGGGACCCCTGATGAGGAGTTATAGCTGACGGAGTGGCACAAGTGTAACTGTCAAGCCCAGGCAGAGATGTAGCCATGAGATATAAGGGCAGGGGCTAAGCGATAATGTCATATTTCAACAGAGGGGCCATTTTAATGAGCCAATCTGCACGTCAGAAGGGGGTGCAGATGTGAAAAAATTTCACCAACAGGTGATTGGGACAGAGTAAAAAAAGGGGCTTTGAACCAAGGTGTAAAGGTGTGGAAAGAAAGTGGGAAAAGGACTCGATGTCGGGATTCAAGAGTTGCTGGACATCGAGATCCCGTGAGCAAGCCAGAGAACCCGGGCCAGCAATTTATTCCTGAGACCGCATGCGTATGATCGGCACGCCCGGCTTAGACATCTAGCAAAATAACGGCCGCACCGATCCAGCCTGTTGACAGCCCCATCCTGCTTCCCTGTAATTACTGGAGGTAAACTTAATAATATTCATAATTATTACCTGGGTCTCATAATCTTTTGATAAGGAATACTATTACAAGAGTATTGTTGAATAGCAAAACCAAATAATTACAGATCATGTTAAATACTAATCAAGTGATGTAGTAATTTGTAAATATTGTACATTATAAATGTTATAGTTTAAATATTTGGTATTTTCCTTTAATTCCATAACGTATATTTTACTGTGTTTGCCCTTTGAGATCGAACACTGGTGTTTGTGTTGTAAGTACATTACAACACAACCAAACAACCCCTCTTGTAGCAAAAAAGTAGATCGTATTAAATTAAAGAAAACTGTAAAGTGTTAGATAGAAAATAATTACATCCGTAGCTACTGAAGTAACAATCACTTTAAGATAAATAAACTCGATGAACTTCCTTTGGAGCATTGATTATTTTTTTTTCTCATCCAGTGAGTCATCTAACGTACATGCTGCCAGAAAGGAATTGTAAATTCTTTAGATATCTGAAAATAAAATTGAGGACAATGAATTACTAACAGAATATTTTTTTAAAAAATGGCTTGGTAGAAAAGAGAAAAAAAATTGTGAAAAATTTATTTTCATCTGTCTTCATTTGAGCTCAAATAAAGGCTTTAAAACAGTGGTTCTGATGAGGAAGTAAATAAATAAGTACAAAATATTCATGACCCAAATTCTTCTCTGTTATTGGCTTAATGAAAAGGAAAGGATAAATGGAAAGAATGCAAACCTCTTTTTATTTATTTTTTATCATTTATTTACTAGCATATAGCACGTCATATGACGGGATCAGTAAAATTTTTAATTTTCTAGAATTGTAAAATAAGGCAGGTAAAAAAAAATGGTTTGTATTTTGGTTGAGAATGATCCGGTACACGCTCAATAATTTGTTTATTTTTACTGATCGCATGTTAGTTGCCAACTTTAATTTATTTTTCCTATTACGTGATAGGATGGAGAACAGAAGTTTTAATATTGGCAGTTATTATTTGGCGGTATATATAAATGATGTCTAAAATTTAGCAATGGATTGCAAACCGTGTGGTTATATGTAAAAATCAAACACACAAACGAACAAACTTCTTAATTTTCAAATATATATAACTTAAAACGCTAGATACTTATTAGTCGGTGATCTACAAGATCTACAAGATGTAAGTTCAACTGGAGTCTCTGGGCCGAGCTCTCTAATCCAGAGATTTCTAATAGTGAGCACAAAAATGAAACGAGCAGAGAAATAAACAACTAAAAGGGGGAAAGAAACACATATCAGTGAAAAGAAAGATTAAGGATAGAGGACAAAAAAAAATAATTAAGTGGCCAGGGACATCCGAACAAAATTACGTGATAAATGAAATAAAATATAAGAATTGAAATAAAAAAAACATTAAAGTTACAACAGAAATAAATAACCATGCAACAGATGTAAATAATCTAGCAAGAAATCAAATTAGGGACCAGTAGAGGCGGCCTGGGAAGGCCCAAGAAGAACTCAAATAAGCGTTCCTCAGAGGTCTTAGCTTTGCCCATATTACATTTGATGTTTTTTAATTGAGTTAAGATTTCGTTAAAATCTTGAACTCCCAACATACTTTTGATTTCGTTTAATACGTTAAGAATATCGCTGAGTTGGTTTGATGAATTAGTAAGAGAGTTAATATTATCAGAATTAAGATTTTGAATATTAGCTACAGGGGTGGGCTGAGATGGGACAGTAACTGGTGCTGAGGTCACATTT
Source organism: Pardosa pseudoannulata (assembly GCA_032207245.1). Lineage (NCBI taxonomy): Eukaryota > Metazoa > Arthropoda > Arachnida > Araneae > Lycosidae > Pardosa > Pardosa pseudoannulata. The sequence goes on from CM063506.1 coordinate 27,473,033, forward strand.
GTCAAGAGCGCCTGAGCGAAAGGCTTCGATAGAGGTTTTGGAACTGCATGTACAGATGAAGGGATGACAGTTTTTACCTTAGGGTATCTAGGGCAACCCTGGTAGCTATATTAGTCCGTGAAATAGACTCCTAGACTTATGAAAAAAATTTGTTGCTAATACCGGTGATAAAATTTTCATTGCAACAAAAAATAATCGATGATTAAATTTAAAATTAGCACATAAATGCCTTATCTATTATTTAAGCCAAATATAAAAGAAAATATTAACAGTGACTATTTGGCGGTACATATGAATGATGTCAAAGTTAAACAAATCGATTGCAAACCGCGTGGTTATGTATAAAAATCAAACACACAAACGAACAAACTTCTTAATTTTTAAAGATATATAACTTAAACGCTAGATATTTATTAGTCCTAGACTTTTATGAAAAGAATTAGTTGTTAATACCGGCGATAAAATTTTCATTGCAACAAAAAATAATCGATGAATGAATTTAAAATTAGCACATATGTACCTAATCTATTATTTAATACAAATATAAAAGAAAATTATTTACTTAATATCTCAGTTCAGTGATAATCCGTATGAAAATAGTGCCGACGATATTTAAATAATTTAAAATAAGAAATGATTAAAGGAGATGGTTAAAGGAATGACGTCATAATGTTAGAATAATGTTACTTTTACCTATTTATTATGTTATAAATTGATAAATTTAATGTTCCACTTTTAACCGGGGACAACAGAGCTTGAAATAATGGCATTAAACAACCGAAAACGGGGGAAGGGGTAGATTTCGAACGTTTTCGAACTCGCTTTGAATTTTGCTAACCCTAACTCATCAAAAATACAATATGGATGCCTTTATCCATTCCAGGTACAACCGCTTCATAAATTCGCGGACAGACGGACAGATGGACAGACAACTTAGGCTATTATTATATAGGGGATTTATGGCTTCTTTGTACAATGCAAAATGAGCATTCTAATCCCGAAAAGTTTTTGTGTCAGGATTTCAACGAAAATACTCAATTTGACCAAGTCTGAATCAGTTTTGACAACTTAAAAAAATGCACGGGGCATTTACCTGCTAAACATTCACCCATCCAACGCCGCGGATTTTGTTGACAATTTCATTATGGGAGCAACATATAAGCAGCAATTACTCCCCAGGACAATACAAACAAAGTCGGTCCTCGTAATTTAGAAGCAGGGACCTAGCAGAAAACTCCCAGACTTAGCTTGCCACCTCCAAAGGTATTGTTTGGGAGTTTAGAGGACACTGAGACCTATTTTACGTGCCCCAGCCGCCATTAGTGTATACGGCTGATCTCGATCTCAGCTGGCTCGAACATCGACCTCGGAACCCTCCAGTTTTTTTATTGTTGTCTTTCCGGACTCAGCTAAAGAGACTCTAATTTTGACAAGTTTCATTATTACGTCTGTACGTACGTACAAGAAATCTAAGATTTTAAAACTGTAAATATTGATTTTAACCAACCTTCAGCGCATTTGGACTTTTTAGTTCAGTCAACGCCTCGAAAATTACACCATGTGTCCCGTGTTTGATATATTAATTTCATTCCATTCCATTCTTTTTATTTATTACTAAGACCATGTTCCTTCACTTTTTAATGTCCGAAATTTGAATCCATGAATTACAAAGCAATTGTATGATATTGGGGCATTAGATCAACTCTCTATTACTCTGGCACAGAGCTCTATCGTTAAAACTAACTCTTAGTGGTACTGTGCCATCTCATGCAGTTATGGTTTTTATGTGCGCATGCGCGCGTATTCGGCTCCACCTCTCCCTACGTACTTAAAGTTTAGTTTTTGATGTTGAGTAAATGGCTCGATGGAGTCCTATGTTTTGTTTTGTGTACGTGTGAGTAAATGTTTTTAAGTTATGAATCGGCTGATCATTTCTCGTCCTGGGCTCATTTATTTTTTATTTTACGGCGTAATACGCAACATTTGGCATCCCTGCCGGGATGAGAATCACCGTTGTGATTTTATTTTTTGATAGCCGATTCCAAGAATATTTTAAGAACTTTGCATTTTAAGTGAAAGAAAATGGACGCTGCAAAACAAAAGAGAGCTTCGATCCGGAGCAATTTTACGAGGTCGGCAAACCGATTAGAGGTTTTTATTAAAGATAGTGCTGCAGATTGTAGTGAAGTCGAAATTACTTTGGATCAGCTAGAACAGAAAGCAAAACAACTGAGAATTTGTGATGACACCATCTTAAAAATGATGCAAGAGAAGGGCTGTTCTCAGGAAGATTATGACACGGAATATGATGCTTCAGAGGAATATCATGATAAATTCATTGCACTAAAAACGAAAACTAAAAAACTTATATCTAAAAGTTGTTCACCAACAAAACCCGTCAAAGTTCCAGAAGTTTCGGCAACGTCTACGGCCAAATACAAATTGCCAGAAATCGAATTAAGAATGGAGACCCAAGAGAATGGTTGAATTTCTGGTCCCAGTTTGAAAAGATTCATCTCGATCCAAACATCGACGATCGAGACAAATTCCAATATTTAATACAATCAACGGAACGACGCTCAAAACCAAGAGAAATCGTCGAGAGCTTTCCCGCCACTGCAGCTAATTATACTAAAGCTGTAGAACATTTGCAACAGCGGTTTGGAAAAGAAAGCATATTGATACAAGTGTATATACGCGGTATTTTAGAACTAATAATTGGTGATAGAAGAAAATTGATTTATCGTCACTGTATGACAAGTAACAAACGCAACTTGGCGCGTTGGAATCACTAGGATTAACAAAAAATAAGTATGCCGATTTTTTGTTCCCACTCGTTGAATCAGCTTTACCCCCAGATTTAATTAAAATTTGGTCACGTAATAGAAATTTGACTGCTGAAGAAAAAGGTAAGAGTGATTTAGATTCTTTGACTGAATTTTTGAAAAATGAAGTGCAGAACGATCAAAGACTAAAACTAGTAAGAGATTCTTTTATATTTGATAAGGTTAATAATAAGAAAAATGTAAAATGTTCTGAATATGATAAACCTATTCCTACTGCATCAGAATTATTTACTACTAATAAGAGTTATGATAATAATAGAAAATTTAATAATGTTAAGAGATATGATTTGTGTATTTTTTGTGATAAAGCACACGCATCGGAGAGTTGTAATGAAGCTTCATCTATGACCTTGGATGTTAAGAAAAATATTATTAAGAGTAAAAATGCATGTTTTGTTTGTTTAAAGAAAGGTCATAGATCGAACCAATGTAAATCGAAACATAGATGTTTAATTTGTAAAAATCGCCATTTTGTTATTTTGTGTCCGGATTTACCTTTGAAATCTGATAATTTCTCGGGCAGAGAGAAAGAAAGCGATAAACCTAAAATTAATACGTTAAATAATTATTCACAACTCTCAGATGTGTTGCTTCAGACTTTAGTTGTGAAATTACGTAATGGTTCTAAAGAATTATTAGCACGAGCAGTTTATGATACAGGTAGTATGAAAACTTACATAAGTAATGATGTTGCTACGTTTATGAATTTTAAAGAGTTAAATGAAGTCACTCTAAAACAGTCATTATTTGGTGGTATAGAAATGGAAGAAACTGTTCATAAAAATTATGTAATCGAAGTCAATAGTGTTGACAATAAGTACAAGTGCAAATTTGAAGCTCTTGGTACACCACAAATCTGTTCTGATATTAAGCAAATTCCATCTGGTTTCTGGTTACGAGAATTTAAAAAGCAATGTATATATGTAACGGACTTGGAAAAAAACTCTAAAGTTTCTAACGAAATTAAATTGTTAATTGGCGCGGATATTGCAGGAAAATTATTTACTCGTAATATAACCCCTTTAAAGTCAGGGCCGATCGCTATGAAAACTTTATTAGGTTGGGTTCTATTAGGGAAAATTAGCACTATACCAAGACAGAACGAATCCGCTAGTTTGATTATGTCATTACTCGTAAGTGACAAGTGCATTTCCGATTTATGGGCGTTTGATGTTTTAGGAATTTCGGAACCCTCACAAAATAAAAACAAAGAAGAATTGGAAGCGGAAACTAAGGAATATTTCAATCAAACTCTTCGCGTCGATTCAGATTAACGGTATGAAGTAGCGTTACCTTGGGTGTTAGATAACTCTCTCTTACCCGATAATTTTAAATTAGCTGAAAAAAGTTTGCAAAGCACTAAGAAGAAATTAATGTCGTCAGGAATGATTGAGGGTTATAACGATGTTTTAAATACTTGGTTATCACTCGGTATAATTGAAATAGCACCGGATGCTAAGCAGAATGGGGTACATTATTTACCGCACAGACCTGTGGTAAAAGAGGAAAGTACTACTAAAATAAGACCTGTTTTTAATGCATCCGCACGGACCGGTAAAGCTCCTTCATTGAAGGATTGTTTAGCTACAGGACCAAATCTTATAGAAATCATTACGTCTGTTTTAAATCGATTTCGTAAGTATTGAGTAGGTATTACGTCAGACATAGAAAAGGCCGTTTTACAGATTGCCATAAGAGAAAAGGACCGCGATTATTTAAGATTTCTGTGGTTTGGGAATGACAGTGATAATGTTAAGATTTACCGACATCGTAGGGTAGTGTTCGGAATTACGTCTAGTCCGTTCTTATTGGCTGCCACTTTACAGTATCATTTAAGCAAAGTTCCCGAAAATTTAAGTGAAACAGCAGAAATTTTATCCAAATCCTTTTACGTAGATAATTGTGTTACCAGTTTAAATGATGTAGAAGAAGCAAACAAATTTGTCCTAGAATCACAAGTGATAATGTCCTCAGGCCATTTTAATTTAAGAGGGTGGCAATCTAATGTGTCTACTGCAATTACAGAAGAAACCTTCCCCCAAGAGAAAAATGTATCAGTCTTAGGTCTGGTGTGGGATACAGGTAAGGATACGTTATCATGTAAAGTAGACAAGATGACAAATTCAGAGGAATTAATAACTAAGCGAATGGTCCTAGCTATTGCCCATCAAGTATTCGATACGATAGGTTATACAGCTCCAGTTATGCTTATACCAAAGATTATTTTACAAGAAACCTGGAACTTGAAACTAAAATGGGACGATGTTTTACCAGATTACTTAGTCAAAAAATTTAAATTATGGCATAAAGAATTGCATTTACTTTCAGAAATACAAATACCGAGGTGGTTTAATATTCGAACAGAAAATGAATCAGTAAGCTTACGTGTATTCTCCGATGCTACCGCTCTAGCTTACGGTACATGTGTTTTCTTAAGAGTAGAGCGCTATGGTGAGATTAGTGTTAATTTAGTGCACGCGAGAAGTAGGGTAGCACCATTGAAACGAATGACAATCCCTCGACTAGAACTTCTTGCTTGTTGTATAGGTACTAGACTCTTGTCCTCAATTCTTTTAGATTTAAATTTTACCCAAGTCAGTATTTATTGCTGGACGGACTCTACTACTGTTTTATGTTGGTTACGTCGAGATCAAAATTGGGGAATCTTTGTACAAAATCGGGTTCGCGAAATTTTAAGTGTTACTAATCCACCCAGTGGCGTCATATTCCAGGGTCACTAAACCCTGCTGATGTTGCTTCTCGAGGGTGCTCTGTTGAGCAACTGCTACAACGACGTTGGTGGGAGGGACCTGATTGGTTATATCAAGATAAATCGAATTGGCCACGTTCTAAGGCAGACCCAGATGAGAATTTGGTTAATTCAGAACTATGTAAAACCATTGTAGTTACATTTAACAAACACTCTTGTGATAATTGGTATTATAAGTATTTCTCTTCCTTTAAGCGTATTGTAAGAATGATAGCGTGGATACTTAGATTTTTTAATAATTTAAGAAAAACTGATGTAAGTGATTCAAAAGAGTTGTCTGTAAGTGAGTTAGAGAAGGCTGAAATAGCTCTTATGTTATTGATTCAAAAAGAATCATTCGAAGGAGTGACAGATAAGAGGCTAAAAAATCTAAGACCTATGCTCGATTCTCATGGACTTTTACGAACAAAGACCAATCTTGTTTATCGTGACGATTCTGATGATTTTAAATGCCCTATTATCCTCCCATCCTATCATCCAGTTGTTAGTTTACTAATTTTGAGCAAACACAAAGAACTCCTTCTCGCTGGCACCTCGCTGTTGATGGCACATTTAAGGGAAAGGTACTGGATTTTGAAATCTCGTAAAACAGTTCGCAGCTGCGTAAGAAATTGTGTTAAATGCCAAAGATTTAAGTCCAAGAAATGCGAAGCCGGAGTTTTGCCTGAAGATAGAGTTCGTGATGCAGCGGTCTTCGAAGTCATAGGAGTTGACCTAGCAGGACCACTTCATCTCAAAGAAGGTCGAAAGTCCTATATCGTGCTATATACGTGTGCCGTATATAGAGCTGTACATTTAGAGCTCATTACGTCATTGACAACTGAAGCATTTCTACTCTCTTTAAGGCGCTTTATTGCTCGTCGAGGACGCCCATTTGTCATCTATTCTGATAATGGCACGAACTTTGTTGGAGCCAACAAAGCCCTTACAGCCATTGATTGGGACTCTGTGCGCTCTAATGCGGCCGAACAAAGGATTAAATGTAAGTTTAACCCTCCGTCCGCCCCTTGGTGTGTGTGTGTGTGTGGGGGGGGGTTGGTGGGAGCGTTTAGTACAGATGGTTAAGCAAATCTTACGAAAAATTCTTGGACGCGCGTGTCTCAACTATGAACAATTATTGACTCTTTTGTGTGACTGTGAGCGGGTCATAAATTCCAGGCCCATAACTTACGTATCTGAAGACACAGAGAATGTCTCCCCGTTAACTCCTGAAATGTTTCTACATGAAATGACCACTTCAGGTGTACCGGATCTTGATGATGTAGACAGGAAAGAACTCCTAACTAAGCGTGCTAAACATCTACAGAAGCTTCGAGATTTATTAAGAAAACGATTTCGCTCCGAATATCTAGGACAATTACGTCAACAATCCGTTAAAGATCACAAAATAAGACCTATATCTGTAGGGGACATTGTACTACTTGAAGATCCAAATAAGAAAAGAACTTATTGGAATCTTGCTCGAGTTCTAAAATTAATACCTGGGAAAGACGGACAGGTGCGACTTGCTCTCATAAAAACTGAAAGTACTGAACTTTTAAGACCGGTACAAAAACTGTACAGACTGGAAATGGACAATTCGAACTGTGACCCAACAGAGACTTCTGTTATTAAGACAAAAAGTGGGAGATTAGTAAAACCTCCTAATCGTCTGTGAACATAGTTTTCTTTACTTAATAGTATTATGTTTGCGTTATTTATGTTTCTTGTTATTTTTTGTTGATTAAGCTTCTCAGGTATTAAGTAATTTTTAAGTCCAGTTATTGTTGAAATTAATATTTTAAGTTACCATTTTTCTATAAGTGTTTTAAGAGTAAGATAATGTTTTGAGTATCTTATAATATATACTCAAAAGGTGGGAGAAATGTGGCGTCTCATGCAGTTATGGTTTTTATGTGCGCATGCGCGCGTATTCGGCTCCACCTCTCCCTACGTACTTAAAGTTTAGTTTTTGATGTTGAGTAAATGGCTCGATGGAGTCCTATGTTTTGTTTTGTGTACGTGTGAGTAAATGTTTTTAAGTTATGAATCGGCTGATCATTTCTCGTCCTGGGCTCATTTATTTTTATTTTACGGCGTAATACGCAACATTTGGCATCCCTGCCGGGACGAGAATCACCGTTGTGATTTTATTTTTTGATAGTCGATTCCAAGAATATTTTAAGAACTTTGCATTTTAAGTGAAAGAAAATGGACGCTGCAAAACAAAAGAGAGCTTCGATCCGGAGCAATTTTACGAGGTCGGCAAACCGATTAGAGGTTTTTATTAAAGATAGTGCTGCAGATTGTAGTGAAATCGAAATTACTTTGGATCAGCTAGAACAGAAAGCAAAACAACTGAGAATTTGTGATGACACCATCTTAAAAATGATGCAAGAGAAGGGCTGTTCTCAGGAAGATTATGACACGGAATATGATGCTTCGGAGGAGTATCATGATAAATTCATTGCACTAAAAACGAAAACTAAAAAACTTATATCTAAAAGTTGTTCACCTACGATACCCGTCAAAGTTCCAGAAGTTTCGGCAACGTCTACGGCCAAATACAAATTGCCAGAAATCGAATTAAGAAAATTTAATGGAGACCCAAGAGAATGGTTGAATTTCTGGTCCCAGTTTGAAAAGATTCATCTCGATCCAAACATCGACGATCGAGACAAATTCCAATATTTAATACAATCAACGGAACCACGCTCAAAACCAAGAGAAATCGTCGAGAGCTTTCCCGCCACTGCAGCTAATTATACTAAAGCTGTAGAACATTTGCAACAGCGGTTTGGAAAAGAAAGCATATTGATACAAGTGTATATACGCGGTATTTTAGAACTAATAATTGGTGATAAGAAGAAAATTGATTTATCGTCACTGTATGACAAGTTACAAACGCAACTTGGCGCGTTGGAATCACTAGGATTAACAAAAAATAAGTATGCCGATTTTTTGTTCCCACTCGTTGAATCAGCTTTACCCCCAGATTTAATTAAAATTTGGTCACGTAATAGAAATTTGACTGCTGAAGAAAAAGGTAAGAGTGATTTAGATTCTTTGACTGAATTTTTGAAAAATGAAGTGCAGAACGATCAAAGACTAAAACTAGTTAGAGATTCTTTTATATTTGATAAGGTTAATAATAAGAAAAATGTAAAATGTTCTGAATATGATAAACCTATTCCTACTGCATCAGAATTATTTACTACTAATAAGAGTTATGATAATAATGGAAAATTTAATAATGTCAAGAGATATGATTTGTGTATTTTTTGTGATAAAGCACACGCATCGGAGAGTTGTAATGAAGCTTCATCTATGACCTTGGATGTTAAGAAAAATATTATTAAGAGTAAAAATGCATGTTTTGTTTGTTTAAAGAAAGGTCATAGATCGAGCCAATGTAAATCGAAACATAGATGTTTAATTTGTAAAAATCGCCATTTTGTTATTTTGTGTCCGGATTTACCTTTGAAATCTGATAATTTCTCGGACAGAGAGAAAGAAAGCGATAAACCTAAAATTAGTACGTTAAATAATTATTCACAACTCTCAAATGTGTTGCTTCAGACTTTAGTTGTGAAATTATGTAATGGTTCTAAAGAATTATTAGTACGCGCAGTTTATGATACAGGTAGTATGAAAACTTACATAAGTAATGATGTTGCTACGTTTATGAATTTTAAAGAGTTAAATGAAGTCACTCTAAAACAGTCGTTATTTGGTGGTATAGAAATGGAAGAAACTGTTCATAAAAATTATGTAATCGAAGTCAATAGTGTTGACAATAAGTACAAGTGCAAATTTGAAGCTCTTGGTACACCACAAATCTGTTCTGATATTAAGCAAATTCCATCTGGTTCCTGGTTACGAGAATTTAAAAAGCACAATATATATGTGACGGATTTGGAAAAAAACTCTAAAGTTTCTAACGAAATTAAATTGTTAATTGGCGCGGATATTGCAGGAAAATTATTTACTCGTAATATAATCCCTTTAAAGTCAGGGCCGATCGCTATGAAAACTTTATTAGGTTGGGTTCTATTAGGAAAAATTGGCACTATGCCAAGACAGAACGAATCCGCTAGTTTGATTATGTCATTACTCGTAAGTGACAAGTGTATTTCCGATTTATGGGCGCTTGATGTTTTAGGAATTTCGGAACCCTCACAAAATAAAAACAAAGAAGAATTAGAAGCGGAAACTAAGGAATATTTCGATCAAACTCTTCGCGTCGATTCAGATGGACGGTATGAAGTAGCGTTACCGTGGGTGTTAGATAACTCTCTCTTACCCGATAATTTTAAATTAGCTGAAAAAAGTTTGCAAAGCACTAAGAAGAAATTAATGTCATCAGGAATGATTGAGGGTTATAACGATGTTTTAAATACTTGGTTATCACTCGGTATAATTGAAGTAGCACCGGATGCTAAGCAGAATGGGGTACATTATTTACCGCACAGACCTGTGGTAAAAGAGGAAAGTACTACTAAAATAAGACCTGTTTTTAATGCATCCGCACGGACCGCTAAAGCTCCTTCATTGAATGATTGTTTAGCTACAGGACCAAATCTTATAGAAATCATTACGTCTGTTTTAAATCGATTTCGTAAGTATTACGTAGGTATTACGTCAGACATAGAAAAGGCCTTTTTACAGATTGCCATAAGAGAAAAGGACCGCGATTATTTAAGATTTCTGTGGTTTGGGAATGACAGTGATAATGTTAAGATTTACCGACATCGTAGGGTAGTGTTCGGAATTACGTCTAGTCCGTTCTTATTGGCTGCCACTTTACAGTATCATCTAAGCAAAGTTCCCGAAAATTTAAGTGAAACAGCAGAAATTTTATCCAAATCCTTTTACGTAGATAATTGTGTTACCAGTTTAAATGATGTAGAAGAAGCAAACAAATTTGTCCTAGAATCACAAGTGATAATGTCCTCAGGCCATTTTAATTTAAGAGGGTGGCAATCTAATGTGTCTACTGCAATTACAGAAGAAACCTTCCCCCAAGAGAAAAATGTATCAGTCTTAGGTCTGGTGTGGGATACAGGTAAGGATACGTTATCATGTAAAGTAGACAAGATGACAAATTCAGAGGAATTAATAACTAAGCGAATGGTCCTAGCTATTGCCCATCAAGTATTCGATACGATAGGTTATACAGCTCCAGTTATGCTTATACCAAAGATTATTTTACAAGAAACCTGGAACTTGAAACTAAAATGGGACGATGTTTTACCAGATTACTTAGTCAAAAAATTTAAGTCGTGGCATAAAGAATTGCATTTACTTTCAGAAATACAAATACCGAGGTGGTTTAATATTCGAACAGAAAATGAATCAGTAAGCTTACATGTATTCTCCGATGCTAGTGCTCTAGCTTACGGTACATGTGTTTTCTTAAGAGTAGAGCGCTATGGTGAGATTAGTGTTAATTTAGTGCACGCGAGAAGTAGGGTAGCACCATTGAAACGAATGACAATCCCTCGACTAGAACTTCTTGCTTGTTGCATAGGTACTAGACTCTTGTCCTCAATTCTTTTAGATTTAAATTTTACCCAAGTCAGTATTTATTGCTGGACGGACTCTACTACTGTTTTATGTTGGTTACGTCGAGATCAAAATTGGGGAATCTTTGTGCAAAATCGGGTTCGCGAAATTTTAAGTGTTACTAATCCCATCCAGTGGCGTCATATTCCAGGGTCACTAAACCCTGCTGATGTTGCTTCTCGAGGGTGCTCTGCTGAGCAACTGCTACAACGACGTTGGTGGGAGGGACCTGATTGGTTATATCAAGATAAATCGAATTGGCCAAGTTCTAAGGCAGACCCAGATGAGAATTTGGTTAATTCAGAACTACGTAAAACCATTGTAGTTACATTTAACAAACACTCTTGTGATAATTGGTATTATAAGTATTTCTCTTCCTTTAAGCGTATTGTAAGAATGATAGCGTGGATACTTAGATTTTTTAATAATTTAAGAAAAACTGATGTAAGTGATTCAAAAGAGTTGTCTGTAAGTGAGTTAGAGAAGGCTGAAATAGCTCTTATGTTATTGATTCAAAAAGAATCATTCGAAGGAGTGACAGATAAGAGGCTAAAAAATCTAAGACCTATGCTTGATTCTCATGGACTTTTACGAACAAAGACCAATCTTGTTTATCGTGATGATTCTGATGATTTTAAATGCCCTATTATCCTCCCGTCCAATCATCCAGTTGTTAGTTTACTAATTTTGAGCAAACACAAAGAACTCCTTCACGCTGGCACCTCGCTGTTGATGGCACATTTAAGGGAAAGGTACTGGATTTTGAAATCTCGTAAAACAATTCGCAGCTGCGTAAGAAATTGTGTTAAATGCCAAAGATTTAAGTCCAAGAAATGCGAAGCAGCATCCGGAGTTTTGCCTGAAGATAGAGTTCGCGATGCAGCGGTCTTCGAAGTCATAGGAGTTGACCTAGCAGGACCACTTCATCTCAAAGATGGTCGAAAGTCTTATATCGTGCTATATACGTGTGCCGTATATAGAGCTGTACATTTAGAGCTCATTACGTCATTGACAACTGAAGCATTTCTACTCTCTTTAAGGCGCTTTATTGCTCGTCGAGGACGCCCATTTGTCATCTATTCTGATAATGGCACGAACTTTGTTGGAGCCAACAAAGCCCTCACAGCCATTGATTGGGACTCTGTGCGCTCTAATGCGACCGAACAAAGGATTAAATGGAAGTTTAACCCTCCGTCCGCCCCTTGGTGGGGGGGTTGGTGGGAGCGTTTAGTACAGATGGTTAAGCAAATCTTACGAAAAATTCTTGGACGCGCGTGTCTCAACTATGAACAATTATTGACTCTTTTGTGTGACTGTGAGCGGGTCATAAATTCCAGGCCCCTAACTTACGTATCTGAAGACACAGAGAATGTCTCCCCGTTAACTCCTGAAATGTTTCTACATGAAATGACCACTTCAGGTGTACCGGATCTTGATGATGTAGACAGGAAAGAACTCCTAACTAAGCGTGCTAAACATCTACAGAAGCTTCGAGATTTATTAAGAAAACGATTTCGCTCCGAATATCTAGGACAATTACGTCAACAATCCGTTAAAGATCACAAAATAAGACCTATATCTGTAGGGGACATTGTACTACTTGAAGATCCAAATAAGAAAAGAACTTATTGGAATCTTGCTCGAGTTCTAAAATTAATACCTGGGAAAGACGGACAGGTACGACTTGCTCTCATAAAAACTGAAAGTACTGAACTTTTAAGACCGGTACAAAAAATGTACAGACTGGAAATGGACAATTCGAACTGTGATTCAACAGAGACTTCTGTTATTAAGACAAAAAGTGGGAGAAAACCTCCTAATCGTCTGTGAACATAGTTTTCTTTACTTAATAGTATTATGTTTGTGTTATTTATGTTTCTTGTTATTTTTTGTTAATTAAGCTTCTCAAGTATTAAGTAATTTTTAAGTCCAGTTATTGTTGAAATTAATATTTTAAGTTACCATTTTTCTATAAGTGTTTTAAGAGTAAGATAATGTTTTGAGTATCTTATAATATATACTCAAAAGGTGGGAGAAATGTGGCGTCTCATGCAGTTATGGTTTTTATGTGCGCATGCGCGCGTATTCGGCTCCACCTCTCCCTACGTACTTAAAGTTAGTTTTTGATGTTGAGTAAATGGCTCGATGGAGTCCTATGTTTTGTTTTGTGTACGTGTGAGTAAATGTTTTTAAGTTATGAATCGGCTGATCATTTCTCGTCCTGGGCTCATTTATTTTTTATTTTACGGCGTAATACGCAACACTCTGTGTTTAGTGTGGCTTTAGAAATTGAACGGCGAGGTTGTTTCGGCACGTTAGTGAAGCATTATTTTTTAATTTTTTGTGGTTGGTTTTCAAAATTTTTGTTTGCATTATTTTTTTTTACTATATCGTTTATGTGTTATATATACTTTGCTACATTAATTTAATATTTAGAGTTGATAGAAAATAAAAATGGAAACCGATATCAAGGAATAAAGACAAATCAATAAAGACTTTTATTATTATTATTATTATTAATTCGTCAGAACTACAGCCAATCGATTCCTCGTGGTCGAAAACCCCCGGGTACCAATTTTCACTTGGTTTGGACGCATGAGAAAAAGTTTGCCCGCACCGGGGTTCGAACCCGGCCCTATCTGTAGCGCCGAACTACGTGACCTTAGCGCGCCAAAACCGATGCCAATCGATTCCTCGTGACCAAAAACCCCAGATCCCCAAGTTTACTACAGTTTATTAATTCTGGGGCGATTTTCGACTTGACAACCATTCCTCGTATTATAGTATAGGATAGGA
>CM063506.1:27487088-27579825 GCA_032207245.1 Pardosa pseudoannulata
CCCTTTAAAGTGCATCAATAATATCATGTATATATTTATACTTACCTCTGTGGAATTTATTTTCTTATGTTAAAGTTTCCTGATTTTAAGAAGGCTTGATAAAATGCCATGGTAACTTTGTTAGCATTTATGCAGTGAAGTGCAAAATACCGTTCAGAATTCGTGTGCCACTATATTTGTGAAGTTTAGATTTTTGGAAAATAAATCTGAGTCTTGGCGAAAAATCAAACTGCAAGCTGCCAGTTGGCCATCACTGGCGTGAGGGATAACAGAAAGCAACAAACTCAAAAATTTAAAATTATTTTAAATATGTAGTAAGTGCCAAGGGGATAAAATGTACAGTAGAAACTATACTACAAAACGCACTTAAAAACTTAAGATCATCTTTTTCTTAAATTATCTCTGTAGCTATGATTTAACATAGAATATTTTCTACATACTTCGTTTTATGTCACAGTAAATTTTTTAGTTAGATCTTTTTCTTCTCTGAAGAAGATATGATCAAGAAAGATCAGAGTAGATTTATCAATGCTTGCACAATATTTTACACTAAATTAAGAAACTAAATTGAGATTTGAGTGCAAACAAATGTTCTATGTATAATGTGTGTTAACTAACAACATGAAGAAAATTTAACGTTTGACTTCTTGGCTCGCGAGTTATTTAATATTTCTAAAATTTTCCGATTATGTTTCTTCGAAAAATAACAGGCGTGGATAAAAATATTTATTAAATGTAAACATTAAACAGCAATAGCGATATACTTTTAAAATATATTTTCACAGTTGTTAAATAAATGATTGAAGAATAATGGTTGTAGATTTATCGATGTATTATTAATGTTGTAGTTGAATATTCCATATTTTCACTTAGCCGCAATAACCTTTGATCGGTTCTTTGGTGGAACAAAATGGCGGCAGACACACTTCACTGTCTTCATATTGAATGCTCCAAAACTTTATGACAAAGGAAAATGCAAACTGACGAAAACAAAAATAGTCCAATTACTAAATAGCTATAAGGAGTCTTTATTTATGACTATTCCTTGCTGACTTTGTCAAAAAATACTCGTCCCTCGACATGCATAAAAATCAAAGAAAAAGGAGCAAAATGGCTCAAAAGAAATATTTTTTCCTCATAAAATGATGCGGGTGAACTCTCCCCCAATTTCGGCCAGAATGATGTCCATTCAACCCCGCGAATGGCGAGGTCAGTGGAAAAATCCCGCCAGCGGGAACCCAAGACGATCGCCAAACGTAGCTTGAATAGGAACAACAGCCTAGGAAACTTAGGGCGCCAAGCAGCGCTCAAGCTGGACAAAAGATGAAAGATGGGGAGAGCAAAACGGCAACCCACGGATGGTCAGCGCGGGAAAAATTCAAGGTGACTCGGACATGGACAAGCCCCATTCCATAAAATAAGGGGTCAGGAGGCCGGCAATTCCTGGCATTCCCTTTTACATAGAATGTGGCTATACCACATCCACACCTAGAGCCAGAAAAATTTTTTTTTTTTTTTTAAACCAGAAGAAACAAGAAAAAAAATTTTTTTTTTTTTTTAAATCAGTCGAGGAACGGTAAAAGTACAATGTAGTTAAGTGTGGCAGAGGAAAAATACAAAAAAAAATCCTGCCTCACAAACAATGATCATGATCACTTTAGTTGAATCCAGAACAGATATAAATTCATTCACAATAGATAATTTTTAAACTGAAAAAAAAAAATTAAAGTTAAGATTTTCAATGATGTACTAAGTGGGTAATTATTGACATAAATTCACAAATAACAAATATAATATTTAAAATCAAATTAAAACAAATGCTATTAAATTGCATTTTGTATAAGCAGCAAGTTGAACAAAAATAAATAAAAACAATCCTATGCTATCAAATTATTATTATATATTTCCTATACATAGGAAAGAGTGCAAAAACTTATTTAAATTAAAACTCGAAGTTTTATAAAATTCCACCTTATAATTTCAAAAAGATATATTCAATATGTAAATACCACACGTCTGTGATATGGTGGATTACTTTCAATAATGCTAATATTTTGATGCATTTGAAATATGTTGCACAAAAATTTAAAACGAAGAATTTTTCAAAGAACTGAATTCACTATAAAATACCTTATTATAAAAGGTTCAAAGTAAAAAATAAGGGCATGAATGCATAAACACAATATTTTTGATAATAATTGAAAACTGTTGAAGACGCAGAAAAAAAAGATAAGTCCTTGGCGTGAAAATATAATTACGACGAATCAGTTCTTTTGAATAGACATATAAAGTGTATGGTGCAGTTTTTGTCAGAAGAGCACTTAAGGAGGCACAAAATTATGGAATATTATCTTGACATCAGAATAGCATCTGAACTTAATTTTTCTGCAGTAGGGTGCATGACGATAAGTTCTTTGTGAGAAAAGTTCATCACATTTAGATCATCTTGCTTGAGTCGAAGTTACTTTTTGTGTGTCGGACTTTCATCCAACATAGACCGTAGAATGTAATGAGGACGCAAGAACTAATAATAAAATTCAGTTTGATGCCTGATGAGAAATCAAAGAGTCTGTAGTTTACCATTATACCTTCATATTGGTGCGATAAATTTTGTTATGCACGTGACATAGTGTTAACAATACAGCTCAGTAACAAATTTCTATTCCATAAACATACACAAATATGCAAAACAAAAACAAAAAAAATGCGTATATATAAGTATCAATCCAATCATATTAATAAACACAGAATAATATTATTAAAACAAGAGTATTCTTTTGATGTAAATACATCAATAAATCGTTAAAAAACATGTTGAAGGAACTGCAGCATAGAAAAGGATGAAAACAATGACTAATTGATCAGATTAGCCATATCAGACAATAGAAGCGTCTGAAATGTTACCCAAATTATGACTTTATGTCATGTAATTTAGTAGGATGAGCATATAAATAACATATTCTTGACTATAATATACAAAATTTGAACTATAATATAGTAAAATTGACTACAATACAGAAATATCATGTTTCATACAAATATTTCGACACACTTTAGCGTTCATTTTCTCTTTACAGCATTACAAATATTTTAAATAAACAACGCTCGAAATACAACCATTATGTTATTAACTACGTGGTCTTAGAAAATACCTTTTTTCAGGAAAGGGAACAGTTTCCTTACAGTTTTTACCCTCTATTTCCTGAAGATCAGATCTCCTTGACTGAATTTTTCTCAAACGATCAATATGCACCTTTAAAAGTGGTGAGAAGTTGTCATTTAATTTTTTAATACTATATGTTACCTTGGAATTACATTCAACAATTTCAAATGGACCATTTAATTTTTGGTTGAATTGTTCACGGGATTTTTACATAAACAATATCACCAATTTCCAGAGATCTTAATACCTTATTTTTATTGTAGTTCTCATTTTGCTTTGATTGAGAAGCTGTTAAGTTTTCATAAGATTTTTGAAAAGTTTTATTTAGAGAATATAATAAATTAGATACATAAAAGGATTTATCAAAATTTAAAATTTCTATATCTTTTTCAAGAGTATCAAATAAAAGAGAATGTTCTCTACCGAAATGTAACATATTTGGAGAAAAACCTGTTGCAGGGTGAGGTGAGTTATTATACATATGCTTATGTATAAGAACTGCAGACTTAAAATTATGACCATCACTTAGTAGGGAATATATAGATGCTTTCAAAGACGAATTTACACGCTCGCTAATTGCATTACCTTGTGGATGGTAAGGAGTTGAATGTGCAATTTTAATCCCTAACATTTTATTAAATGCATTAAAAGCTTCAGCTATAAAACATTTTCCATTGTCACTTAATGTGACTGATGGACGACCATAGATTGAAATGTATTCAAATAAACATTGGGTTATGGTCTGTGACGACATATTAGAAATAGGGAATAATTCTAAGTGACGTGTAAAATGATCAATTATGGTTAGTATATACTGATTATTTTGAAACGGACCAACAAGATCTAATGCTATCACCTGAGATGGAGCAGTTGGAATGTAAGACTTTTGCAAGGGAGCAGGATGAATTGCATGATTCTTTTGAGTCATGCACGTATGACACGAGTTAATATAGTTCGATGTATCGGAAAACATACCTTTCCAATAATAACGTGCAGAAATAAAATTATATGTTTTATGAATTCCAAGATGATTATAGTGGTATAACTTAATAATTTGTGCATGAAGTGATTTAGGAGCAACAATGATGTGAGCTGAATATTTTCTATGTTTGGTGACATTGGTCCGACATAGAATATTATACATATCATGCATGTAATACTTAGATGTTGAATTGTCTAATTTCTTGTTGTTTAACTTTTCAATGATGTTAGAAAGTTGTACATCTTTCAGTTGTTCCTCTCTAATTTTATCTAATGAGATTTCATTATCAGAAGAAAAAGAAGTCACATTACAGATTCCCTGGCTTTCTAACTGATTATCCGAATTTGAAGTTTGCATGGAGTGGCTATTAAAGACAATTGGTAAAATTTGGGATGAATCTTTTAAAATAGATGGGTCAGAGTTTATATCTATTTTAATTGGTGACTCCTCAAGTCTAGAAAAATAATCAGCAAGGACATTATGTTTACCTGGAATATGCTTAAATGTGAAACTATATTCACTAAGATCCATCAACCAACGGGTGGTTACATTAGCAGGAGAAGAAGTCTTTTTATAATATTGCAAGGGTTTGCAATCTGAGAGGACTATAAATTCTCTATTGTATAAATGCTGTTTAAATGCCAATACTGCACGATGTAATGCCAAAAGTTCCAATTTAATTTGCGGATATAGTTTTTCAGCTCCAGAAAGAGTTTTGCTGAAGTAAGCTACAGGACAAAGTTTGTTTTCAAAAGGTTGAAGTAATACACCTCCAATTGCTATATTACTAGCATCGGTGTTCAAATAGAAAGGTTTCGAAAAATCCGGAAGTCTGACAAAGGGTTCACTGAAAAAAATTTGTTGTAATGCATGAAAAGCATCTTGCTGTTCACTTCCCCAAATAAATTTTACTTTGACTGAAGTTAAGCATGTTAACGGATAAATAAGTTTGGCATAATTCTTTATAAGGCGCGGGAATGTTACCAGCCATAATATTAGTAGATAAATTATGACAAAGAGTAAAATTCGAAGATCTTAAATTTGGCATAGAGGCAACTACATATATTTACATAAGACATAGAAATACTGAACATGCACATAACAAAATAAATTTAAAAAAATATTACTTCATATTATCACAAAAATAATTAATAATGGAATAGAGCTGCATTGTTAATACTAATTTAATATCAGATTGAAAAAAAAAAGGACAAGTACTAATTATTGTAGCATTGGATAATTAATTACACATTTCAAACCATAAAAATTGAATAACAATTTATATGAGGGAACTATTATTTCAATCTGAAATTGTCACATCATAAAATACTAAAAAAAGAGCACCAATAATGTAATCACATACCAAAGTCCTGTGAAGTCAACTGCCGTCGAAAAATTCCACATCACATATATACACGGCGCCAGATGTTAAATAATAATTGAAGAATAATGGTTGTAGATTTATCGATGTATTATTAATGTTGTAGTTGAATATTCCATATTTTCACTTAGCCGCAATAACCTTTGATCGGTTCTTTGGTGGAACAAAATGGCGGCAGACACACTTCACTGTCTTCATATTGAATGCTCCAAAACTTTATGACAAAGGAAAATGCAAACTGACGAAAACAAAAATAGTCCAATTACTAAATAGCTATAAGGAGTCTTTATTTATGACTATTCCTTGCTGACTTTGTCAAAAAATACTCGTCCCTCGACATGCATAAAAATCAAAGAAAAAGGAGCAAAATGGCTCAAAAGAAATATTTTTTCCTCATAAAATGATGCGGGTGAACTCTCCCCCAATTTCGGCCAGAATGATGTCCATTCAACCCCGCGAATGGCGAGGTCAGTGGAAAAATCCCGCCAGCGGGAACCCAAGACGATCGCCAAACGTAGCTTGAATAGGAACAACAGCCTAGGAAACTTAGGGCGCCAAGCAGCGCTCAAGCTGGACAAAAGATGAAAGATGGGGAGAGCAAAACGGCAACCCACGGATGGTCAGCGCGGGAAAAATTCAAGGTGACTCGGACATGGACAAGCCCCATTCCATAAAATAAGGGGTCAGGAGGCCGGCAATTCCTGGCATTCCCTTTTACATAGAATGTGGCTATACCACAACAGTAAAGTTTTTTAAATATTAAAGAAATAGAAAAAATCAGAACTTCTATTAACCCAATTTAAAAAGTTCTTTTATCTTGAAATAGATTTCAAATAAGTAGAGGCAATATTAATGAATCACTTAATTTATGCATTTAAAATCAGTTTGTTAGAAATAAACCTACCTTGATAGTTTAGTATTGTACAAGTGGCAAACACTTCTTTGTAAACAGAGTTCGATGGATATTTTGAAATAAAGGCATGTCGTTTTGAATTGTAGTTGTGAACTAAATTTATTTATTTAAGTGTTAGGGAGAAAGGAGAACGGTTAGTTCTTACAAATCTCGCACACATTTGTTGTTCTAAACAGATTCTAAAGAAAGATTAAATATATCGAAAAGATATATAACGAAATAAAGTTTTTAAATAATTCTTAAAGAACATTTAATGTTATATTAGTGTTAGAATATAACTTGATAGTATATGTGTATATATATATAATATATATATATATATATATATATTATATATATATATATAATCATATATATATAAATATATATACTATATATCAAAATTTACCGGTTTGGTTTTTTTTTTTTGGAGTGCTACGGTCTACTTTTTGCAACATGAGGGCTAATGAGACCGGGACCTACTGCTTAAAGCCGATTCCGACGGCTACGAACATCTATGCATAGTGGGATTTCGAACCCACGAAACTCTAGTTCCGAAGGCCAGCACCCCTAACCATTGGTCGGCCATCGTTCGGCTCAAATTTACTGGGAATGATAAAACTTAAAATACAGGATGATGGACAAATTTCCTATAAAATAACTTTGGCGGGATTGACGATCCCGTTCTGCCGTAAAGTCAGTCATATTATTTTATAAAATGTTTCTTTTAGCAAGATTTTACGTGAGGTATTTAATGGATACATACGTACATAAAATATACTGCCTTTATTGAGAAATTATTAAAAAAAAATTGAGTTACCTATTAAAAAGAAAATTACCAGTCAAACTTTCAACATAGTAAGTTATTACAATTCGAAAGGGAATGAATGTATACATATATGTATGAATGTATGGGAGTCTAGGAGATTAGGGGATGTTCTCACGAACCACTGAATTTAGAATATCGCCACTCCTCCGTCACACAAAAATTGTTTTACACATATATGCTTATAAAATATGCTTTAAAATGATATAAATTTTTATATTTTTAATACCGGAAACAGTTTAGTTATTTAATTTTTTTTCATAGTTTTATTTGGAGTATTTCTTTCTTTTAAATTTCATTCCGCCCTGCTTTTTCCACATTGCAGTTTATTTCGTTGCCATAAGTAACCAATCGTTTCCAAAATTAAAAGATTTAACGTTTTATTTATAGCAGAGGATTAATATTTCTATTTTTGTTGGGTACTTCGTGATGTAGAAATGAGCAAGTGTTTTACGCTTATCTGGTAAGCTTTTTATTGACTGAAATTATGCGTAGCAAAGAACACATACTGAGATGTAGAAATATCAACTACGGTATGATTGTTGCCAAACTACAAAACAAAATAGTGGTGTTGCCACACATAACAAATATATTACATTTCGATTCTCTTTAAATAATCTCGCCAAAAATGTGGTTACTTTTATGTTGGTGTTGGGGAAGAAATCGCAAATTGAGAACCTTTATTTCTTTATTTTTTTAAGTTTATGATGAACATTAAATTTGAATAACATGTGTTATTAATCTTATATAAATGAGACGTTTTGCTGCCGAACGTTTTTATGTTGTTGGTATGTAATGTAATCTAAAAACTAATTTAAATTTTGAAACAAATATAAGTTTAATTCGGAGCCTTATTTACCCAGACAAGATGCTGGTCGCGAAGCAATTTTTATATAAAAATGAAATTTCCGAAAATGCTTGTCCGCTGTACAAATTCACACATCCAAACCATCGGTACTAAATTTAATACACAGTTGCGTGATATTGTAGAAAAAGTATGAATTTTGACATCATATCACAGCAGTTCATGGGGAATATGTTGCATGAATATATCTATTACTACGATTATCTATTAGCAATAGTTGAATGTTATGCGATTTCAAATAAGTTACAAAGATTAGTGTTCAATGGTTTTAACACAAAAAGAGTTTGTTTGCATTATTTACAATTTCAAGGGTTCAGATCGAAGATAATTCAATTTTATTGAATTATTTGACTCAATTGCCCTCTAGCGGACCCTGTCTGTCCAATTTCATTCTTCTCCATACCATGGGATCTTCCACACGATCTCTTTCCCTCCGGCGCCTAAGTAAGTGCAACTAACAGTGTTCTGTCAGGAGGCATTCGCAGTATATGACAGACCCATTACCATCTTTTACTATGTGGAAAAGTAATATCATATTTACTAAAATAAATGCAATATATATTCAATTTAGTAAAGCAACCCGAGGTGAAATATACGAAATTCCGCCATGGGCTGCTGTTTGGCTACCCCTACTGAGTCAGGTGATAAGCAGAAACTATTTAATTCATGACCGTATTATAAGACTTCATTGTAATGTAATGCTATTATGTGTAATTCTAGCTTGATTTGCTATCTTATTTTTTAAATCAACTAATAAGTGTATTTTTTTTAGCTTTGAGCTCAAGAGTGCTATTGCTCATTTTATGTTGAACTTGGTTTACGGAACGTAGTACCTTTCGTGGCTAAAAATTCCTATAATAACAGACTTTTACTGAATTCATCATAGTTCTGCTTCTTTTAGATATAATATTTGTACAACTTCTTTAATAACCCCCTGAATTTAAAAATATTATTTAGTTTGTCATTTTAAATACTATATTTTTTTAAAATAGAATAGGAAATATATATCAAGTGAAGTTAAAATTTAATTCCCTTAAGATAACTTTCTAAATATGGAACATCAGAAATTATATTTTTATTTCAAATTAAAATAAAATATCAGTTTTAATTTGTAAACCTAAAATTATAAAGGTATCTAACATTTCAAAAAAAAAAAAAAAAAAAAAAAAAAACTACTAAGAAATTTAAGATAAAAAAAAATTACGCTTTATCATGCTGTAAAATAAAATTATTTCTTGGGTTAATATAACAATATAAACTATAATTTGTTCTATTTAAGATAAAACATTAATTTCTAATTTACAAATATCCAAAATATTTTGTCTGACCACCAAATTTCTATTTTTATTTTTAGTATTTATGTTTTTTTAAATGTGATGATTTATATAACAAAATTAAGTAGTTTTTAGTTAAAACCTTATTAATCAACCTTAACAGACCTTAACCTAACTTTAACTATTAACTTTATTAATTACCTTATTAGTTTATCCATGAAAAGTTTATTAAACAGAACTTATTATTTTATATTGAATCAAAAACAGGCAAAAGAAAAATTTTCAGTTCGAAGAGTATTCTGCTCCCTTAAGTTGTAAAAAATAATTTTGCCATTTTAAACATTTTTCATCATCAAACTAAAAACGATAAATTTGATTTGATTTTCTATGTTTCAGGAACAATCGTTTGCACTATAAATTATTTATTATTTTTATTTTCTACCAGCAAAAACAGCCAAATTTGGATTAGAGGAATAAGCCTAAAAAATCCTGCAGAAACACTATTTTTTTGGGTTCTGTAGAAAAGTTTATTTTACTTGAATATGATGTAATACTTCAGTGCCCTTTCAAGTCGTTGTGTAATATTAGTAAGAAGCCATACATTATTCCTCAGCTTAGTTTACCGCCAAGGGTTCATAACAACATCCGTCCAAAATAAACGAAATATTTCTATCCTTGCTTTGACAGTTAATGAAATCGTAGGAATGAAGGAAGCAATTTTCTCCTTTCTATGTACACACCTACACGCATGAGTGTGTGAAGGACAAAACGTGTTAAGTCTGATATAACAAGATTACTCGCTAAATGAATAACCAATTTTTTTTATTATCAAATATTACTGGAATTCTGTCGCCTAATTTCATGTTTCAAGTGTAGAAACCTTATTTACCGTTTAAACGTCACATAATGATCGAAATTCAAGGAGTAATATTTATTCATAAAAATTACGTTTCGATGTATTTGTAAGGATAATAGTGAAGAAAATTACCGAAAAAAAAAAGGATAGATATTTGTCATGTTTTTATTTGAAAACAAGGGCGTTTTATGCTAGACTGAAAAAATACAGATGTAATTTTACACAATGATACATGTCAATACTTCCCTTTGGGAACATGGAGATTTGCATGGAAAAAAAATCTTTTTTCTAAATATTCCCATAGTTAATTTTAATTATTAATACTAAACATACCAACACTTAATACATACCTATTTCTTTTAATTATTTATTTTATTTATTTTTATTTTTTTTATTTTATTTATTTAATTCACTTAATACATACCTATTTCTTTTATTTCTATTTTAATTCATTATCCATCGCATTTTTTACATATACATAACCGGTCATTTGACCGGTTAGTGTATGTTTAGTGTTAATGGGAAAGTTTATGGCGTCAGTATATGTTATTCAAATAAATCGGATTTTTTTTGTATATTTATTTAAGTAATTACTTTTTATTTGAAAATTTAAGTAATGCTCTATGAAAAGTACTGCAAAAAGCTGTTTTCATTTTCATGGATTTCTGTATGATACAGGTATTATTTCTAGAATGTAATTATTATATAAAAAATAAAGCATGTATTTCTAAATAAAAACTTTTACAAGGCAGTTTTAATGAAACCTTAATTTGAATTGAATTTTGAGTGATATGTCCCCTTAAGAAAACAGTAGAGTGTAAAACGTTAAGCATGATAAACGTTGAAATTGTTGATTAAAATTATAAGCCCACTGTCTCTGGATCCCAAGACACAGGTCCGAGGTTCGATTCCCGGGTCGAGCAGGGTTGACTCAGCTTTTCATCCCTTCAGTGGGTCGACAAACTGAGGACCAAGCATGTCTGGGAACTAAACAGTGGTGTTCCGCGTAAGGCTGACCACCTAACTGGAACATATGCTTTGCACCCCAGGGTCTTTGGTCTCAGAAACGGAGATTGGTTCCGTAGGCTCTGGCCCCTTAGTGGATGTTGCCCGAGGAGTTTAAAGTTTAGAGTTGATTAAAATTGGTTGTGTTTTAATTCAATCTGGAATACCGTAAGACCTGGAAATGTGTGCATCTAAAGAAGAATACTTAATATTCGCCATTTTCGATGACATTATAGATAAATTAAAATGGAAAAAAAAACGTTCTTTTATTAAAAGTTTTTGGGTACATTTTTCATGAAAAGAATGTTAGAAAACCAGATATTAAAGATTATAACATCATTCTTTTAAATGTTTTACTAAATTTTCGTTTATTTTTTTTATAAACTGTATAATTATTATGCATATGAATAAAAACTGTAGATTTAAAGTAAAGGTTAGTATTTATGGTTTCATCCGATATTTTTACTTACAATCATAATGGCCGACTAACTCCATTTACGTGACATACTTCCATCTCCTCTTCCCACCCTTTTTTTAGACCCTCCCCCCTCCTGGTATCTGTGGTTACGGTCCTGTTTGAGTATAGGATTTCCTTGTCTATCTAAGATATTTTGCCCTGCCTCGTCACGAGAGGTATTTCTACGGATACTGTTATCACATTCTAACAGCTTTCAGTTGTTTCCTCCTTCCAGATTCCTGTATCCTGTAGTGGATAATAAAAGTTCCACCTCGTTTATTTCTTTAAAAAGAACAGTTTATGGGCAGTTTACGTTAGTTTTATAATTTAATTATTTATTTATTTTTTAAGAATGTGTTACCGAAAATTATACTTCTTAATAGTTGTTAGAATCCTATTAAAGTTTCCCAATTTCTAGTAATCTAGGCCCTTAATCTGAAAGTTGCGGTTCGGTTCGAACCTCCGTTGTGACGTCCCTTTGACGTCAGCTTGATCCTTTGCTCGCACAATGGCCGCAAGCTGAAGTCAAAATAACGTCACAACGAAAGTTCGAACCGAACCGCAACTACCAGAGCAAAGGCCCTAGACGCCAAATATCATTTTTATCTCTGGATAATTGTGACCATTACAATGGTTTTCTGTTCTACGAGTTTTACCCCCCCCCCATATAAATGGTACGATAAATTCTAAAAAGCTGAACCAAAAGACAGCCAAATAATAAAGCGCTGCTCTTTGGCACCTTAGTTCGCGTGTTCAAATCTCGCTGATGGCAGGGATGTTAGTAGTCGTTTGGAATCGGCTTTAAGCAGTAGGTCCCGGTCACATTAGACCTTGTGTAGCAACACAGTAGACCGTAGTGCTCCAATCTAAACCAAACCAAATTTGAAAAGTTGGACTAAAGATGGATTCCGCCGTTGGCGTTAAAACAGGTGTTACGATTTTTCTCGCCAACTTTTAGCCAAGCTTTTCTAGCCAAAGAAAATAAATAGGTATACCATATTCGTGAATGTGATGTACTTGTGAAGAGGCTATGCTCTTAATATTTTGACGTCGGGGATGTATTATTTTCGATAATAGATAAACTTAAATAAATTTTATAAAACCGTTTACAATGATTTATTACTAATGCTTTGTCGATATGTTGTTTTCTCTTGCTTTTATCAAACATAAAGAATACATATTCTGTTTATAATGAAAATAATTCATTTAAGAGCTATTTTGTATTAATATTTCTGGGCAAGGTTCTATACGTGATTGTAGTGAGCAGAATTTTAGGGTCTGGACGAAATAGAAAAAGATCACAATAACGGCAGAACTTTAACCAGATAAAAAAAGAAATTCAACACTAACAGAATTTTTTCTTATCTTATTGTTACTTTACTCAAAGGCTTCTCTGTATGTATTCATTGCCTATTCCGATTAACCGCACAAGAGATTCTTCACTAAGCACTTGCCACTCTGGTTGCTCACATTAATTGCCACTCCTCTTAACAAAAGGTGCATTGTTTAAACTTCTCGCTTTCGCTCTTTCACTGCTACCCCAGAGGTAGTTTTAGACGACAGGGTCACATATTTCGAAATGTAGGAGTATATGTACTCTAACACCCCGCATGCTTAACGTGAGTATAACATCTTGATTTGTCCTCTGCATGTCAAATGGAACCACTGGATTATAAGGGTATATTAATGCCTGTCATTTTTTGCTCACCTACGTTAAGAAAACTACTATAACGGAATCGTATAACAAAATTTTCAACATTACCTTTTAAGTATTAAATTTGCTTAAAATAACATAGTTGATTAAAGCTCCTGTCTACTATTTATTCAGAACACAGATGAAAAAAAATGATCTGGGGATGCAGGGGGACTCAAGCAAACAGTACTGAGTATATGATATATATATATATATATATATATATATATATATATATATATATATATATATATATATATATATATATATATATATATATATATATATATATGTATAGATATGTAAATATGTATACATATGTATGTATATATATATATATATATATATATATATATATATATATATTTATATGTATATATATATATATATATATATATATATATATATATATATTTATATGTATATATATATACATTCAAGAGCCAAAACATTATGATCACCTGTCAATAACGAGTTGGCCCACCTTCTGCGCGCAACACAGCTTCAACCCGCCTTGGCATGAATGCCACAAGTCCTTGGTAGATGGTCGGAGACAGATTGTACCAGATGTTTAAGCAATGGTTAACAAAATCCGAGATATTGCGAATTGGTTGTCTTTGAACTCTGAGCTGCCGTCCCGTGACATCCCAATTTTGTTCTATCGGATTGAGATCCGGTGAGTTAGGCGGACAAGGCATTAACTAGAATTCAGCATCATGTCCCCGGAACCACTCCAACATAATTTTAGTCTGGTGACACGGGGCGTTGTCCTGTTGGAAAATTCCATTTCCATCTGGAAAAACAGAGGCCATGCAAGGGTGCAAATGGTCCGCAATGATGTTCAGATACCATGCATTCATGGTCTGCTCTACCACAACCACGGGTCCCAGAGACGCTTAAGAGAATGTCTCCCAAAGCTTGATACCGCCACCACCGGCCCGTGTATGACCTACTGTACATTGAGGGAGCAACTGTTCGCCTGGAAGACGGCTTATCCAGACATGGCCATCGAAGTGATGAATGACAAACCGTGATTCATCTGATCAGGCAACTCAATCCCACTGATCCATGGACCAGTCGCGATGTTCCCAGGCCCAGCGTAGCCGCAGTTGGCGATGACGCTTGATCAGCAAAGGCACACGAGTGGGACGTTTACAGCGTAGCCCCATATCCAACAGTGTCCGCTGAACAGTGTGCTCCGTTACTATTGTATTAGGCCCTGCATTGTATTGGGTTGTCAGCTGAGCCACTGTCTGGCTCCGGTTTTGCTTCACCATGCGAGACAGTCTCCGACGACCTTTTCCTTTAATAGAGTGTGGACGTCCAACATTATGTCATCTACTGCTGGTTTCACCGTCATTCATCAACTTCCTATAAGCACAAACAACTGTAGATCGCGAACAACCCACGAGTCGTGCAGTTTCGGAAATACTTGTTCCGAGTCTTCGAGCCATTACAATTTGCCCTCTAACAAAATCGCTTAGATCCGCAGCCTTTCCCATCACACACAGAAGTGATCACGTGCCTTCCACATCATCCAGGTGAGTTCATTGCAAAATGTAGGGGTGGTCATAATATTTTGGCTCTTGAGTGTATATATATGTATATATGTATATGCGATATATGTATATGCGTTATATATATATATATATATATATATATATATATATATATATATATATATATATATATATATATATGTATATGCGATATATATATATATATATATATATATATATATATACGTAATATTTGTATCACTTTCGGTTGAAGGTTCTATTTTCCCGGTAATTCTTCTCTTGGAACCCTAGCGAATATTCTCGAATGTTTGCTAGTAGAAATCTTTCCGGTTCCATTTCTAAAAATAGAGTTTTAACGCGTGGATTACATGACCCTCGTGACTTCAAGTAATAGCTGATTGGTCGGCACAAATAACTATTTAAGTAAATGTCTAGAGTTCCGTCACAGTTCAGTATACGGTTTTTTTTATATACAGTTTCATATACAGTTTCGATGGAGTTTTGATATTGATAGGGTTTCGTATAAGGTTTCATGATGATGCTTTATTATGTCGTTGAATAAACGACGTTAGATTGAATTTTTAGTGTCTTGATTGCGTTGCCCTAGCGAGGTTCCACGACTGCAGGGCTGCGAAAATCTCCCAGAAGCCCATTTAGTAATGAGGCAAAAATCCTTATTACGTACAGTGGCGTACGCAGAATTTTTTCAAGGGGGGATCATAATTGTAAAATATAATAGCCCCCATAATTTCTACAAAATTTTTTATTTTTGCCATTTTGTCTGAGCTCAGGGGGGGAGTTAAACCCCTAACCCCCCTTGCGTAAGCCCCTGATAACATAAATGTATATAAATGCATATATATGTAATATATCAAAATTATTTCACTTTAATATCTCGTTAAAAAAAACTTTCCCTCTCACTTTTTAATTCCTTAAAATATACTTTCCCAGCCACAACATGTCTTAATCAAAGGAGTGTCCTCAACTTAAAATTCTTCCAACCCATTTCCCAAAGCATTTTATGCAATAGATGCAAATTTTCTGTCCATTCATCACATTTTCCAGCTGTCACCGGCAAGTGGCTGTTTTGTCCCTGATCTAACAGTTAAATTCGCTGACTAAGATTCCGTTTCTCTGGAAAATAATTCGTCTTTGTCTCGCTATGGAATCCAACTCTGTTCCAGCACGTGTTTTCGTATACATTCTCTCGTCTGCTGCTGACTAATGAAGATGTTTTTTTCCTAGCAGCTCTTAAATAAAATTTCGATTAGACTTAGACTTGTGTGCCGTACTCTTCTACACCTTACTTTACTACTGCTAGCTGATTAAGCTTCTCTTTGCCCAGCAAGCCTTGGCAAGAAAAAACAAATAGGTGCTACAACAATAATTTCATTTGTAACTGGTATTTTAGAATTTCTGGATTACATATAAACAATTCCCCTATCTAATAATAGCCTAAGTTATCTGTCCGCCTGTCCTCGAATGTATGAAGCGGTTGGACCTAAATTATTTATCCGATTCTAAAATAAATTGGTATATATAAATTTCATATCACAGCGAAAAATACTGTTATCTTTAAAACATTCGAAATCCACTTCGAGCATTTAATGCCATTATTTCAATCCCTATTTTCCCCGGTTAAGAGCAGACGATTGAATTTATCATATAATAAATAGGTAAAGTTAACATTTTTTTTCTAACATTATGACGTCATTCCTTTAACCATTTCATTTAATCATTTCTTATTTTAAATTATTTAAATATCGTCTGCATTACTTTCATGCGTTTTATCACTGAACTTAGATATAACACATGTAATTTTCTTTTATGTTTGGCTTAAATAATAGATTAGGTACATATGTAATAATTTTAAACTGAATCATCGATTATTTTTTGTTGCGAGGAAAATTTCATCACCGGTATTAACAACAAATTCTTTTCTTAAAAGTCTAGGAATCTATTTCACGGGCTAATAAATATCTAGCGTTTAAGTTATATATCGTTGAAAATTAAGAAGTTTGTTCGTTTTTGAGCTTGTTTTTTATACATAACCACACGGTATTCAATCGATTCGCTCAATTTTGGACATCATTCATATCTACCGCCAAATAATCACTGTCAATATTAAAACCTCTGCTGTTCATCCTGTCACGTAATAGGATCAGATAAATTAAAGTTGGCAACTAACATGGGGTGAGTAAAGATAAACAAATTATTGAGCGTGTACCAGATATAATTCTCAGCCAAAAAACAAACCATTTTTTACCTGTCTCATAAGGTACTTTACAATTCTGGAAAATTAAAAATTTTACTATATGCTAGTTATATATATATATATATATATATATATATATTATATATATATATATATATATACATATAACTTCGAACAAGATTGATTTTCAGACGGCGTATGCTTTAAATAATGCTTCTGGAGTACATACAAAAGTTGAGATAAAATAATATTTCTTCATAAAAACCTTCTAAAGAAAGTGCCCTTTTAAGAGTAAAATACGTTAAAATATTTATGCAATGTCAGTATTTCCTAAACTATTGGTAATAGAAATATCAAAAGGTTTTAAAAAAGTTCACGGAAAATCGGCTTAGAGTTTGAAATCCCCACTCCTTCTTCCCCGAGATATTGAATGAAACAAATATACAGCATTTACTAGGGTATGACATGCATGTGTGAACAAGGCCTACGCTGTTTTTTACAAGACAAAAAGGCGGAAATTTATATCAGTTGTATAGCATACACCTAAAATTTGTGTATATGTGACTTTCCAGATTATAAACCTATTGCTACGCTGACCCAATGAATAAAGCTCCAATGCTCTTTCGATGCCATTCTAAAGATGACTTCTTGCTCAAAGTAGGTCTTCACGCTTGTTATCAGTCATCTTATCTCACTGCAGAGGGATCGTTTGGCTATACATGCTTTGAAAAAAAAAACATTTCTAAACATGCTATAAACAATTTTATTTTCATATTAAGTACTAGTTTATAAGGACAAAGCAATTTTTTCGCATGGTAAAATCAAATTTAAGTACTATCATCTGTCGTCGTCCGGCAACGTTAACATTTGTTATAGTTTCCCGACGTGGGATATGAGGGGAGAAAGAAGCTTTAATATTGAGAGTAACCATATGGTGGCATCAAAGAATGTCTGTAAAATTTCGTAACTCTGCATCAAATGGTATGATTTGTATAAAACAAAAACAAACACTCACACAAACGGAATACTTTCTTATACATTGTCTACCAATAAGTATTTGGACACCTATGCAAATGACTATATCTGCGGTCTTAAGGTATGTCACGGCCATCACCGGTATACATCGTGTAGGAAATAGCATCGGCATTAGTCGCATGCAAGATGCTGCGCAGTTCGGAGCTCTCTGATTTCGAGAAAGGTATCACAAATGTGGCCGATCCTTAAAGGGCATATCTAGCAATCGGAAGTACCCAGAATCGACAGTGGCCTATGTGATTAAGAAGTGGAAGGTGAGCGGTGATTGTCGGAATGTGCCCCGAGTCGGCAGACCAACAAAACTGAGAGATAGAGACCGACGAGTGCTGTTCAGAGAAATTCGGAGGAACAGCACCCAAACGATGGCCCTTATCCGCGAGGAGTTTCCACAGGAATCCGGGAGTATTGTTTTAGTGAATAACATCCGTAAGGAAGCACATCTGCTTGGTTTTCATTGTCGTGCTGCTGCCCATAAGCCTTTGATCTCAAAGTCCAACCGCGCTGCTCGGTTAATGCAAAGCACATCGAAATTGGACCGTAGATCAGTGGAAACGGGTTTTTTGGAGCGACGAATCAAGGTTCACCCTTTACCGTTCGGATGGCAGGGTCTGGGTCTGGCTTCTGCCTGGAGAACGTCTCCTGCCAGAATGCATTGTGCCAACAGAAGTTCGGCTGAGGTGGAATTATGGTCAGGGAATGTATCTCCTGGTATGGACTCTGACCCTTGGTCCCCATTCATGGTAAGCTTAACGCCGATGCCTACTGCACTATTTTCGATGACAATAAGTTTCCTACGTTGTGACAGTTATAGAGGTTGGAGCCCTGTTACTTCCAGGACGACAATGCCAGTTGTCATGTTTCGAGGTTAACCAAGGCTTGGTATGGTGCCAGTGGAGTTCATCGAATGGACTGGGTTACCCAGAGGCCATACCTGAACGCTATCGAGAACTTCATGGACTAGTTGGATCGCCGAATGATAGGGTGCACTACCCGTCCAAAATCGGTGGAGGAACTTGTCTACTCCAAGCCGAGTGGAAGACAATACCCTAACTGTAACACAAAGACTTGTGGAAAGATTGCCCCGGAGGGTTCACGCTGTGATTACCTTTCGTGGAGGCTCTACCAACTTTTGATTTTGAATAAAGTTAGTTTTTCTTTTCTATCACAGGTGTCCAAATACTTATTGGTAGACAGTGTAGCTGCTTCTCTCTCCCTATATATATATATATATATATATATATATATATATATATATATATATATATATATATATATATATATATATATATATATATATATATATATATATATATATATATATATATATATATATATATATATATATATATATATATATATCATGCGTAAAATTTTAAGAATGTAATGTTTAGAAAAAATCAACTCTTATGTGATTTGACGGGGTTGTGAAGTTTTCATTTTTAAGCAGATGTCAAATTCATGAACAAAACTCGAGAAGACAGTCGTAGCAAAATTCCCTTTAAAATTCCATTTTATTCTATTCTCTTCGCAGTGGCGTACTTAGAGAGAGGAGAGGGGTTGCAATCTGCACGTGTTTTGAGGCGGTATTTTTTATATATTAGTCCAAAAAGTAAATTTGAAATTTTGATAGTTATTGTAGACTAGAAAGTAAAATAAAATATTGAAATTAACAACATTGGTAAGGTAAAAATAAAAAGTTGACGAAGTTAATAATCCTTGTTGTTTTCAATAATTCTTATATGTGATAAATTAATAATATCAATTACATATTTAAGTGTTTCAGACATTTAGTTCTATCCTAATAAAGAATAGTTTCAGCTTTAGATAATGCCATTACTAAAATATGGCAATCTCAAACTATGCAAAAACAAAAATGAGCATTAAAAAACATATTTTCTCTTCTTTTCTATAAATCAAGTAGAGTATGATTTATTTCATAAATAAGTATAAGTTTATTTTTAAAAAAATAACTATTTGATTGGTTTGTAAAGGGCGGTAAACAGAAAATCGCCCTAAATTTAAACACTGCCATTAAAGTTACGCCACTGCCTCTCCGAAATCTTCAGGATGACACTCCGACACATCAGTACACTTCAGAATGGGATAAAGGAATGCCATTGAATTGTCTTGCCAAAAGCTGAATCGACTCTTATGGAAAATTAGCTTAGCTTAGCGTTCCTGGACAGCTAGAGATGCCAGCTTGTATGAAATATGTGGCTACGAAATGAGGTAACTACATTGAGTCACCAATCTCTCGAGAGAACCTCTGCAAAAAAGGTTATGCAAGTAAGTCAATGATTTTGTTCTCTTGGGAAATGGAAATTATTGCGCTCTCTAAATTGAGGTTGTTTTTTCCATCACGAAGTTGGAAATAAAAAAAAGAGAAAATATAGTTTTTTCATTAGAATAATTTTTAATATTTTACATATATCTATATTCCATATCTTAATTGCATATATTATCTTCTATATGATAGTTAAAATACAATATGCAACAGAGGATAATGCATAAGTTCTCCAGAATGTAGTCACTCCATTCATGAATACTATGTGTAATGACATCCACTTTCTCCAGGGCGGTATACTAGCGTGGGACCTGCCCGCTTACTTTACTGTGTCAGGTGTGTTCGGTCGTCTCTGAGGATGCATTAAATTACCTCCGAAACTTTAAGGAGAACAAATAACATTTATTTACAACATTGATGAAAAATTAAAGTATAACAAAATAACATAGTTCTGAGTTTCGAAGCCTTTCCTGACCATATTTAGATAACCGGGCTTTCCATGTCAGAATAAAATCGACGTAGTGTTTCTCTCACATCAGAGCGATGTCTCCAGGTCGCAGGCTCTATGTTGACTCCTCGAATCCGACTGCCCCAGATCTTCTTTCCCTTCTTCGCGGAATCAGCTTCTAAAAACTTGAGCCCTTTCGAAAAGGGAAAATCCTCCTTTCAGATGTCCTGCAAAACCAAACAAGCGACACATCCAAAAAACCTTATCAGCCCCCCTTAGGAGGCCGGCTCCTATTTTCCTAAAGAACGCCGGGTGGAGGGGGTCAATGGGGGCGATTTTACAGATATCAAGAAGGACACACATATGCGAAATACAGGTCGTGGGGACAAATTCCTTACACTATGAGTACTCGATTTTAACAAAATGCAATTTGTGATTATATATGAACTGTCAATACAGCTTACATCAGATTTAATTTTAATTGAGCTATTACTACCACGTCTTCACAAGTAATGGCGACTTTGAATTTAGACAACCTGTTTGGACCGATTGAAATCTGGTCCCTACGATGTTTTTAATACTATTTGTTGTTGTTTTTTAAATCAGGTTTTATTATTTATAGAGTTGCTTGAAAAGTGTTTGAGTATATAACAAATAAGGAAAGTTTTTGTATCAATATAATCGATACTGCACCTAAAGAAACTATGTCTCATAAGGTAACTATTTTGAATTTCAGTTTTTTTCCTCCTGTAAAATTAGTCATGTTTTAACTCCCGATACCATTTACGAGTAAATCAAATATTTTTTAACAAATGTATTAATCCTACATTCGAGACAATTTTACCTCTAGATCCGTATGAATGACAAATGATGGGCGCGCTGTTTCTTGGACAGGCTTCCGTTTACCAAAGTTAATATCCAAGATACAACAGATTCCAAGTTAAACTTTTTTTTCAAACTGTAGGTTTACCGCCACTTTAAATATACATGGAATTTCAATTTCAAAACCAATCATTTTGATTAGAATGATAAATTTATTGTTAAAGATAAATCATTTACCAAACATTTGAATTTTTATTTATTTTTTATTGTTCCCATTTAATAAACGTAATGCTTCGCAGCACATTGGGTGTAAAACTGTAGTGTATAAACGTAATTTTTGTTTATAATGTACTAAATTTTGTTTATATTGCAATAAAATTTGTCTCTTGTATATAAATCTCATTTTTTAAAGCATCCTAATTTAATGTTAAATAAGAGTACTTATGTGTTAACGAGTAAAAAATTACAAACGAAATCAATAGGTCCAAGGTTCATCATGGCCTGGATATTAATTGAACTTTAATTTAATGCTCAGAAATATAAAAACAATTAATATAAAAATTTGTAAGGAAATTACATGCCCATACTAACAAGTTATAGTATCAAAATAATGCATCAGATATTTTTTTTTCGAAATGGAAGAAAAATGCTAAAAATAGGACAACAGCCTTCCCCTACTTATTAATATACTTGTGATAGCATGGGAAGCCCCGAGGAAATACCGCCAAAAACCATGCTTAGATAAGACCCTTGCTCCGGGGCCTTATCTTAAAATGGTCAGGCCTTGTTTCTATGTTTTATTTTCGTAGCAGTATGTCTAGAAAATAAAGCTTCCACCAAAAGTGGTCGAAAAGATTGTTGATGAAACGGTTAAGAAGCTAGTAATTTTAACTTTTGTTCAGCCTGATGCAGGGCCGTAGACGGAAATTTTTTGTATTGCATTTTAATATGAAAATAATAGTACATTTTCAATATAAATTTGTTTATAAAATGTATACTTAATTAACACATTGTGTGCGGGTACATTTCGCAGCGGAATTGTACCGAGAGCGGGCGTTTTGCCCTTAAATTTAGTTATCCAGTTAAATCTCAATAGATCGAAAATTATTTAATTTTTTAACTAACTTTTCGCATTTTATATTGAAATATATAAACAAATATATAAATAAAAATATAGAAACAACAACCATAAGATTTTTGTAAACAAAAAATATATTTTTAGTGGATAAATTTATAATAGTATCGTAAATATGAAAAATCAAATAGAAATAGTAGTTTATAGTTTTAATTGTTTTTTCGTTCTGTGGTTCCCCATCGACTGATGTACAAACTAGTTTTAATTTGTCTAAATTTTTCCAGAATCTATGTAGTAGGCAAGAATATTTGGCTTCGCTTTCCTGTATATACCGTTATTTTTGTACCCACAAACAAACCATGTTGTTACACTAATCCGTACTAGTACGAGACCCTCCCTCAAGTATCAATCGTTAGAAAACGTACTAGTACGTGTCAAGCATACAATGTGTTAAAATTTAATATAAGAAATTTGATTTTTAAACTTCTTTTTTATACTTTTTAATTTTGATCTTTGTCTTCCAAATTGTTTTATAAATTTACAGGAACATATTACACAAGTATTGGTTTATATATATATATATTAAATTTTATATAAATTTTAATTCTGTTATTAGTATAAAATATTAATATTAAATTCCTATTAAAAATAATTTTTAATTCGTATGGTTCAAAACAAAATAATTATCTTAAATGAAGAAATATTAGCATCATGAAACTATGTTTTTTCTATATTTACTTATTATATTTATTTATTTTACAGTTATTCAGTCCATTTACTAGATAAATTTTTGATGGGTTATATATAACAGACAATGTGTATCACATATTAAATAGATTTTCTTCATTCATGCAGGACATTACCAGGTCATTTTATTTAGACACCCAAGTTGAATTTTGAAATATCTCCCTCCAGAATTTAACGTCTTTTCATAGCAAAATAATTTTAGGAACACGACAGAAGGTCCAGCTGACCGCTTGAATAGGAAAAACTAGATGAACTATTAACAGTAATTCTAAGGTAAACATGTTTGTATTTTACGTCATATATCACGCGATGAAAAATGTCGACTCGGAGAAAGCTGGTTTTATCCAGTTGATATTAATTCCAGAAATCGGCTGTTGCCACACAGCTGTGAAGAAAAACCTTCACGGTTCTCTTAAGTCCAATCAGAGGTAATTACCAAGTATATTCCTGTCAAATGCTGAGTTCGCAGCCACAAGCATCTCAGCTGGCCCGGAAGCGTTGACAGAATGCCAAAAAGAGCTCAATCGAACTCGAAATGAGTGTGAGAGAAAGAGAGAGAGAGAGGTAGTTTCTTGGCCTTACCAAAAATAGAAGCACGAAACTTGCACCCGTTTGACCCGAACATCTTTTTATTTCGGGTCTGGATGTCTCCAATTGTCTCACGTAACGAACTCCTGTGTTTTGAGATTCATGAATGAATGTATGAGAGTGCCACAGGTAAAGTCGTTACTGTTGATTAAAAAAATAAATAAATAAAAGCGTTTAGTCTTTGCAGTACGGTTACTTGCCGATATCTCAAATTGGGAATTTCTCCCTTTTCTTAACACATTGTGTGCTGGTACATTCCGCTACGGAATTGTACTTGGAGCTGGCGTTTTGCGCTTAAATTTAGTTATTCAGTTAAATCTCTATAAATCGAAAACTATTTAATTTTTTAACCAATTTTTCGTATTTTATATTGAAATATATAAACAGATATATAAATACACAAATGATTGAATTATATATATATATATAAATACAAATATATATATATATATATATGTATATATATATATATATATATATATATATATATATATATATATATATATATAATATCATTTTAGCAAGGATAAATAAAAAGTTAATTTTAAATCTAAATTGATTTTTTAATCAACTTTCCCGTTCTGTGGTTCCGCATCGACTGATGTAAAAACTAGTTTTTTTGTCTAAATTTTTCCAGAATCTATGTAGTAGACAAGAACATTCGGCTTCGTTTTCCTGTATATACCGTTATTTTTGTACCCACAAACAAACCATGTTGTTACACTAACCCGTACTAGTATGTGTCCCACGCTCAAGTATCAATCGTCAGAAAACGTACTAGTACGTGTCTTGCATACAATGTGTTAAGGGGGCAGGATACCTTTGCGAGACTTATAATCGTCATTATAACAGCTTCGTTTTGAATCGCCGTAAAACAAGAAGTTGTGCTCCTTTTAAAGTGAATATTTTATGAGTACCTTTACTAATGTTATAAATTAAAAAAAAAAAAAAGTTGTGTCACTTCACAGAGTATATTTTAAAAATAATATAGAAATTATACACCTGCAAAGTTCATATACCTACAAGGTAACTTTTGAAATACGTTTATTAGAAACTGAATTTTTATATCAAATTAAAATAAAATATCTGTTTAATTCTGTAAACATAAAACTAAATGTATCTGACATTTTAAAATTTAAAAATAACCTAAAACTGTTAAAAAATTGAAATTTTAAAGAATTTGGCATAAAGAATTAATTTCTAACTTACTAATTTCAAAATTTATTATCCCGGGGAAGTAAATTTCTACTTTTTTCACTAAGAGTGTAACACACACACACACACACACACACACACACACACACACACACATATATATATATATATATATATATATATATATATATATATATATACATTTATATATATTATATATATATATATATATATATATATATATATATATATATATACGTATAAATAGATAGATATACATTAAATATTGCTTCACATAACTATGACATTAATCTTAAGAAAAAAAATAATTACACTAGCAGCATATCATCATTTGTAAATTCTGTGTCTAAATCAAGATTTATCTTTCACTGAATGCAAAACAATTGGTGAAACAGTAACAAAACAAATGTTTTAAACATAGGGGGAAAACAACATGGACATGACAATAACACATTTAAATAACTTTTATAAAGTTAGACATATTAATTAGGTAGGAACAAATTTGTTTTTATTTTATGTTGAATCAAAAGCAGGCTATTGCAATGAAGACTTTTCAGCTCGAAAGGTTCTGCATCTTAATCTAATTTTAATACCGTTACTAATCAAAACATGCAATACTGTTTCGCTACTTCATTATAGAGTAGGCTTAACTCATAACTACACTATATTGACAATGATAACCAGTCACTTCCGATTTTAGACATTTTGTTGAATATTTAGAAAAATACACGAGGAATTATCATGAAACTTCAGGCGTGTAAACAGGATTGTAGACGTCATCTATTTCAGATAAGAATTTTTCCCGAAACCCCATAGGGGACCTTCAACAAATTGAAGAAAAACGAATATGTTTTGGATAACCCTGTAAAAAGTAATGGATGAAAAGAGTTGAAAATTTAACACATGATTAGGATGCTTCTTATAATAATCTGTGTTCATTGTTATGAGGATGACACGTATACTCGTGGAGAAATTAAGGTTTTTTATGAAAACAATCCTAAATTTCTCCAAGTGTTTTCCTTATAATTTGCAGAGTCCTCAATATTAAATAATGTTATTTTTAGGACGCATGTCAAACAATATTGTACACAATACCCTGCAATTGAAATTTAAAAATAATAAATATTCGATGAAAGATGAGCAGGTTTACTAAATAATGTTTCACTGCTCATGCTCGAATGCAATCAAAATATAATGTGCATAATATATTAGCTAAATGTATAGAGCAACTTTTGTGAGAGTCCCAAAAAAGCAGTTTGAAAATTCTGAAAGTGATCGTCGATAGAATAAGCTCCAAATCCGTTGTTCCCGAAAAAAAAGCAAGTTTCAGAATAAAATCTCGTTTATTTTTCTAGATATTCAACAAAATGTCTAAAATCGCAAGTGACTGGTTATCATTGGCAATATAATGTATTACATACATTCTGCAGAGATTTTTTATACTACTTCTCTCGCCTTTACACCATGATCAGCTACATTTTTTTTTAAATTTCGAGGCATAATAAATTTAAAAATAAAGACATCGACAAATGTAGTAACATTCTGCAATTGCTTAAAATAAATTATCAATATATTTGTTTAAGGCGATGGCTGAAATCGACCGAAAATTCGAAATTTCGATTTTAGGTAATAGTGAAAGAATATATCATTAGGAATACGGAGCAAAAAGAATTTTTTATTCCCATCATTTTATTATTAGTTATGGGTATCATAAGCTTATCATTACTTATGGATATAGCAATAATGACTTCAAATGCTGTTTACTCAGAAGTAAAATTTTCATATATTACAAATGTTTAAAGTACTCCAGGTGCATTGAAAAGATATCATTGTCTCTGAAATTCCAGTATTATTTACGTTAGAGTTTATAAAATAAAGTCTAGTTGAAACGGGTATGTTTTGAAGCATATAATATGTCAGTTATGCATTTTAATTAACCGCTATAGCTTTTTATTCTGCTAAATATGGGTATCATCATCATAATTATTTTTTTTCTCTTCATATTTTCTATGAATGTTTATGGAAACAACTACATTTTTTTGTAAAGTCTATAAGATATACTTAAAAATTTTTTTATCATATTTTATGCAAAATTGATGCGTCTGGAGCATTTTTAATTAAGCTAATTATGAAACAGTTAATAATTAATAACTCCAAAACTAATAAAATTTTGCCTTCAAATTTTTAAAATATTTATATATCAATGCTAATAATAACATTGTCCATCTTCAAGGAAATTCATTTAAAAGAAAAAAAGTTCGCTCTAAAGGTCCACTGTCGCCTTAAAACATAGTGATAATAATATTATTAAATGCTTGAATAAAAATGATGCAGTATTTTTCTGGAGCATTATTTATAATTCATACGGTGTGTCGACAATGCTCAGATCATACAATTCTGTATTATGAAACTGGAATCCGTGAGTTCAAATCTCGCTGATGGCATGGATATTCGTAGCTGTTCGGAATTGATTTTAAACAGAAGATCGCTGAACGATGGCCGAATGGGTAGTACAATGCTCTTCGGTACTGGAGTTCATGGTTTCGAATCCCACTGCTGTCATGAATGCTCGTAGCCGTCCGGAATCGTCTTTAAGCATTAGGTGTCGGTCTCATTAGCCGTCATGTAGCACCAAAGTAGACCGCAGCACCCCAAACCAATCAACCTGTACCGATTTACTTTCTCACGATGGTCATACACAGATGAGGACTAAATTTTCAAGAAGAATTTAGGTGTAGCTGTTGACTTCGAGTTTTAGTCGGGACCCCTGATGAGGAGTTATAGCTGACGGAGTGGCACAAGTGTAACTGTCAAGCCCAGGCAGAGATGTAGCCATGAGATATAAGGGCAGGGGCTAAGCGATAATGTCATATTTCAACAGAGGGGCCATTTTAATGAGCCAATCTGCACGTCAGAAGGGGGTGCAGATGTGGAAAAATTTCACCAACAAGTGATTGGGACAGAGAAAAAAGGGGCGTTGAACCGAGGTGTAAAGGTGTGGAAAGAAAGTGGGAAAAGGACTCGATGTCGGGATTCAAGAGTTGCTGGACATCGAGATCCTGTGAGCAAGCCAGAGAACCCGGGCCAGCAATCTATTCCTTAGCCGCATGCGTATGATCGGCACGCCCGGCTTAGACATCTAGCAAAATAACGGCCGCACCGATCCAGCCTGTTGACAGCCCCATCCTGCTTCCCTGTAATTACTGGAGGTAAACTTAATAATATTCATAATTATTACCTGGGTCTCATAATCTTTTGATAAGGAATACTATTACAAGAGTATTGTTGAATAGCAAAACCAAATAATTACAGATCATGTTAAATACTAATCAAGTGATGTAGTAATTTGTAAATATTGTACATTATAAATGTTATAGTTTAAATATTTGGTATTTTCCTTTAATTCCATAACGTATATTTTACTGCGTTTGCCCTTTGAGATCGAACACTGGTGTTTGTGTTGTAAGTACATTACAACACAACCAAACAACCCCTCTTGTAGCAAAAAAGTAGATCGTATTAAATTAAAGAAAACTGTAAAGTGTTAGATAGAAAATAATTACATCCGTAGCTA
The DNA here is from genome assembly GCA_032207245.1 of Pardosa pseudoannulata. Lineage (NCBI taxonomy): Eukaryota > Metazoa > Arthropoda > Arachnida > Araneae > Lycosidae > Pardosa > Pardosa pseudoannulata. The sequence continues at coordinate 27,515,967 of CM063506.1, forward strand.
TTGATATTGAAGTAACAATCACTTTAAGATAAATAAACTCGATGAACTCCCTTTGGAGCATTGATTATTTTTTTTCTCATCCAGTGAGTCATCTAACGTACATGCTGCCAGAAAGGAATTGTAAATTCTTTAGATATCTGAAAATAAAATTGAGGACAATGAATTACTAACAGAATATTTTTTTAAAAAATGGCTTGGTAGAAAAGAGATAAAAAAAATTGTGAAAAATTTATTTTGATCTGTCTTCATTTGAGCTCAAATAAAGGCTTTAAAACAGTGGTTCAGATGAGGAAGTAAATAAATAAGTACAAAATATTCATGATCCAAATTCTTCTCTGTTATTGGCTTAATGAAAAGGAAAGGATAAATGGAAAGAATGCAAACCTCTTTTTATTTATTTTTTATCATTTATTTACTAGCATATAGCCCGTCATATGACGGGATCAGTAAAATGTTTAATTTTCTAGAATTGTAAAATAAGGCAAGTAAAAAAAAATGGTTTGTATTTTGGTTGAGAAAGATCCGGTACACGCTCAATAATTTGTTTATCTTTACTGATCGCATGTTAGTTGCCAACTTTAATTTATCTTGTCATATTACGTGATAGGATGGAGAACAGAAGTTTTAATATTGACAGTTATTTGGCGGTATATATGAATGATGTCTAAAATTTAGCAATCGATTGCAAACTGTGTGGTTATGTATAAAAATCAAACACACAAACGAACGAACTTCTTAATTTTCAAAGATATATAACTTAAAACGCTAGATACGTCCGTGATCTACAAGATCTACAAGATGTAAGTTCAACTGGAGTCTCTGGGCCGAGCTCTCTAATCCAGAGATTTCTAATAGTGAGCACAAAAATGAAACGAGCAGAGAAATAAACAACTAAAAGGGGGAAAGAAATACATAAAAATAAGGAAAGAATGTTTAAGGATAGAAGACAAAAAAAATAATTAAGTGGCCAGGGACATCGAAACAAAATTACGTGATAAATGAAATAAAATATAAGAATTGAAATTTAAAAAAAAAAAATTAAAGTTACAACAGAAATAAATAACCATGTAACAGATGTAAATAATCTAGCAAGAAATCAAATTAGGGACCAGTGGAGGGAGCCTGGGTAAGGCCCGAGAAGAACGCAAATAAGCGTTCCGCAGAGGTCTTAGCCCTGGCCATATTACATTTGATGTTTTTTAATTGAGTTAAGATTTCGTTAAAATCTTGAACTCCCAACATACTTTTGATTTCGTTTAATACGTTAAGAACATCGCTGAGTTGATTTGATGAATTAGTAAAAGAGTTAATATTATCAGAATTAAGATTTTGAATATTAGCTATAGGGGTGGGCTGAGATGGGACAGTAACTGGTGCTGAGGTCACATTTGTCAAGAGCGCCTGAGCGAAAGGCTTCGATAGAGGTTTTGGAACTGCATGTACAGATGAAGGGATGACAGTTTTTACCTTAGGGTATCTAGGGCAACCCTGGTAGCTATATTAGTCCGTGAAATAGACTCCTAGACTTATGAAAAAAATTTGTTGCTAATACCGGCGATAAAATTTTCATTGCAACAAAAAATAATCGATGATTAAATTTAAAATTAGCACATAAGTGCCTTATCTATTATTTAAGCCAAATATAAAAGAAAATATTAACAGTGACTATTTGGCGGTACATATGAATGATGTCAAAGTTAAACAAATCGATTGCAAACCGCGTGGTTATGTATAAAAATCAAACACACAAGCGGAAAAACTTCTTGATTTTCAAAGATATATAACTTAAACGCTAGATATTTATGAGTCCCTAGACTTTTATGAAAAGAATTGGTTGCTAATACTGGTGATAAAATTTTCATTGCAACAAAAATAATCGATGATTAAATTTAAAATTAGCACATAAGTGCCTTATCTATTATTTAAGCCAAATATAAAAGAAAATATTAACAGTGACTATTTGGCGGTACATATGAATGATGCCAAAGTTAAACAAATCGATTGCAAACCGCGTGGTTATGTATAAAAATCAAACACACAAACGAACAAACTTCTTAATTTTTAAAGATATATAACTTAAACGCTTGATATTTATTAGTCCTAGACTTTTATGAAAAGAATTAGTTGTTAATACTGGCGATAAAATTTTCATTCCAACAAAAATAATCGATGATTAAATTTAAAATTAGCACATAAGTGCCTTATCTATTATTTAAGCCAAATATAAAAGAAAATATTAACAGTGACTATTTGGCGGGGTACATATGAATGATGTCAAAGTTAAACAAATCGATTGCAAACCGCGTGGTTATGTATAAAAATTCAAACACACAAACGAACAAAACTTCATAATTTTCAAAGTTATATAACTTAAACGCTTGATATTTATTAGTCCTAGACTTTTATGAAAAGAATTAGTTGTTAATACTGGCGATAAAATTTTCATTCCAACAAAAATAATCGATGATTAAATTTAAAATTAGCACATAAGTGCCTTATCTATTATTTAAGACAAATATAAAAGAAAATATTAACAGTGACTATTTGGCGGTACATATGAATGATGTCAAAGTTAAACAAATCGATTGCAAACCGCGTGGTTATGTATAAAAATCAAACACACAAACGAACAAACTTCTTAATTTTTAAAGATATATAACTTAAACGCTTGATATTTATTAGTCCTAGACTTTTATGAAAAGAATTAGTTGTTAATACCGGCGATAAAATTTTCATTGCAACAAAAAATAATCGATGAATGAATTTAAAATTAGCACATATGTACCTAATCTATTATTTAATACAAATATAAAAGAAAATTATTTACTTAATATCTAAGTTCAGTGATAAAACGTATGAAAATAATGCCGACGATATTTAAATAATTTAAAATAAGAAATGATTAAAGGAGATGGTTAAAGGAATGACGTCATAATGTTAGAAAAATGTTACTTTTACCTATTTATTATGTGATAAATTGATAAATTTAATGTTCTGCTTTTAACCGGGGACAACAGAGCTTGAAATAATGGCATTAAACACTCGAAAAGGGGGGAAGGGGTGGATTTCGAACGTTTTCGAACTCGCTTTGAATTTTGCTAACCCTAACTCATCAAAAATACAATATGGATGCCTCTATCCATTCCAGGTACAACCGCTTCATAAATTCGCGGACAGACGGACAGATGGACAGACAACTTAGGCTATTATTATATAGGGGATTTATGGCTTCTTTGTACAATGCAAAATGAGCATTCTAATCCCGAAAAGTTTTTGTGTCAGGATTTCAACGAAAATACTCAATTTGACCAAGTCTGAATCAGTTTTGACAACTTAAAAAAATGCACGGGGTATTTACCTGCTAAACATTCACCCATCCAACGCCGCGGATTTTGTTGACAATTTCATTATGGGAGCAACATATAAGCAGCAATTACTCCCCAGGACAATATAAACAAAGTCGGTCCTCGTAATTTAGAAGCAGGGACCTAGCAGAAAACTCCCAGACTTAGCTTGCCACCTCCAAAGGTATTGTTTGGGAGTTTAGAGGACACTGAGACCTATTTTACGTGCCCCAGCCGCCATTAGTGTATACGGCTGATCTCGATCTCAGCTGGCTCGAACATCGACCTCGGAACCCTCCAGTTTTTTTATTGTTGTCTTTCCGGACTCAGCTAAAGAGACTCTAATTTTGACAAGTTTCATTATTACGTCTGTACGTACGTACAAGAAATCTAAGATTTTAAAACTGTAAATATTGATTTTAACCAACCTTCAGCGCATTTGGACTTTTTAGTTCAGTCAACGCCTCGAAAATTACACCATGTGTCCCGTGTTTGATATATTAATTTCATTCCATTCCATTCTCTTTATTTATTACTAAGACCATGTTCCTTCACTTTTTAATGTCCGAAATTTGAATCCATGAATTACAAAGCAATTGTATGATATTGGGGCATTAGATCAACTCTCTATTACTCTGGCACAGAGCTCTACCGTTAAAACTAACTCTTAGTGGTACTGTGCCATCTCATGCAGTTATGGTTTTTATGTGCGCATGCGCGCGTATTCGGCTCCACCTCTCCCTACGTACTTAAAGTTTAGTTTTTGATGTTGAGTAAATGGCTCGATGGAGTCCTATGTTTTGTTTTGTGTACGTGTGAGTAAATGTTTTTAAGTTATGAATCGGCTGATCATTTCTCGTCCTGGGCTCATTTATTTTTTATTTTACGGCGTAATACGCAACATTTGGCATCCCTGCCGGGATGAGAATCACCGTTGTGATTTTATTTTTTGATAGTCGATTCCAAGAATATTTTAAGAACTTTGCATTTTAAGTGAAAGAAAATGGACGCTGCAAAACAAAAGAGAGCTTCGATCCGGAGCAATTTTACGAGGTCGGCAAACCGATTAGAGGTTTTTATTAAAGATAGTGCTGCAGATTGTAGTGAAATCGAAATTACTTTGGATCAGCTAGAACAGAAAGCAAAACAACTGAGAATTTGTGATGACACCATCTTAAAAATGATGCAAGAGAAGGGCTGTTCTCAGGAAGATTATGACACGGAATATGATGCTTCAGAGGAATATCATGATAAATTCATTGCACTAAAAACGAAAACTAAAAAACTTATATCTAAAAGTTGTTCACCAACAAAACCCGTCAAAGTTCCAGAAGTTTCGGCAACGTCTACGGCCAAATACAAATTGCCAGAAATCGAATTAAGAATTTAATGGAGACCCAAGAGAATGGTTGAATTTCTGGTCCCAGTTTGAAAAGATTCATCTCGATCCAAACATCGACGATCGAGACAAATTCCAATATTTAATACAATCAACGGAACGACGCTCAAAACCAAGAGAAATCGTCGAGAGCTTTCCCGCCACTGCAGCTAATTATACTAAAGCTGTAGAACATTTGCAACAGCGGTTTGGAAAAGAAAGCATATTGATACAAGTGTATATACGCGGTATTTTAGAACTAATAATTGGTGATAGAAGAAAATTGATTTATCGTCACTGTATGACAAGTAACAAACGCAACTTGGCGCGTTGGAATCACTAGGATTAACAAAAAATAAGTATGCCGATTTTTTGTTCCCACTCGTTGAATCAGCTTTACCCCCAGATTTAATTAAAATTTGGTCACGTAATAGAAATTTGACTGCTGAAGAAAAAGGTAAGAGTGATTTAGATTCTTTGACTGAATTTTTGAAAAATGAAGTGCAGAACGATCAAAGACTAAAACTAGTAAGAGATTCTTTTATATTTGATAAGGTTAATAATAAGAAAAATGTAAAATGTTCTGAATATGATAAACCTATTCCTACTGCATCAGAATTATTTACTACTAATAAGAGTTATGATAATAATAGAAAATTTAATAATGTTAAGAGATATGATTTGTGTATTTTTTGTGATAAAGCACACGCATCGGAGAGTTGTAATGAAGCTTCATCTATGACCTTGGATGTTAAGAAAAATATTATTAAGAGTAAAAATGCATGTTTTGTTTGTTTAAAGAAAGGTCATAGATCGAACCAATGTAAATCGAAACATAGATGTTTAATTTGTAAAAATCGCCATTTTGTTATTTTGTGTCCGGATTTACCTTTGAAATCTGATAATTTCTCGGGCAGAGAGAAAGAAAGCGATAAACCTAAAATTAATACGTTAAATAATTATTCACAACTCTCAGATGTGTTGCTTCAGACTTTAGTTGTGAAATTACGTAACGGTTCTAAAGAATTATTAGTACGCGCAGTTTATGATACAGGTAGTATGAAAACTTACATAAGTAATGATGTTGCTACGTTTATGAATTTTAAAGAGTTAAATGAAGTCACTCTAAAACAGTCATTATTTGGTGGTATAGAAATGGAAGAAACTGTTCATAAAAATTATGTAATCGAAGTCAATAGTGTTGACAATAAGTACAAGTGCAAATTTGAAGCTCTTGGTACACCACAAATCTGTTCTGATATTAAGCAAATTCCATCTGGTTTCTGGTTACGAGAATTTAAAAAGCAATGTATATATGTAACGGACTTGGAAAAAAACTCTAAAGTTTCTAACGAAATTTAATTGTTAATTGGCGCGGATATTGCAGGAAAATTATTTACTCGTAATATAACCCCTTTAAAGTCAGGGCCGATCGCTATGAAAACTTTATTAGGTTGGGTTCTATTAGGGAAAATTAGCACTATACCAAGACAGAACGAATCCGCTAGTTTGATTATGTCATTACTCGTAAGTGACAAGTGCATTTCCGATTTATGGGCGTTTGATGTTTTAGGAATTTCGGAACCCTCACAAAATAAAAACAAAGAAGAATTGGAAGCGGAAACTAAGGAATATTTCAATCAAACTCTTCGCGTCGATTCAGATTAACGGTATGAAGTAGCGTTACCTTGGGTGTTAGATAACTCTCTCTTACCCGATAATTTTAAATTAGCTGAAAAAAGTTTGCAAAGCACTAAGAAGAAATTAATGTCGTCAGGAATGATTGAGGGTTATAACGATGTTTTAAATACTTGGTTATCACTCGGTATAATTGAAATAGCACCGGATGCTAAGCAGAATGGGGTACATTATTTACCGCACAGACCTGTGGTAAAAGAGGAAAGTACTACTAAAATAAGACCTGTTTTTAATGCATCCGCACGGACCGCTAAAGCTCCTTCATTGAATGATTGTTTAGCTACAGGACCAAATCTTATAGAAATCATTACGTCTGTTTTAAATCGATTTCGTAAGTATTACGTAGGTATTACGTCAGACATAGAAAAGGCCTTTTTACAGATTGCCATAAGAGAAAAGGACCGCGATTATTTAAGATTTCTGTGGTTTGGGAATGACAGTGATAATGTTAAGATTTACCGACATCGTAGGGTAGTGTTCGGAATTACGTCTAGTCCGTTCTTATTGGCTGCCACTTTACAGTATCATCTAAGCAAAGTTCCCGAAAATTTAAGTGAAACAGCAGAAATTTTATCCAAATCCTTTTACGTAGATAATTGTGTTACCAGTTTAAATGATGTAGAAGAAGCAAACAAATTTGTCCTAGAATCACAAGTGATAATGTCCTCAGGCCATTTTAATTTAAGAGGGTGGCAATCTAATGTGTCTACTGCAATTACAGAAGAAACCTTCCCCCAAGAGAAAAATGTATCAGTCTTAGGTCTGGTGTGGGATACAGGTAAGGATACGTTATCATGTAAAGTAGACAAGATGACAAATTCAGAGGAATTAATAACTAAGCGAATGGTCCTAGCTATTGCCCATCAAGTATTCGATACGATAGGTTATACAGCTCCAGTTATGCTTATACCAAAGATTATTTTACAAGAAACCTGGAACTTGAAACTAAAATGGGACGATGTTTTACCAGATTACTTAGTCAAAAAATTTAAGTCGTGGCATAAAGAATTGCATTTACTTTCAGAAATACAAATACCGAGGTGGTTTAATATTCGAACAGAAAATGAATCAGTAAGCTTACATGTATTCTCCGATGCTAGTGCTCTAGCTTACGGTACATGTGTTTTCTTAAGAGTAGAGCGCTATGGTGAGATTAGTGTTAATTTAGTGCACGCGAGAAGTAGGGTAGCACCATTGAAACGAATGACAATCCCTCGACTAGAACTTCTTGCTTGTTGCATAGGTACTAGACTCTTGTCCTCAATTCTTTTAGATTTAAATTTTACCCAAGTCAGTATTTATTGCTGGACGGACTCTACTACTGTTTTATGTTGGTTACGTCGAGATCAAAATTGGGGAATCTTTGTACAAAATCGGGTTCGCGAAATTTTAAGTGTTACTAATCCCAACCAGTGGCGTCATATTCCAGGGTCACTAAACCCTGCTGATGTTGCTTCTCGAGGGTGCTCTGTTGAGCAACTGCTACAACGACGTTGGTGGGAGGGACCTGATTGGTTATATCAAGATAAATCGAATTGGCCAAGTTCTAAGGCAGACCCAGATGAGAATTTGGTTAATTCAGAACTACGTAAAACCATTGTAGTTACATTTAACAAACACTCTTGTGATAATTGGTATTATAAGTATTTCTCTTCCTTTAAGCGTATTGTAAGAATGATAGCGTGGATACTTAGATTTTTTAATAATTTAAGAAAAACTGATGTAAGTGATTCAAAAGAGTTGTCTGTAAGTGAGTTAGAGAAGGCTGAAATAGCTCTTATGTTATTGATTCAAAAAGAATCATTCGAAGGAGTGACAGATAAGAGGCTAAAAAATCTAAGACCTATGCTCGATTCTCATGGACTTTTACGAACAAAGACCAATCTTGTTTATCGTGACGATTCTGATGATTTTAAATGCCCTATTATCCTCCCATCCAATCATCCAGTTGTTAGTTTACTAATTTTGAGCAAACACAAAGAACTCCTTCTCGCTGGCACCTCGCTGTTGATGGCACATTTAAGGGAAAGGTACTGGATTTTGAAATCTCGTAAAACAATTCGCAGCTGCGTAAGAAATTGTGTTAAATGCCAAAGATTTAAGTCCAAGAAATGCGAAGCAGCATCCGGAGTTTTGCCTGAAGATAGAGTTCGCGATGCAGCGGTCTTCGAAGTCATAGGAGTTGACCTAGCAGGACCACTTCATCTCAAAGATGGTCGAAAGTCTTATATCGTGCTATATACGTGTGCCGTATATAGAGCTGTACATTTAGAGCTCATTACGTCATTGACAACTGAAGCATTTCTACTCTCTTTAAGGCGCTTTATTGCTCGTCGAGGACGCCCATTTGTCATCTATTCTGATAATGGCACGAACTTTGTTGGAGCCAACAAAGCCCTCACAGCCATTGATTGGGACTCTGTGCGCTCTAATGCGACCGAACAAAGGATTAAATGGAAGTTTAACCCTCCGTCCGCACCTTGGTGGGGGGGGGGGTTGGTGGGAGCGTTTAGTACAGATGGTTAAGCAAATCTTACGAAAAATTCTTGGACGCGCGTGTCTCAACTATGAACAATTATTGACTCTTTTGTGTGACTGTGAGCGGGTCATAAATTCCAGGCCCCTAACTTACGTATCTGAAGACACAGAGAATGTCTCCCCGTTAACTCCTGAAATGTTTCTACATGAAATGACCACTTCAGGTGTACCGGATCTTGATGATGTAGACAGGAAAGAACTCCTAACTAAGCGTGCTAAACATCTACAGAAGCTTCGAGATTTATTAAGAAAACGATTTCGCTCCGAATATCTAGGACAATTACGTCAACAATCCGTTAAAGATCACAAAATAAGACCTATATCTGTAGGGGACATTGTACTACTTGAAGATCCAAATAAGAAAAGAACTTATTGGAATCTTGCTCGAGTTCTAAAATTAATACCTGGGAAAGACGGACAGGTGCGACTTGCTCTCATAAAAACTGAAAGTACTGAACTTTTAAGACCGGTACAAAAACTGTACAGACTGGAAATGGACAATTCGAACTGTGACCCAACAGAGACTTCTGTTATTAAGACAAAAAGTGGGAGATTAGTAAAACCTCCTAATCGTCTGTGAACATAGTTTTCTTTACTTAATAGTATTATGTTTGTGTTATTTATGTTTCTTGTTATTTTTTGTTAATTAAGCTTCTCAAGTATTAAGTAATTTTTAAGTCCAGTTATTGTTGAAATTAATATTTTAAGTTACCATTTTTCTATAAGTGTTTTAAGAGTAAGATAATGTTTTGAGTATCTTATAATATATACTCAAAAGGTGGGAGAAATGTGGCGTCTCATGCAGTTATGGTTTTTATGTGCGCATGCGCGCGTATTCGGCTCCACCTCTCCCTACGTACTTAAAGTTTAGTTTTTGATGTTGAGTAAATGGCTCGATGGAGTCCTATGTTTTGTTTTGTGTACGTGTGAGTAAATGTTATGAATCGGCTGATCATTTCTCGTCCTGGGCTCATTTATTTTTTATTTTACGGCGTAATACGCAACAGTACCTAAGCCAGGTGTTATGTCTTCAACCCAAAGAGATTTTTCCCACTAGAGGGCGTTCTACAGAGGAAATAATATAACGATCGAATTCTAAGTACGTGTAGTGTGTGAAGTGTGTTTATGTGATGTTTTTTAGAGTTTTTGCAGAGAATGCAAGAATAAAATGTTTGGTGTGTGTGTCGTATGGAAGTAGTAGTTTTTTGTCTTCTTGGCCCAGACACCACCGTGATTCAACATGAAAGGTAAAGAAATTTTTCCATATTTTAATTAGAGGGACATTAAAAGGAACCCTAGTCACTGGATTCTGACAACTATGATCAACAGAAGTTGATCCGATGTGTAATATCAGGAATGGGATTCAAAACCTCGGAACTCCTAACCATGATTTGCGGAAGCTCAGTTGGTAAAAACATCGAGCTCATAACCGGAGGGTTGAGGATTCAAAACCCAAACCAAAGATTCATCGTGTTCATTAATGACAGCTGGGACATATGAAATAGGTTCGTGGTTACAATGTTCCGCAAAATCAAACGATACCTCTAGAGGTGACAGGCCAAGCATATATGGGTTTTCTTGGTCCCTCCTTCTAAAGTACAAGGACCTACTTTGAGCTTAAGTTAAATTTTTCTCCCTATCAGTGCTCTTCAAACAAAAGGCTCATTATTCGCCTTAATTCACGCAGCCTATAGCTCACGTGTTTGGCTTGTCCAGGTGACATTAGAAACACATCGAAATCAGTGTTCCATCTTCCAGGTATGCCAAACGATGGCCGATTGGTTAGGGTGCTGGCCTTTAGTACCGGAGTTCGTGGGTACGAATTCCACAGTGGCATGGATGTTCGTAGCAGTTCGGAATAGGCTTTAAGCTGTAGGTCCCAGTCTCATTAGCCCTCGTGTTGCAAAAAGTAGACCGTAGCACTCCAAGCCAAACCATCTTCCAGGTCATAAGAAGCAGGAAACATTTTATTTAACACGTTGACTGCCAACTACGAGGTAACTCGTAGATTGCGTTCTTTTCCAGGACGCCAACTACGAGTTATCTCGTACTGTGTATAACGCATCGCGCGTCCCCGGCTGCACTTTCAGATGTCTGCACGCCTAGTTTCTATACCTGCTCGCCTATGGTTACTGGAGCAGATATCTTGGGTTCGATTAAAGCCTATATTGTCGACAATTAAGCACTGCAGCGACAAAACTCTGGACTAAACATTTATTTACAAATTCGGTTAAGACATATGTACACTCCAAATCATACTCAAAAAACAGGGCTCAAATAAGACCGAGGAAAAAACAAATTGTTCCGAGCGGAAAACACCTCTCTCGGTCTCAACTCCTTTCACAAGAATCTCCTCTCTCCGCGAGGGACGGGGTGGAACCCCCCCCCCTCGGTCAAGCTTTCGCCTCCCTGGGAAAAATGTCCTTCTCCGCAGCTGGCGTGGCATTCCTCGTCCACTTCTGTAGAACTTTCACCTCCCTGGAACAGGACTAGTCTACCCTCTCTCGGGGTGTCCGTCTTCGGCCGCCGAAAAAAAACAGGGGCCCATGTAACACCAACTCGAGTCTTGAGTCTAGTTTTACACTGTATTTACTTGCTATTTTTGTGCAGCTGTGAATAAACTCGTATATCAATGCTAATATCGATAGATGGCTTCTGGTAAAAGAAAAAAGAACAAAAAATCAATGCTTTTGTAAAATAAATAATTCAGGACTTTGTTGAATTTCTGTCCACAAATTAGAATTTTTAATAATATAATGTAATTAAGTCAAATTTCTGAATTTTCAATTTTCTGGCCAGATTTTTGAAAATTGCCGTGGCATTCAACGTACTAATATGTTCATGAATACTGATAATTATGATTAAAGAAAGGGGATTTATCAGATTCATCGTAATCGTTTTGAATTGCGATTTTTTATTTACATATATATATTTATTTTATTTATTACCTTATTTTTAAGTTACTTTGCATTTATATATTTATTTTTCGGCTTGGGGTTTAGAGCGGGATCTGCTTCTTAAACCTGATTTCAAATGAATACGAGACGGAATTTTCTGAAGGTACACAATTGCAACTATTATTATTACTTTGCTATTTATGAGTTAGAGAGAAAACTTCTTAAAGTTGATTCCAAACGAATCCAGAATTTTATCAGTGGTATTCAATTGGGATTTTTTTTTCGTTATTTGGGAGTTAATTAGAGCGGAACCTACTTTTCGAAGGTGATTCCGTTCAAATACGAGTTGGATTGTCATTAGTGGAATACAACTAAGATTAATTTTTCATCTCATCTGATTTTCAAATGATTAATATTTTTTTTTCTATTTAAGAGTTGATTGGAGAGAGAAATCTACTTTTCAAAGTTGATTTCGAACGAATACTAGCTGTTTGGATCATTTATTAATGTTTTGTCTTTTGTTTTGTTGTTTATCCTCGAACTCAATATTTTACATTTTGCACTGTTATATTTCATGCTCAGTGTTCTGTGTTTTGTTTTGTAGTTTAATTTGGTGGCATTTTTATGGCAACGTTTTTTCTGTTAGAACGAGAACAACTTATGTGAGCGATGGCCGCACGTGGCTACTAGCGAATTGATCATTAAAAATAATTTTAAAAGACAAATATCATTCTTGTCTACATTAGTGTATTTGTTTACGGTCCGCGTCGACACGAGCTGTAATTTCATCAGGGGGATTCGAACTCATCGACCTCGACACCGAAACTGAATTTTACTTATCTTACTATTAGAGGACTAAAGAAATTTTTATGTTATTTTAGTCTGCTACAGTCTATAGTCTAGACTGTTGTTATTTTAATTTTATCCTCCTGAATCTTCAAAGGTATGCTACATAAGCTCTTAATTAAGGGTAATGTGACTTCGCTACACCCCATTGGCTTCACAAAGAGATTTTGTTAAAGACCAGGCCAAGTCAACTTTCTGTCTGGGTTTTGTCTGAGGTGATTAGAAGGTCAGACGCGACGCCGAAATGTCAGACTGTCAGGCGCAACAAAAGGACCAATCGGAGGCCAGCAGGACGGCGACGCAGGAAGGAAAAGCCAATGGTAAGAGGCGAAAGGTGACGTCAGGCGGCACGAGTTTTCGCTGGAGAGATTCCGAACGAAAGAGAAAGAAAACGAGTGAAGGCGACGACTTGTCGCCATTAGTTTTTTGGAGAGCCTTTCTCCAGTTTCGTGTGGGATTCAAGGAGTCCAAATTGTACCTCTGTACAACGGTATATTTGTTGGCACCTGACCGCAGATTATATTTTAGGTTCGCCTCGAACTGGGACTTTTACGTCCGTTCTAGCTCAAAAGAGCCCTGTGATTTCCATTCGGAAAATTTGCAAATAGCTTCTATTTAGTCAAGAATAAAAGTTGGTATTATTATAAGCTGTACCTCGTGTCACAACCACTTCGACATCCAAGCGCTACGCGAGGATACAGTGACGTTACAATAGTTTTATTTAATGTAAGCAAACATAATATGTATAAAAATAAAATACATTTGTGTCTTGATCCACTTTAGTCAATTTAGGAAGACTGCTTTCCTTTGGAAAGCACAGTTGCCTTTCGATGTTGCATTGCACGATGTGATTCTAGCCCCTTGAGCTTCTTGTTAATACATGTTAGATGTCATTAAATATCACTCATCACGCTTATTACATTTGAATATGCTCTACATCAGCTATTAAGAAATTTGAATTGAACGTATTTGATTGACCCATCAGTCTTTAGTGGGTGAAGTGGATGATTAGACGGCAGAACAAGGAAATCGATTCTTTTCGGCATCGGAGACCGTTAGTTAGAATCCGTCTAGTACAGTGGTCGGCATAGTGCGGCTCCGGAGCCGTATGTGACTCTTTGGCTCCTTAAGTGCGGCTCTCGCACAAATATTAGCGGAAGTCGCAATAATATTTTCATTTAAAAAAGAACTTGGTAAGAAAAAAAGTACATCTTAATTTGATAAATTAAAATTCTTCTATAAATCGAGAACATATATAATTTTTGGTTTAAGTTAAAAGATAAATAGGTTATTAAAATTTTATATTGTAAAAATGCATAACGAACATCGAGTTTAATTTTATTAGTTTTCTTAAACGTAAACACAAACAATGTACAATCTACCGGCTGAAATTGTACGTATGTTTTCGTACTCCGGTGTTATACAAAGGTACCACAAGCATGTTCGCACATACTTTTTCTAAAGTACTGGGGGGTACAAATAGACATCACAGACCAGCAGTTGCAGTGTGAACAGTTTTGTCTTATTTACCATTAATAAGTATCATTAATAAATATTTATTAAGTGTGAAATTTAGTTTTATTTAGTGGAATAAAAGTTTAATAAACAGGCATATTTGGCTCCCAATTTTTTTTTTTAAATTGTTGTAATGATCATATTTGGCTCTGGCTAATAAGTTTGCCGACCACTGGTCTAGTAGGATGGATGTTTGAAGCTGTTCGGAATCGACTGGAAGCAGCAGGTCCCTTCGTTCTGTGAAAAAACTGTCTGCAGGCTAAATGCACTTAAATTCCCCCCTCCCTAGTCTTTGTACGGAAGGAAGATAATCTCCAAAAGCACCTAGAGAGTGTACTTATTTCGAATGAGAAAAAAAGAAATACGACCAATAATCCTCAGAGAAGAAGAGGTTGATTTATTGTGAGAAAAAAAAATGTAAAGTGATGCCAATAATAGTATCAAATGTGTTCTAAAAATTCTTTCAGAATTTAAGGAAGAGAGGCTTTGCTGAATTTTTCATTCATGCCATTCTTGTATATAATTTTTTAGCGTATTAAACTTCTCAAAGTCTTTAATATTTAGGATATCCATTTTAGTATTTCCGAGACGCATCAGATGTTCAAGTATCTATCCTGGCAAAAGAAAAGAGCGGTATAATTCTCCTGACGCTGCTAAATTTTAATCTTCCATCAAAGAAATACATGATGCTCTTGTAAGTAAAGTGTGCTCTTCTGTCTTTTTTATCATTTGCGCTTTAAATAGAAACAACAAAAGAGGCGCACTCGATTACTCCCAACAACGGGAAAAAGAACTGTTTTTCGGTTGATTGCAGTTGACAGCCCAATCTTGTAGTTTCACTAATTTATAATTCATCCCATTTGAAGTAATTTGCATTATTTTTCAAATGATCTGCAAGTTTCATTTCTTGTCATTATTGACTTAAAATTCTAAATTAAATGAATTAAAACTGATTTAGAGCCACAGGATCTATGGTTGTGGGAGTATTTATCATCAAATATAAATTGTCTTCAGAAAAGAAAGTATGGATAAATTATTCGAAACTTTATATTTCATTATTATCTATATTTTTTATTAACCTGTGGGGAAGAGTATGATTTATATGAAACAGGTACTATTGCTCTTAGTGAAGAGACATTCGGGAAATCTAACCGAGACAGTACAGTTAAGGCATGAGTGGTAAACCCGCAGCCCGCATGGGAATTCACGATATTTATAGTCTGACAGAATCATTTTAATGTAAAAACTAATTGATTTGGAGATTAATGACAAATTGACACGAATATTTCAAACATCAGAATCAAACGTTCTTTTTATCACACTTATAACAGAAAAATAATTAATTTGACAAATCTGACACAAAATGTAGCTAGTTCTTTTAAATCGACTATGATTTTTTATTTTAATTTAATTTAATTTTTTTATATTTTCCAAATTGAATTTCACGAAACAAATTCCAGACGAAATCCTATAACAATAATAACTATACTTTGATTATGACACTTAATAGTACTGTGTAAAGTGTTTCATTTTTTAAAAAAATATATAATTTTGTAAGTGCTAAAAAATTCTGTTTTAAATTACTTGGCCAGTTTCTGATGTCTCCTTTCCCTTCCCTTAAATAAAATTTAGTTTTATTGTATACGTGACACAAATCGAAGCTCATACGATACAATGAAAACAAGCAATGTTTTGTCAACGAAAAGTTGAGTTGTAGTCAGCACTCGTATTTGTTTACAAACATGCACTTTCTCTATTTGAGGAGTAGAGCTTAGGGAACTTTGGACCCCTTGGAGCTGGAACTTTTAAAAATTAAGTTATTCAGTTAACAAAATTCAAAAATCTCTCTGGTGAATTTTTAAAGCAATATTTCATTAAATGTTAATTAGAAAGTAAAATAAAAGGAAATGATAGTTTTTATTCTTATTGAAAAAATAAAAATCAAATGTCAAATTTATACTTTCTTGGTACTTTTCTTGGTTAAATTTCTTCATAATACCGTGTAAAGAAATTTGTTATGATTTGTACAAATTATTTGAATGTTATACTATACTTGTGGTCGGGGCCCCCGAATAAACACTAGGCTCTGGACCCAACTTTGTCTTGATCGGACTCTAGTCACATTGGGAAAATTTTGCATGATTAAGGGCCACACTTTCATAATTTACATATTTTCACAAAATTCTGCTATCAGCGCCGTTTGAAATAATAAGGTACCAGCTTGAAATAATATGCACAGTTTAAATTAAACAGAAGTTTAGTCATTTTGGTTTCTTTAAAAAGTTAGAAACCCCTGTGTTATGAAGTACACTTTTGAGGAATCATGACTAATTATAAATTTTGACTATAAGAATAAACGTGGGAGAGCTAGAAATCGAAATGAAAAAAAGATAGCTTTTTTGAAATTAAGGCAAAATAATCAAAGCTCTGGTGATACTAATTATTTTGCTGTTGCATAAATCAGGGAAATTAAAAATAAACAAAAACTATTATATCCGAAACAATTGAATTGTGTAGAGGATCATACAAGGATGTGTTCGTTCATTTGAATTAATATTAGCAAATGGCAAGAAATAAAAAGGATAACCTAAAAATAAGCTTAATTTAATAATGTTATCACAATGTTTTAGTATTGTGGACGGTCACTCACATCAGGAAGATGAAAGGATAATAGGAATATAAATATAAAAACTACTTTAAAAACTTTAAAATTTTAATTAAATGGACAATTTAAACAGACTTAACTTTCGGTGAATATACTTTAAATTGTATTCTAAAATACAAAACAATTGCAATATTTATTCTAATTTTTTTTTTTTTTTTTTTTTTTTGGGGGGGGGGAGATGTATTATGACCATTTAAAATTATAAAACTTTACTCACAAATAAACTGAAATATAAGTAAAATAACCATAGTAAAATATTTTCATAAAATCAAACAGTACTTTTGAAAAAATAATTTTTTTTTTAATTTTTTTATTAGCTTTAAAAAGTTTCTTGCTTGCTATTTATAACTTTCTATGGATTTCTACAAAAGTTTTACCAAACAATCTTAATATTCATTAAAATAATTTTGGAATCCGTTTTAAATTTCAACTTTATTTAGATTGTTAAAACTCGTTTTAAATTTACGGAAGTCATATTTTTTTTACAAAAATTCAACGCGCAGACATAAAAATACATCTGTAAAATAACTATTCAATCTATCTACAAAGTAATAACGAAAGATATTCAAAAGGTATTCCTAAATTATAATACACAAAATGTAAAAAAAAAAAAAAGAAAAAAAAAAGATGGAAATTAAAGGACTGTGTTAAAAATTAGCTTTATGTAATTTTTAAAAATTTTAATTTAATTGTTTTGTTTTACTTTTTTGTAATGATATACTTTACTAATGTAAACTTTTGTAATAATATACTTGATTTCATAATCCCAAGGTAATAATTTCAAAAACATTTTGTAACGTCCTTCATCCTTTTATGATATGATTTGCTACATTTACAGCCATAACATAACGATTAACAAGTTTATTATTTACCTGATGTTTGCACTTAAGATATTAAGATATGGAATGAAAGTGTTCTTTTTATCCAAAATTCATCTTTTTTTTTTTTCCTTTTCCGGTCTTAAAAGATTAATATTTTTTATCTTTTAAGATAAGAGTTGAGCTAAGGCATGTAACTCCTTTCTTTGCTTTTACATTTTACATTTACCTAGAAACATAAAAGCTGATTTGAGCAGAAATTTTTTTATAATATTGGGAGTAAGACAGAGAAGTTTGTCATCATTTTCTATATTTCATCCTTGTCCAAATATATTAAACATCATTGTTAAAGAAATCATAGAGACTTTTTCTATGAAAATCTTTATAAAATCAGGGGCAGAATTGCAAAAAATATAATGTGGACATTTCATGACTTCTTTGCACACCTCTTAACACATTGACGGACAGAAGGAACAAGTAAAGTTCGAAAATTAACACTATATGTTTTTGTAATTTTTAGAATATTAGAAGTATAGTTTTACTCTTTCTGCTTAAATAAACTAAATTTTGATTAATTCAACACCTTTAATAGGTTGTGACTATGACCGTCATGACGCCAGCGGTTTGGTTTTGGTTTGGAGTGCTACGGTCTACTTTTTGCAACACGAGGGCTAATGAGACCGGGACCTACATCTTAAAGCCGATTCCGAACGGCTACGAACATCCTTGCCACTGTGGGATACGAACCCACGATCTCCAGTACCGAAGGCTAGCACCCTAACCAATCGGCCATCGTTCGGCCATGACGCTAGCGGACTCTAGACACTAAGTAATGGGACGATGGCGGCTATAACAGCAAAAAGTTAAAAACTTAAATGACAGGTTTAATGACTCAAATAAGCAATTTTTTGTGTGGAACAAAGTAGTTTTGGGAGTTTTACAAGAAATCAATAACAACAATAAATTCAAGAGAAAACATATCGCACTACTCGCTTCACAACCACGCGCATACAGAAGCTGCAAGTCTTGTAACAGGTGGAAAACGAAATTCAACCTAAAATATTGTTTCGAAAACATGACATGACACTAGGTTTCTACTTGTACGCCGGTAAATGCATATTTGTGCCGCTATAGCCGTAGTGTTTAAAAACGACCGTTTCGATTTGGACGGCTATTGCCGTCATGCCACATCGTGAACTTCGCTTTGACGGCTATAGACGAAAGTGTCCGTCAACGTGTTAAATTATATACCCTTTTTTTGTAAATTTTGATTGTTTGAGGTGTCATCTGCACATTCAGTAAAAGGATAAAAGTTAGTCTCTTTTCTCAAGGTAATAGTGTTATCTGATTAGAGAGCAATACTACCCTCTATCAGTGACCGACAGCATTAATATCCGTGATATTGAGTTTTTAATTTCATATATATATTTCGTTATAATCCGAAGGTTCTTTAGTTTACCATACCCAGAAGTAATAAAACGATAAGACTTCAAAATTATTCCTTGTAAAGTTTCATTAAAAGCTTTCTATACGCATTCGCTTTATACATAATATGGCTCATTAAAATTATAAGGTATCTATTAAATTTTAAACCAGAACTTAGTTGAATCATTTATGGAAAATATCAAGTGAAAATAAATGAAAATATAAATGACAAAATGGCAATATCATTTTAATGGCTGCATTAAATGGCTATAAAAAAATTTAAGTTAGGATTTAAAGCCTCAAATTATATTAATTTAAATTTTTTTTACAGGCTAGCAGGAAATTAGAGGACAAATTTCAAAGGCACATTGCAGATAGAAACGAACCTGGAAAGTTTCAAATATTCATAAAATCCAAAACTGTTTGTTTTAAAAATGTGGTAATTAGTAATAATTGTATTGCATATTATGACTATAATTATATCTAATATAAGATGAGGCAGTGGTGATTTCTGGTTTATTAAAATGTAGTTTCACGAAACAAATTTCGAAAATTAAAAATGTAGGTATGACGTAACTTAAATTTAATATATGTTTAATTTAAAATGTGTTTGAGTTTTCCCAAGTTACAGAAAAACAATGCAAATTGAAAAATAACAAGTTCTAAAAAAATTTTGTTTCTTACTATATGGAATGAAATAAAATCTTAAAATTGCTTATAGTATATCTTTAAACCTTGATTATAAAATATCCAAGTGCAGTTTTTGTAAATTATAAAATTAAATTGTCTCGTCCTCTGTCTCTTAAAAAAAAAAGAAAAAGAAGCACACATACTAATAATATTTATATTGACTTTAGGTATGTAATTCACCAAGTTTTTTTTTTATTTTCTGTTGAGAACATAATTAGAGCTCTTAGTCTGTTCTTGCTGATAATGCTTTTTAAAAAAAATTATCTTAGCTCATTTTAGAGCTGAGGAACAATCCCTGAGCTTCAGCAGTGTCCATTTCAATAATAACAGTAGATAGCAAGTTGTAGACTTCCGAAAGCATAGTCTATTAAGTAACATTAGTCATCTACAATAAATTGTAGATGATTAATGTTACCAGTCATATTTCTAAAATCATTTTATTTATTCATTTATTTATTTCTCCACAAAAACAGTTTTGAAAAATATAATTGCTTTAGCTCTGAAACACGTATTTTAATAAGTGCCACCTTAACTGTTTACACTAGTTCGAAAAAAATCAATATCGGAAAAATGATACGAATAAAAAATGTGATAAAATAAAGTCAACCGAATTAAGTAACCGAATATACTAAACCAAGGGAGAATATGAACGAGATAACTGCAGACAAAATGCGAGCTCTCGATGTGGAGGGGGGGGGGTGATCCCATTTTGTGCAAAGAATTTGTGAAAATGGTATGATAGATGCTTTTCGCTTCTCGCTCCTGCTCACTGCTGTCCCCTTAGAATTGGTTTTCAATGAAGTTTCTTAAATCGCACATACGATCGAGGGAAGAACTAAGTGCTCTATTCTGTAGTAATCTACAACACTGCGTTACTTACGTATTTTAAAAGGGGATTAGGTTCCAGAAATTGACAAACACCTAAAAGTGTATTTACCTTATTTTATTTCAGTTGTTAATACATTTAATTCTTCATTTTTCGCTAGGGGATCACATGTTTATGTTCTCAAATACAGAAGACTCCTAGAGATGTAAAAAACCTGGAATTTTGAAGAGGTTAGAATAAATCCGGGATTTTTGGGGAATAAACCCAAAATATTAGGAACTTTGGGAAGAAATCATTTTAACAATGTTTACATTTATTTTTTCAACAGTGGCTATTTAAGAACTAGCATATTATTTCTAAGAATTTTTTTTTTACTTTTGGCAATATATATATATATATATATATATATATATATATATATATATATATATATATATATATATAAAAGAAATAATAGCATTGAGCATTTAAATGATTTTATAGTAGTACTTTTGTCATTAATTACCCTGTTAGTCTTATCAAACACATAACTGGTTGCTTCAATTTAATTGCTAAAATAATAATTATATACATTATTTTGATCATTATTTATTATGTATATTGATTTATGCTAAACATTTTTACCCTTCTTTTATGATATAAAAATAAATATCTTTAAATTTAAAATAACAGTTGATTATTTTTTGTAATGCATATATCATTTAAAGGTGTCATCAAATGACACTGTTGCATTTTGTGTCCAATTCCTACACACACACACACACACATTATATATATATATATATATATATATATATATATATATATATATATATATATATATATATATATATATATATATATATATATATATATATATAGAGAGAGAGAGAGAGAGAGAGAGAGAGAGATGTTATCCAAGAGAAATAATGATTTATGGGTTTTGTGACACTGCAGATTATTGCCTAATATTTATGTAATAATAAAAATATTGGATATTTCTCAAAGGAAAAATATACTCATACTTTCATTCTAAACATGATACCTTGCCAAATATAGTTAGTTAATCCCAATTATGCAATTTTTTTCATAGCATGTAATAGTTAAATTTTGTGATAATATCAACTTTTGAGGTCTACAACAAAGACAGAAAAAAAATGGTGGTTCTCATTGTGTCATAGAAATTGGCTACTTCAAAATTCTCATGTTTTGGAAATTTTCAAAATTATCTTCCCAAAAAACCCTGTTTTTTCCACTGCTCACAATTCTAAAGACACCACTGGAATGAAGACTACTAAACACTCTTTTTGCTCCTCATTCTTTTGTTATAAATCAGGATTAAGTGATATTTGAAAAGAAACATCAAGTTTTCAGTCAAATTTCACCCAACTGAAAGTCTACTATGATCTAAAAAATATTTCAGTAAAAAGCCAAGCCAATTAGTTGCCGGTTAGGTTCTAGTGTACGAAATGGTATTTAAGTTTTAATTGTTTTTGGGATTTAAAAAATTGTTAATAAGCACAGTTCTTAACGCTAAACATACCATACAACTGGTCAAATGACCCATAAGGTTTATGTAAAAAATGCGATGGAAAATGAATTAAAAATTCTTATTCTTTGTCTTTGCAATACATAAAAATTGACAATATACAATTTTGTTTAATTATAATAAAGTTGATTTGTCTATTTCCTTCCAATTTTCATATTTCATACATTTATAATCAGAAAAATAAAGTCGGGTCATTTGACCGGCTATGGTAGAAATAGGTATGTATTAAGTGTTGGTATGTTTAGTGTTAAAACAAGTAGATGTATCATATGAATAACAGCTGAAGCTTTTTTTTCTCTTTTATCTATGCCTGAAAATGGAAAAAACTTCGTTTTCAGTTTTGTTTGCTCTCTATTTCCCCAACCTCCTTTCCACACGCTGTCAACATTCGAGATGAAGGCCATATGAACTTATCTCTATTTCAAACAAACCCATTTAAACGATATCTTGCACGAGAAGTCATTTATGAAAAGTGCGAGGCTCGTACTATTTGGTTATTCACATTGTTTGTGCTTTTATCTGAAATTATTTCTTGAATGATCATAAATTTCATCAACTTATCTCTCCACAAAACTTTCGGTAAATAAACAGACGGAAATTTCTCATTTATCTCCACTTTTATCTCAGCCAAAACATACATCTTCAATGTAGGAAAAAAGATAAAAGGGGAAAAAAAAGTGGAAGTGACAAGCTGAGACTGCAGATTTTGAAGTAGGAGAATTTTCCTTTGACGTGAATTATTAGCTGGACTCAACTTACGAGAAATCTCCGTACAAAAGAGAAACTTCGTAAGCAGTGTCAGTAGAATTTGTCCTTTCTCAATTTACGATACTGCATAAATACAAACGCAAACCAGGAAATAAAATTGTAAGATCTATTGCCTGCTCCATTGTTTAATCAGCGGCATTGGGTTTGGTTTTGGAGCGCTATGGTCTACATTTTTTGCAACACGACTAATGAGACCAGGACTCACCACTTAAAGCTGATTCCGAACACCCATACCACAGTGGGATTTGAACCCACGAACTCAAATACCGAATAAATCCGATAAAGATCAGCGTCCTAACCACTCGGCCTATCGTTCAGCTCAGTGGCATTAAGTGCCACTCTCTTAAACTGACGACCTACCTCTTATTACTTCCAACGAATTTATGTGTTCTATGTGTGTTTGTGATATAAAACTTTTTTCAAAAATTGTCTTTTTTTGTATTATGAATTAATGATAAAAGTGTAATGCACCGTTCCCAATAATTATTTTTCTTTTCATGGTTTTTCTTTTTTGTTGTTGTTTTGTTTTTGTATCGTTTCAGAAGAGAGGATAACACTAGCTTTCACGAATTTCTCTCGCTTTACCTCCTTACCATTGGCGCCTTCAAAATTTGCATCTTCTCTAAATTCTTATATTTAATAGTACTACAACAGCCCACTGTAATGAGGAATTTTCGCGTTTTCTAATTTTAATTTTAAACGATAGAAGACAAAAAATAAGCAGGACAGTAGCTATTTTTCTTTCATTTGGGGGCCTAAATAGATTTCTAATGGGTTTTATAGCGGACTCTAACGTCTCTCAAAAACGATACTTTTCGTCCGCCGAGTTTGTGACGTCATCGTTCACTTTGACACCGAGCGCTTATGCTGTTTACATGTTAAAAGACGACTTTTAAATTTGTTTCTGTGTAAAGTATCGCTTATAATAGAAATTTTTTTATTATGTGTGGCATTAAAAAATCATATTATAAATATTGTATTGTGCCACTCTGTAAAAATACAACAAGTAATTGAAATGAGAAGATATTTTTCAGCGTTCCGAAAGACCCACATACACGTAAAATCTGGACAACTACAATGAAAAGGGACGAGAAATTAAACCCCATATTATCATATAAATTATCTCTATGGGTTTGTGAAGACCTTCTTTGCATTTAAATGCTTTCTTTTGTTTAAATATTACTAGTTTAGAACAATTAAAGTATATAAAAATAGATCTATACCTTTAAAAGGACTGTTGATTAACCAGTACTATTTAACTTTTAAAACTACTAATTTTCGAGTATTATCACAGAGTTCAAGTACAATAAATGTTGGATAAAGCATATAAATATCGCAAAACATACAAATATCTAAAGCATATAATTATCTAATAAATAACTCGGGGTAGAGAAAGGTTATTTATTTTCAACGTATTATAAATATTTTCTTCAGAGATGCATACTTTCTTAAGTGTATCAATTCACAGTGATATTTTTCGATTAAATTGGTGACTAATTTCAAAAAAAGTATAATTTTTTAAAATACTTAATAATGATATTACCTTAAAAATTAAATTTAATTTCAGAAACTTTATACATTTTTTAATTTAACATTAATATTAAAGGCAATTAAATTGTATTGCTATTTAAAAATGTATAAATAATTAAGTAAAGCCTTTTAAAAATTAAAAAAATTTTTTTCATCAAATTTAAAAATCTAAGAATTAGTTTTGGTTTTGGTTTGGTTTTGGAGCGCTACGGTCTACTTTTTGCAACACGAGGGCTAATGAGACCGGTCTCACAATAAATACCTCTTCTAATTTTTATTTTAATATTATATTCATCTCTATTTATAAAAAGCGATGCTACTACAAATGTGTGCGTATATGATATATGTATATTTATTTGACTTGTCTATGTCTACAATCAGAAGAGCTGTGATTAGCATGAATAAAATATTAATACATGTTACGTAAAATTGGATTAAATATATAAATGATTTTACATACCTTTGGGTTTTAATTCCCATATTTCTGCTTCCATAAAATCCAGGTTTTTTTTCCCCCAAGAACGAAAACATTGACATCATGTCAATTTTGAAAGGTTGACCGACTGTCCTTTGGTAAATCAAGGTAGAAGAGACATTTATAACAAATTGAGATCGATTGCTATCAAGATCGATAAAATAAACCTTCAGGTTTAAATAAAAATAAATTTTGATAGCTAAAAAATTCCAAGAACTTGCAAAAACAAAATTGGAAAATAGTGCGTGCTTACAAGTAGAAATGTAAAAAACCCGGAATTTCGAAGAGGTGGGAATAAACCCAGGAATTTTGGGGAATGAACCCGGAATTTCGGGAAGAAATCATTTTAACAATGTTTGCTTTTATTTTTTCAACAGTGGCTATTTAAGAAATAGCATATTATTTCTAAGAGATTTGTTTTTTTTATTTTTGGCAATATATATATATATATATATATATATATATATATATATATATATATATATATATATATTCAAGAAATAATAGCAATGAGCATTTAAATGATTTTATAGTAGTACCTATGTAATTAATTACCCTGTTAGTCTTATTAAACACATAACTGGTTGTTTCCATTTTAATTGCTAATATAATAATTACATACATTATTTTTGATCATTATTTATTATGTAAATTGCATTATGCTAAACTTTTTCTCCTTCTTTTATAATATAAAAATAAATATCTTTAAATTTAAAATAACAGTTTATTATTTTTTGGAATACATATATCCTTTAAAGGTGTAATCAAATGACAACGTTGCATTTTGTGTCCAATTTCTACACACACACACATTATATATATATATATATATATATATATATATATATATATATATATATATATATATAGAGAGAGAGAGAGAGAGAGAGAGAGATGTTATCCAATAAAAATAATGATTTCTGGGTTTTGTGACACTACAGATTATTGCCTAATATTTCTGTAATAATAAAAATATTGGATATTTCTCAAAAGAAAAATATACTCCTACTTTCATGCTAAACATGATACCTTGCCAAATATAGTTAGTTAATCCCAATTATTCAACTTTTCGGCTGTTTGGCTTCCTTACCCGTTTATTCATTACAGTTGCCAGTTAACTATTAATATCAAATCATTTATGAAATGTAAAAATTGTCTTTTGCGATTAGGATAAAAGTAAACAAAATACTTCAAAATTCCCATGTTTTGGAAATTTTCAAATTTTCCTTCCCAAAAAACCCGGTTTTTTCCCGAGTTTATACCGGGTTTTTCCCACTGCTCACAACTCTACTTACAAGCAATAAGAAAATATTGGTTGGCGTGAACGATGACGTCACAACCAATCACAGAGCGTTTCGATGTCACGTGATTTTCGATTAAATTTAAAATTAATTTTTAAAATGATGGACCCAGTTTCTTACATTTTTGAGAACCTTTTTGTAATTTACGAGTCTGGAATTATCAGAAAAATACTAAGTTGTTCGAATCCTCCACATATGCAAATTCCTCATTACTTTCTACCTTTTGGATAGGGTAATAGTCCGTCTATCTAAGGAGACCTAAAACTGCTCGATTTTACAGGAGGAGGCGCCGGCATTTTGGTATATTTCACAATGTGTTTAAATATCTACTCGGAGATGAAAATTATTAATTATTGAATAAATTAAAGCTAAAAGTTTATAATCTGGATTATCGCGGTATAAAATACAGTGGGAACTTATACGAAGACGAGATCAGAAAACTCTTCATATGAGTAAATATTTCGCATAAGTAAATAGGAGTTGTTTATACCTATGGCAACATGAAAACGATACTGTACTACTTTTAATTCTTTTTTTAATAAATAAACATAGATTAAAGTTTGAAAATCGATATATTAATATATGTAGACTATGACAACAAAAAGAGTTTTCTCAGGTGTATGAAATGCAGCTCGTTGCTAGATGGATTAAATAGATACAAACATACGACGAGCCCAGTTTATAAAACATTTTACACTAAATTAAAATTATAAGATAAGAGGAACAGATGGTACAAATTAAGCGAAAACTTTCTCACCTGTTCTGTAAAGAATAATGTAATTTATTTAAAATTAAAAAGCATAAAACAAAATTACAGAGAGACGTTACTGCGCACTGTAACGTCACAGTTTAGAATAGTAACTATTTCGATAGCAGTCGAATGATGAAACATGACATACTCCACGATGACAAAGACCTTTAGAGAAAAAGTCCTTTAAAAATACGAAGAAGTTTTATTTCTATGTATATTATTTACATGTTTTTATACACTGCCTAACAATAAGTATTTGGACACCTATGCAAATGATGATATCTGCGGTCCTGAGGTACGTCATGGCCTCCACCGGCATACATCGTATAGGAAACAGCATCGGCATTAGTCGCATGCAAGATGCCGCGCAGTTCGGAGCTCTCTGATTTCGAGAAAGGTATAATTATCGGGTATCACAAATGTGGCGGATCCTTAAGGAGCATATCTATCTATCTGAAGTACCCAAAATCGATAGTGGCCTTTGTGTTTAAGAAGTGAAAGGTGAGCGGAGCGGTGGTTGTCGGAATGTGCCCAAAGTCGGCAAACCAACGAAACTGGGAGAGAGACACTTTTTACTTTCAGGACAACAATGCCAAAACTCGGTTTTAATTGTTGTGAAACATCGCCAAATACTCGATTGAAACACATTCATGAAGCTGTCGCTGCTCCATTCTGAGTAATAGTGGCTCCCTCTTACAGGCAGCATTCCCATGTCCAAATTTTCAGTCATTATGCGATGTACTGCATTTTTTGAAATGTCTATCATGTCAATTGCTTTCCTACGTCCATTCCGAAGATGATCTCATAATACTATTTATGTATTTTATTCACCATTTTTGGCTTTCATCTGTCTTCGTTTTAACTGCGCCTTTCAATATTTTACTATTATAAATGAAGAAGCAAACTTTCATACAAAAGGAACCTAGCACCGATTTGATATTGTTTGATATTCATTAGACTGATTACCTTTCAAATGAAAGTATTCCATCAGATAACAATAACCAATTTTTCCCATGCTTTCAAACTTACCGAGAGAGTCCACTTTTGATAACAGCCCCCTTTCCAAAACAAAATAAGTAGAGTCTTCAGATTTTAAATGTAATCTTTATAAGGTTGGTACATTCTACCATAGTCATTCTTTTCAAACAACTACCATCTCTACGTCAGCTGGAATGCTTCTGGGACTACCTTCATATATAGTACGGCACGGCACTGAACTGCTACGAAAAACTAAATTCATAATTCAAACTGCTACTTACCTCACAGGACATTGTGACTCTGAATATATTTTACATGCTCCAGTCACCTTTAAAAACACGGCGGGTCTTAGGCCGTCTCAAGCTCCAAACCCACAACCCTCCCGTTACAAGAGCCTTTGACAACTGAGCTACCGCGGCTCTAAATAACTTTGATGTTCAGGACAGTTACATGCACGTTATTCATACAAACTATGAGTGTAAGAATGAATACTATTATATGTTCAGCCTGGAAATCTGATGCATCATATCAAATCATTCTGTATGGTTCATCATGCTCCAAATGGTGGATTTTCTAACTCTTCATCTCATTTAACCACCAAGGGAGACTAATTTTCATACATGAATAAACCTTTATGAACTTCATTCGATTAGGAAGAATATTTTTCATGTTCCTTCGAGGCTCAAACCAGCACTGGCTGGTATTCTTTCTCAGGAAACCAAACCCTCATTTTCCCCGGGTTTCAAGGATTTATTTGTATGGGAAATCCTCCTGAATAGAACAAGAAAGAAATGTACAGAAGTTCTCCATTGTAGGAAATACAATGGAGAAGAATGAGTCTTGTTCTTTCAATTTTTTGATAATTAAATTGAACTGATGTAGCTAAACAGATATTATAAGGAATGGTTCGAATAACAAAAAAGTTATTTTAATAAATAATTGCTGAAGATGCTTACAAACTAATTTCTTGATTTTTAGAAACTGCAATTCATTTTTATTGTATGAAAATTCTTAACGAAATTCAAAATTTAGCTCTCATTATTCATGAATACTTTGCTGCAGCTCCTATATTCAAAGGAGAAATACAGAGCCTAACCTTTTAAGAAATATTAAATTTTCCACATCTGAAAATTACATATCTTTTACATATCCAAAAATTAATACTTATTTGTTTGGACTTTTATGGGGACAAACATGAAATACTTGAAATATATTTGTGAAACATTACATTTACAAAAATAGAGTTACAGTTTTAAAAGAAAAGGCATATTTCTAAAAAAAGAACTTTTCGTGTCATTATTTTCATTTTTTTTTTAATTTTCCAAAATTCAATATCTATAAATAGATTTTATTACTGGTCAATGATTATTTATACCAACCTGAATATTTTATAATAGCTTGCTTTAAAGAGCGAAAGTTATTAACCTTATTTTAGATCATGTGCTTTTAGTAGTTGTTTGTGGGATACTTTAATAAAAATTTGTCGAAGAAAAAATATTTGAAGACTCCAGATTTCAAAATAAAATTATTCACTGATTGCGCATTAATTTAATTTTGTGATATTTTTTCCAAGAATCAAATGGGCCTGGGCTTTTTGCATGGCAACCTCAGTTCCGAGATTGTTGTGTATATTTACTGATAAATATTGCCATGCGTACTTCACATTATTATGCCGTTTTTCAGGTAGTTTAAAAGGTTTTAACACAAATTTAGTAAGTCAGATATTTTATTACTCTTTTGTTTTATATATTTTTTAGTATTAAACAGATAGTAGATACAATGTTACAAAATACCCTCATTTCAAAATGGCATGTGTTTGGCACCTGTTATTGACAAATATATATTGTAATCTATCACTAATTTTAAATTTTTGTGAAAGGAAAAATATTAAATAAATTAATGTATCAGATTTGTAGTTAATTTTTACTCTGACATCATAAATCATTGTACATGTGTTATAGCAATCGGAGTGCCGTGCTTTGAAAATTCAATTTACTTTCTGTTTTGAAAGGTATTGCGAAACAAATACTAATATTAGTGTTTAACAGTGCTTGTATACTTAACTATTTAGTTCTAGTTTTTGTTTCTTTTTGATGTAAAGAAACTCGGAGTATCAAAAGATCATATGGTTACATTGAAGTTTGTTGTTTTGTTTGCGTATATGCATTCACTTTTAATTTTCCTACATTTTTAATGTTTACATTTAAAATTTGTACTTTGATACATATATATCGTCGTAAAAATACGTTTTTATGCCACTTTTCGCGATTTGTTGATTTACCTCTATGGATCTAAGACATAAAGCTTAAATATCTTTTATATTATTAATTCATGTAAATTATTTCATTATTTTGAGTATCCCCGTGAAATTTTAGTGTTTGCTTGTGAAGCTAATTTGTAAATCTTCTGTTTGACATGTAAATTTTGTATTAGCTTCTTTGATCTGTATGTGACATTTAATGAGATATCTACATTTCTGGATCATTTTTTAAGTCTTCTACATTTCTTAATATCAAAGTTTTATTGAGCTTTGATGTAATGCTATGATGTTAAGATATATTTTAATATTACATAACATAAACAATATGGAATTTTGTAATCTTTTAGTAGTTGCAATGTAATTTTTTTTTCATTTGAAGTCCTTATTAATAAATGAAAAATACGTATAATACCTTTTAAAATTATATAACAACATATTTGAGTGTGTTTGATGGGGTTTAAAAGATTAAACTGATGTTTAATATCGAATTATATGCTATAATTGTTCATTTGCATTTCTTTCACTGTGTATGTGTTTATGTATGTATATTTATATACCATAGATGCACCTAGTAAAATAATATTTTATTACAAATAGCTATATTTAGTATAAATAACTGTTACTAGTTTTTAATTCTTATTAAATCAAATATTTCTGTTAATGCTATGTGTGATCTAATTAATTCTCAGAAGAAATTGGAGTAAAAAATTGTAATTCATGAAAAGTTCATTAAAATGGCAATGTACTTTATTAAGAATATATTTTATAACATTATTTGTAATTGTTTTTTATTTGACTTGTTCATTTATCTATTTCATGTATAAAAACCAAATAAAAAAAATATACCATTTAAATTCATTGCATTTAAATTTAACATATTTTTTTTTAACTTCTGCTACTAATATAACTAAAATAATAACCTTTTATCACAATACTATTTAAATTTAGACACTTTTGACACATTTTTTTTTCTTTTCCTGTACAAAATGTGTCTAATTCACATGGTTTCCGTGCACCTGGAAAGTCATAGAAAATCATGGATTTAGACAATGGATTAATTTTGTCATGGAAAGTCTTGATTTTAAAGTAAAATGAGTAAAAGTCATGGAAAGTCATGGATCTGCTAAACTACCGATTAAAAAAAATGCATTGAATTGTTTAATTCTATATTTACTTGTCATGTGGCTGAAGTTACTGTGTTTGGTATTTATGTATTATCCTATTGATCATATTACCAAGTAAAATTTGTTCACCAAGGAAACTCAAAGCAAGAAAGCTTAATGGGTGGGTAAATGTATATTATTCTGGTCTTTTCTTAAATTGTAGATTAAAATTTTATTAATATAATAATTAATATTTTTTAATAAAAATTAAGATTTTTGCACAATATAAGTTTATCTCTTGGGATACTGTATATGAACAGCTTAGAGTTATATTTGGCTATTATTCATGGTCACCTAGATAATACCAAAGTACCCTGAATTCAAATTGGAAACATTTTGATTGAAAAATTGCTACATGATTAAACTTAGGTATGTAGATACAACAATTTATTTTTATGTATGTGAGTTTATTAACACTTATAAAGTAAGTTTATAGTTTTTTTATGATAAAATTCCTGTAATTTCTCTAAAAGCATATATTTTATTTGTATGTACATCAGAAGTTTTATTCATATATACTTTAACGAAAGCTTTTGAAAGTCATGGAAAATGATCTGCTAAATCAGGGAAAGTCATGAAAAGTCATGGATTTGAAAAATTTTATTTTGGCAGATATCCTGAATTTATTTTCTGACTTGACTATTTTTTGTCAATATACAGTATCATATTTTCTGAAGTAAATATCTCTTTTTCAGGTTTTTTAATATTTCACAATTTGTTATGGCGTAAGAAAACAGTATTTTAAATGGTATAGAATGGTTCCCAACCTCATTAAGAAAGCATAACTGCTGAAAGTTGACTGTTTTCATGGTTGTTTATCGTAAAGAAACCAACCCAGATCCCTTAACCGGAAATACGGCTGCTCAGTCAGTGGAAGAATCTACCAATGAAGCTGGAAAGACCACGCCTGTTTCTTACATGGTCCCAAAAGCCATCCTGACATCTAGGCCCAATTCTCATCCATTTCAGGAGCGTCATCTCATATTAGACCAAGCTATTAAGGTTGGCCGTTCAGTTGCTAGGTGTAGACCAGCAATCAGCAATGCCATTTTTGATTGTAAAGTCTTGTCACGAAACCATGCTCTCCTGTGGTATGAAAATGGGAAGGTAAATATTAAACAAAAAAGTCTTTTAATATTTATAGTACTTTATATAGTAAAATGAAATTAGTTTTAAGATGTATCATCACTTAAATTCTGTACCTGAAACTGAAGTTTCTGTTTAGTAAATTTCAATTTCATACAGGGCCTGATTAAAGCATGGGCCGACTGGGCCTGGGCCCCCTAATTTTAGGGGTCCCCTAAAATTTGGTACTTAATTATTAAATTTTAAATAATTTAATTAACAAAATTTGAAAATGTTTTTTGTTAATTCTTCAAGTAATATTTCACGAAACCTTATTCAGAAATTAAATAAAATAGTTAAAATGTTGACAATTTTATTGAAAACACACTCCAGTTTACTTATTTACATCACTCCAGTCACTTTTTTTACTCATTACTTACTCCATGGTTCTGAGTAGAAAAATCCTTTGATTTTCTGGTTATACTATTTTTTTCTCTTATTAAATTTGTCTTAAAATCAACGAATAGCTATTATTTGTTAATCTTACCTATGCTATTTTATTTTTATATAAAAACTTAATTGCAAGTGTTACAGTTAACATTCTTGAGGATATACAGATTTTTGGCATTGGACTGTACTACAAAAGAATGTAAACATAAAAAAATTAATATAATCTTTCCTCCAAAAATATTTGTTTGTATCCTCTTTTATAAACTAATTATTATTATTTTTTTTTTTTTTGCCAAGGAGGGTAGGGGGGGGCTGAAAGACTACCAAGCCCTGGGCCTAACTTTGCCTTGATTGGGCCCTGATTTCATACTTAATCTTTTAAAGGTTACTTTAAAGTAATTATCATATAATACAAAACAATAAACCAAAACACTGTGACCAAAACAATAAACAGTACTATTATAGTACCTATTTTTTAAAATTAAAATGTTATTTAAAGAATTCAAATTTTAAGAGGTATCAAATAGAAGTCAGCCGAACGATGACCAATTAGTTAGGGTGCTGGCCTTCGGTACCTGAGTTCATGGGTTCAAATCCCACTGTGGCCTGGATGTTCATAGCCATTCGGAATCAGCTTTAAGGTGTAGGTCCCAGTCTCATTAGCCATTGTGTTGCAAAAAAGTAGACCGTAGCACTCCAAACCAAATAGAGATCAGGTGCTATATTCCTCACTTCATTCTAACTTATCTAATAAAAAAAATCGTGAAATTTTTGTTTTTTAGTTTGTCTTTTAAAATGGATTTTTAATACATATATATATGCATAAATATAAGTCTTAACTTGACATATTATTGATTATGTGATAAAAATTATTTTATTGATCTGTAAAAAAACTTGATAACCGACTACAAAAAAAAACCAATAAAAATATTTTTTTTTTAACTCTTACTGGGTGGGTTTAAAAATATTTTTTTTAAACCCTGAAAATATTTAATAAATATAAGATTTAATTGACTATCATAAGTAAGCTGAAGTATTATTTGAAGTGTTAGAAACATTTTGAGTTTTGATTCTTTAATAAGCAATTGTTTTTTCAGTGTAATGTGTTCAAATGGAATTTAGATTTTAATATGTATTTTAACCATATTAAAATATTTATATATAAACAACCCTTTTAAGATCTTTTTCCAACCATCTAAGAATTACTTCTGTTAAGATTAATATAACTTATTTAAAATTTCTTGATATATTTTTAAGAAGCTTATATTTTTAAAACTTACTCATCAAATTATTATTTTCTTAAACTTTCTTTAAGGCTTATTAAACACAATCTGCTGTGAACGGGTACTTAAGAATGTGTCAAATGTTAACAGTTAAGAAGTAGTTTAATTTTTTTATAAATATTTTCCAATATTCTCGATTTCCATGTAAGAAAAAAGAAAACTCCAAAGGAAATTAATAATTAGTTTTCCTATAAACAAAAGGCTTTTATTTTGCAATTTTAATATATCTCCCAACCTACCTTGCTTCCTTAAAAATGGGCAGATAGATTACAGAATTTATTATACCAATATTTCATACATCAATTTACATTTTTTGTTCCTGTATAGAATGTTGTTAGTCGTATTTATAAGAGTATATTTAGCACCACTATTAATTACAAAATCTTATGTTTAAATTAATTTTCGTCTAATTACATTAATTAGAATTTATAAAGGAATTTAGTTGTTTGATATTTATGTCATTTCTCAAACAAGGGTTAAATAGGTTGTGCTATTTGTCAGTGCTGAAGTTTGTGGGTTTGAATCTTGTTGCTGGTATGAATGTTCATAGCAGTTTGGAATCTGCTTTAAGAAGTAGGTCCAGGTCTCATTAGCCCTCTTGTAGCAAAATAAGAGAAAGTTGCAATCCAAAAAAATCATTTATGTCATTTATTTTGGTGTTTTGAACATTACACTTATTTGATGTTTTGATAATTAATGACTCTTCATGAATTCAAGAGTTTTCTGCAATCAAAATTAATAAAAAGGAAAACAAAATATATGCTATACACAAAACTGTTACTATACCAGTGCTCCTAGGCAATAGCAAAATCATATGAAGATTGACTAGCCATTTTTGAGATAATGGTTTTAAGAAAGATTCTTTATACACTAAACACCTAAGGTATATGAAACCATTGTTACAATAATGAACTGCACAAACTGTATAGAAGTGCAGATATTAACTTCATTAAAGTAAATTAACTGCATTAAATTTGCTGGACATACCTGCATATTAGGCCCTTCCTATTTAACATCGAGTTTTCATTTACAAGCTAATTGGTGCTTGAATTAGAGACAGGTGTATACTTAAGTGAGTTGTTTGTATTAATTAGAACTTTGAAACAGTAGGAGTTTCCACCTGAAATGCGCTGGTGAATAGGAGACCAGTATAGAAGATGATTCTGAGGGAAGGTTATTAAGTCAATAAAGGAGGAAGGACTAATGATTTAATATAAATGTATCAATTAGTACTATAGGGAAATCATATTAAAATACATATTGATGTCTCTGGCTTTATATTGACTTTAATATAAAATACAGAATCGATACATTTTAACTTTTTAATAATTTTTACTAGTTTTATGTAAAATATGTATATGTTTGTGACTTGGTTATATTGATATTTATGTTACTGCCAGAAATCATAATATGTCTTATTATTTCAACAGCCTTCAAATTGAAACATGTTATAAAATAAGGGTTTATATCTGATTATTTTTGGTTTCTGTATCTTGTCTAACTTGTATAAAAATTTTTACAGATACTTTCATATTTTTTTTCTAGATTAAGCTTTTAAACTAGCTAACTGTAATTTTTTTTTTTTTTAACAGTTCTACCTTCAGGACACAAAGAGCAGTAATGGTACCTTTGTCAATAATCAGAGACTCAGCAAAGGCTCAGAAGAGTCTCCTGCTCAAGAAGTGTGTTCGGGTGACATAGTGCAGTTTGGTGTTGATGTAGTTGAGAATTCCAGAAAGTGTATGTAATTAGTGTTTTAATTACTTTATGAATAGGCTACAATTTATATGAAATTAATTAATTAGTAGTTTTTGACTTATGAGTTGTTTTTTATTTTGTTGTAAGAATATTTTTTTTTTTTATAAAGGGTCTCTAAAAATTGATAAAATATTTAAAAGTTATATGAACTTTTTTTGATAAGTTTCTCAATCTTAATAAATATTGATTTTATTTTTTGGTTAAAAGGAGACTAAACTTAAAAAGGATTTGAAAATACTGCTTCTATTTTAACCCCTTCCAGGTTCATTTTATCTCAGGATTATGGGTAAAAAAAATGTCAATTTTTTATGTTCATTTTCATATGTATATAGCTTTTTAAATATAATAGCATCATTCTCATACAAATTTTCCTAAAAATTAATGTAAAAAAAAAATCATATTAAATAAATGAGTAAATTACCTGTAAAGTTGGCTTTCTGTGCGGCAGAAATCATTAGACTTTGGAGTTACCTCACACTAACTATAAATAGAAAGCTTAAAATACCTAGCTTTTATCTTGAATTAAATTTTATTTATATCCTTTGCATTTACATAAATGATCATGAAATTATTAATCAAAATTTGATAATGGAAAACATGGTACTACAGAGTCCAACATCGCAATCTGGACAGTAGAACCTTGTTTCTCTCCTTACCTTTTTCCCTCTGCTGTCTCTCTTTGAGCAGAAAATAATCTAGTAGCCAGAAAAGTAAACAAAAACATTCGAAACCGTAAAAAGCACATGTGAGATAATTGAGAAAAGACTGATAGCACAGTGTAAAATTTCACAGTGCCCGAGCTACACTCAGGATGAGCCAGGATTTAACATTTCGCCTGCCTGAGTTCAGCTTGGGATAAACTGGGAAGGGGTTAAATAATACTTAAACATTTTTGTTAATATTCAAATTAAGAAAAATGACAGAATGTACTAATCTCCTGACCCTATTCTCTTACAAATAATCACACTATGAATTTTAATGTATCATCCTATTTATTTTGTAGTTAGTTAATTTTTAAGTTTGAACCACAATTTAAAGAATATTGGGCTTAAATTTATCTTTTGCTAAATCTGTTCTTATCCTTTATTGTTTTACATTATTCATTTATTAATTTAACATTCTGATTATAGTTGTACATGGCTGCATTGTTGCTACTCTCAAATTGTACCTGCCTGATGGAAAAGAAGCAAAAGCCAGGTAAATTTAGCTTTTAAATTGTTTTAAGATGTTTACATTAGTAAGTTAATATCTAATGCTTTTATTTTGTGTTAAAGTAAGGAAATAGATCTCAGAATTTTTTTTGGTATGTAATCTTTTTAATATTGCTTAATACCATAACTTGACTAATCCCAAACTTCAGTGCATGTTGTTTATCAACAATTTTCTCAGCTCTCTTGAATATTTCTGTAGAAATGTTACCACTAATTGCTTTGCTAATTTCTAGTTGTCAAAGGGCTATATAACATTGTTATATGATAATTGTTAAAATTTCTGCTTTCAGTAAGTGGGAAAATATGAGGGGGTTGTTTAAACTTAGTTTTACAGTATTGTATGCCAGCCGAACGATGGACGATTGGTTAGGGTGCTGGCCTTTGGTACCAGAGTTTGTGGGTTCGAATCCCACTATGGCATGGATGTTCGTAGTAATTCAGAATCTGCTTTAAGCAGTAGGTCCCATTAGCCCTTGTGTTGCAAAAAGTAGACCAAATTACACCTTTCTTGAAAAACTCACTATTAAACGTATAAGCCAGTAATGTACAAATGTTGCAGTGCATGTGATGAATTTTGTATCTGTAGTTGGTATAACTGAATATTTTGGCTATGTAGATTTTATTTTTATCATTGTACACTCACATTATTAATTGTATTGCCTTATCATGGATGTGATAAGCACATCAGCAATAAATAAAATGATGGTGGCACAAGTGCACTAAATCTGTTTATTTTGTTGTATAACTCTCTGTTATTAAAAAAAAAAACAGGTATAATAACTTGTGAAGATTTTTTAATGCATTGTTTATGTTATTTGTAAAGAGGCAATTCCTTTATAAAATCTAGTTTCCTATATATATATATATATTATATATATATATATATGAATTATTTGGAAAAGTCATATCAAATTTTAAAAGCCCATTGAATTAAAAGGTACTTATATAAAAGTTGTTGCTTAAATTATATTTTTTATTCAGCATCTATGTACTGTGTAAACCAGGCATGGCCAACCAAGAATATGCTGTATTAATTGGCAGTAACAATGCAGTTTATTTCATGATGTTGCATTTTCAACTACATGTATATGTATATATACATATGTATGTCAGGTTTCTTCTTTGTGAAATGTAAGAATATAGGATAAAACAACACTAATAGCAGAATGCATCAAGTTCCAGCAGAGAATAGGTAAAATCTTGTGGGCTTGTGACCTGCTGTCCGATTGAATTTCTTGTTGAAAACAAAATAGCTAATGGGGGTTTGATATTTGAACAAAATTTTAATGCCTGGAATGGATGTCTTTCTTATTTTTCTTAGGCTGAGCCTGAGAAAATTAAAAACAATATATTTTTATAATTAAGTTATTCATAAATCAACAATTGAACAGTTAAAAATTTATAAATGTGCATAAATATTTATAATAATAATCAATAAATCAAATGAATGTTATACTTACTATAAAAATTGCAATAATTTAATTCTAAGTTAGTTAATTCTGCTGTGGGATTTAAAAACTGAAGAGCTGCATGCAGCCCTTGGGCTTCAGTTTTCCCCCTCCTGGTCTCAACTCCCATGTAAAGAGTAAAAATAAAAATCTGGAATGTTGTATAGAATGCATATATTATTCTCCTTTATTTCAGTCCTACTACAGCAGTTGTGCCATTATCCCCAGAAACCTCAATTTCATCCCAAGAACTATACCAACTTTCTCAATATCTTCAAGTAAGTTTAACTTCTAATTTAATCTTCTTTAAGCCATGGTTAGTATACTTGCCTATCAAGTGATAAAATAACTAACCATGGAATTTTTAAAAAATGACTATTCATAATTTTTTTAATTTTTCATTTTAAGCTATTCTTCCATTTTTGTGTTGTCATTAATAACTTTACAGGACAGAGTTGTTAGTCCTGTGCCTAACTTCTAATCTGGAGAGCCAGCCTCCATATTTATAAACCCCCTGAAGACGGGGGTGCCCAACTGTACTCCTGGACAATGAGTACCTATTTTAGATGCCTTCTATGACACATATAGGATATGTTAGGACTATTTTACTCCAGTCATCATTCGGCAATTTAGCCATGTAATAAGGCTTTAAACTTGGATTAAGAAGAAATGTCAGCTACAGAACTCTACATTAATTTCTTTTTTGTATAACTACATGTATGTCTAGTTATAAAGGCAGAATTTGTAAACACAATGATTTATAAATATAGAATTGAATAAAGTTGGTAGCTGTATGTGTATTATAAGAAATACATACAGGTGATGTCATTTGTGTTCTAAAGCATATCTAGAGAACATGATATGTTGCACAACCCACTGAGTCCCATGGTGTGTTGCTTAATGTTTTCTGAAATTTCATAGAAAATATTACTGTAATATCAGTCATAAATAAAGAAATTCTTATACAAGTCATTTTTTACCATTTGTAGTTTATACAAAATATATATAATATAAGCATTAAGTTTCCTGCTTTTTTATTGAACAAATATTTTATACTTTGTAATATTTGTTCAGAATATAGAGATTTATAACTAAACAGAAAGCTGTTAAAGTTTACTGTAAACTGTTGTTACAGAAGTCTTTGTTACTACACTTCATCAGCTATTATGTTATTATATTTGTACCTTGTAATGGATTTTCTTGATTTTACTATAGAATTAAGGAGTAAAATTGTGTAATTTAGCATTTCTAAACCAATTTTTCATTTAAATTTCTAGCTAGCTTTTTTTTAGTTGAAGTTTTTAACTCTATCAAAAACTTAACCATCAAAGTGTGTTTTGCTTAATATGCAGATACAATAATTATTTCAAAATAGATGTTCAGGAAATATATATATATATATATATATATATATATATATATATATATATATATATATATATATATATATATATATTTGGTCTTAAAACTTCTTTTTATGTTGAATGATTAAAATTTCTTATAGTCAAGAAAATAACTAGTGTGTTTTAGTTGTGTTTTGGCAGGACAAAACACATTTTGCAGAAAGCATTAAAGTTATTTTATGTAAGCCATTTTGTTGTTAATAAGATTTGACTGTGTTTGTTATAGAATATATGGACTTTGATCTCTTTGACTGTCTTTTGCATAAAAATGAAAATAATTGACTTCTATTTGTGACATTTTTTCATGTGGCAGATATCTGCCACTTTGAATAAAAAACTTTTAAGAATTTAATTATTAACATTTAATGCAGGGGGAGAAATTTCTGCTCACCAGCTTGTGATTGATAAACAAATTCTAGTCCAGTGAATAAGTTTTGTCTTTTAAAATGCTTTATTTCAAATCAAACTATATATTAAAATTGTTCATATATTTCATGAATGTAAAGTAGTAGCAAGCAAAAATTTTAGTCTGGCTAATACCTTTATTACTAAAATTTCATGTATTAATCTAAAGTTCTTTTTTTGTTCTTAAACTTTTAAACACTCTTCTAGGAAGCTCTTCATAGAGAACAAATACTTGAAAGCAAACTTGGAACTCTACAAAAAGTCGTTGCTAATACACAAGATGAAGCTGATATCGGATGGAAAGTATGTTATAAAGTCCTATTTGTTTAATGATCTTTCTGTGAATGTACTGCTAGATGATGGCCTAATGCTAAGGCACTGCTTGTAGGACCCA
Source organism: Pardosa pseudoannulata (assembly GCA_032207245.1). Classification (NCBI taxonomy): domain Eukaryota; kingdom Metazoa; phylum Arthropoda; class Arachnida; order Araneae; family Lycosidae; genus Pardosa; species Pardosa pseudoannulata. Next base: position 27,556,778 of record CM063506.1, read on the forward strand.
GAGTCCACAGGTTCAAATTTTGCCTCTAGCATGGAAGTTTAGTATCAGCTTTATGTAAGAGGTTGCAGTCTTGTTAGCCCTTGTATAGCAAAACAGTAGACCAAACCACACTTAAATGTAATCTGTCCATGTGCATTTATTAAAAAGCATTATAAGATATGGAATTGATTTAAAAATCAAGGAATTCTAAATATCTCATTTTTAATTTTGTAGTCTTTTTTATGCTTTCTTTTACCAATTTGCAACTTGTTAATTCTTTATGAATCAACAAATTGATCTTTGTATCTTAGAAGTTATTCTATGGTTTGTGTTAGGTGTCTCCCTATCTTTTTGTATATAGGCAAATATACCAAGTTCAATTTGAATATCACAAATTGTTACTAGTAATGAAATTATAATTAATTTTTACATTACGTATAACTGTTGAAAAAGCTCTCTTATAGTTCTTGATTTTTCTAACAAATATATGTCTATATAATTAAAGGAGTGTTTGTGTGTGTCTGTAAACATGATTGCATGGAAACAATAAAAACTACATGCATGAAAATTGATAAGAGATTTTTCATAACACTGTGCAAAACTTTTCAAGATTTTTCTTTTGAAATTTAAATTAGCTCTATATGTTAAAATTATTTTTCTCATGTTTTCTACAGATCTTCCTCTGTATCTTACATCTTGGGCATTTTTCAAAACTGATAAAATACATCACCAATTTTTTCAAATTTCACATTAGTCACTTTTTGGTTCAAGAAACAAAATTTCATTTTAAAATTATAACAGGAGAAATGGTGCTTTGAAATTTATACCAGTTAAAGATTGGAGTATCCACCTTTATCTAAAAAAGAAACTATAAAAAACAACCAATATGTGATTTTTTTATGAGTTTTTAATTCTTAAATGAAAGTAGTATGATCAACCGTCACCTACATTTCATTCTCTGTAATTATTTAATGCATAAAAGTTTCATTTTCCTGATACCCATGAAAACTTACTTCATATGCTTCATTTATAAATTTTACTTGTTGAAGATAATTAAATAGTTCCAAATAGTATTAGAACTAGTGTTGGCAACCTATGATCTATAGGTCTCTAAGTGACCCATTTGAGTTCTGAATATAAATCATAACACACATAAATATGAACCATAAAACATAATTTTGAAAGAACGCTTTAAGAATACATAAAAAATTAAACTGAAATTAAATAATAACATTATTTTTGTCTAAATAGTGTTATTACTCAGTTGTATCACGTGTTCAATAATTCAAGAATAATTATGCAAGTATAGCTACACAGTAAAATAATTTTTTTGTAATCAAAATTATTACCATGCTCAAAAAAAAAAAAAAAATATTAATGAATCAAATTATTTCAAGATAGGGGGGGGGGAAGGTCTGAAAATTTTGTAAGTGATTACATAAAGTTTTTTTTTTTTTGGTTGTTGTTGTTTTATGCTTTTTTTTATGGTTGTTTAAAATAATAACACCAGTGATACATTTGTCTTCTTAATACCCAAATTTTGATTAATTTTTACTTACAGTAAAAAAAAAGAACTTAATAGCACCTGGATTAGAAGCTTAAAAAAGAAATTAATTAATTATTATTATTATTTTTTTCATAATAAGCTATCAAGATTTGTGATATTATTGAAAATTTGTAGGTCATAAGTGTGGTTTGTCTAAAAGTTTATCATGGTTAATTGACATAAGTATCTGAATAGTTAGGTTTATGTACATCAAATAATTATTTTCATCAACACTAATATTAAAGGATTTTCATCTGAATGTACATATGCTAGAATAATTTATTAAAACTTGTTAATTTTTTGAAATGTTTAAAAAAAATCTTGATGGATGCTTAATAGAAAATTTTATAAAATTGAATAGTTGAATGAATGAAAATATTTATAAAGTAATAAAAATAAATAAAAAAAAGTATAAATATGTTCTTGCATTGTAGTGATATTTAGATACAATCTTATATTTAAAAAATTAGTTAACTTTTCAAAATTAAGTAATTTTAAGTACAAGTTTAATGCTGAGCTTTGTGTTTATGTAATTCTTTCTCCCATTCTGTTTTATTTATAATTTTATTAATGAAAGATGTTTTACTTTCTTTAATAAAATTAGTAATATTTGTTTATGTATTTAATTATTATTAAAGTAGTCTTGTTCATTTTTTATAGGCTCTTATTGAAGAGGACAGATTATTAAGTAGAATAGAAACATTAGAAAGTCAATTACAGACATGTGGAAAGGTAAAATATGCCATTATAAGTAATTTATAGCTATATGTATATTTGTTTGAGGCTTATACAGGATAGTCACAGACCTAAAAAACCTAAAAATATGGAAATGTTAGGAAATTTGAAAATAACTGGAATAATCAGGAAATTTTCACAAGATTCTGAGATTTTGCAGTACAAGTATAACAAATCAAAATATTTTGAAATTTTTAGAATGGTCGCCTCATGATTCCTCTAATAAAGGTAATACCATCATTTCACCTACAAGTCTGAAAATGAGAACTAGAAAAAACTGATATTTAAGAGGTTACATTTGGTTGATGATTTAATAAAATCTTTAGCCGATCAGATTGTATGGACAGTTAAAGACCGTTCCAAATACAAGCAATAAATTGACCATTTTTGGAGAAATATTTTGAATAATTTTGAAAAGTTTAGTTCTCTTGAAAAAATTCCAAAGATTTTTAATACTGGCATATGGAAATACTGATATAGAATGTTGTTTACTAAAATCACTGAATTAAATAACAGAATAGAGAATAATTAGAGGGGATTGTATTACCGTAAAAATATTTCCTTTTTGTAGCTGATTTTTCTATACCTTATATGTATTTTTATTTTATTTTTGCCTAAAATTTTCTGCTCTTTAATTTTTTAAATTTTTTTGAGTTTAGACTTCACAGGTTTGTGTTTTTGCGTAAGTGTGTGTGGTGGGGATATAGACATTAAGGAATGAAAACAATGCTATCTGCAAGTACCTGAAATTTTATTAGAAAACCTAGAATTATCAAGGAATTTGAAAATAGCTTTTTGTGGCCACCCTGATATCATTATATATGAAAAATTATTGTTGGTATGTGTATCATTTTATAAAGGAAGATAAGATAGGACTTTGTAAAACCAAAATGTTACTATTTAGGCATTTCTTTTAAATCAGTACATAAGAAATGTTTCAGTATCTATCTGTTTAATATATTGAGGCATCAGCATTGAGACCATAGAGCCAGATTTTGTGTAATTCATTTTTCTTAGGGGGAATAGGGTTGAAATTAAAAAAAAATTCTTAACTTAGAGATTTAATAAAGTTTTTCGTCTAAATATTTCAGTTATTAAGGCTCATGAATCTTCTCACTGACTTGATGTGAAAAGACCTACTGCTTTGAATGAATAAATAATTTAATTCCAAAATAATTTTTGCAATTCTAGATTTTAGAGTGCATCTGAGAGAACTGACTTCAGTTCAATTCATTACATTAAAATTGATTTTCAATCAGCTGCAAAATAACAATATTGAGAAGCCATAATTAAAATTCTTTTTATGTTAACTACTTCATTTAAAGTGTTAAAGCAAGAATGTGTTTCTATTCAGTGATATCATTAACAATTTTTATCAATAAAATACATGTAATTCATACTTAAGAATTTTTAAAATTTTCAAACAAGAATGATGTACATATTGATTAGTTATAATTGATAATAGTGTGGTTAAGAATAAAAGTATTTTAATAATATAAAAGAGATTATTAGAGAAACAGTTGCATAGTCTATGTTATGCAAAAGTACAAGGTTAGTGATAAATAGCTAGTAAACATTCGATTTTACGTTAGATTTAAGTTTGATTTTACCGAAAAATAATTTATGTACTGCATTTACAAACGTAGAAGTTTTCTGGAGCAAACAAAACTGGGTTTTGATAAAAACCAAATTTTTCCTTAAAATCCTGGTTTTATTTATTTATTATAAAGAGTTTTTAATGGAAAAACCCAGGGAGACAGATTTTTTTTTTAATTTGGTCATTTAAACACTGAGTATTATTGGCTTTACCTCTTTATGTAATCCACAGTTACAGTCATAAAATACACAGGAATAAATAATTTCATCATGCTTTGATTTAATTTCTTTTCTGTATTCTGTCACCGAAGTTTTATTAGTTATTTAAAAATCCAACTATCTTTTTTATGTTTTTCTCTTATTACTTTACATTTAAACATATAATTTTTTTCTCTTTACAGAATGTTACTGAAGAGAAACTAAAAGACGAAGTTATGAAACTTCAAGAGGACAAAGACAAATATCAGACGGCAGCCAAAGTATGACTTAATACTGTTATTGCAAATTTGTATTATGTACTATTTTTGTGTTTCAACTGATTAAATTTTAGAAATAATTATTATTTAAATTAATATAAACAAAACATTTGTAAACTTTCTGAATTTTTTGTTTATAGCAAGAAACAATTTTTCTTTTTTATCAATAACACTTGACTATTAGTATTAATATGATCTAATTTTAATCTATGATACCTTTAGTTATATGTTTCATGGTACCTTCTTGCTCTTTTCCTGTAAACTCAATATTTTAAATATTTGATTATAAGAAATATCAACCTTTTCACTCTTTGCATTTTGAGAAAGAAAAGTTATTAAATCAATTATTAGGAAGAGACAAATATTTCAAAATCTTTTCTTTGTTAAATATCTATCATAATTAATTAATTGTCTAATCATAATCCTTTATTAGACAGCTGTTAATTTTTAAAAAGGAGTTTACTGTTTCATATAATCTTGTCAATAGAAACAATACAGTTTTATACACACACACACACACACACATATATATATATATATATATATATATATTAAAGGTATTTTTTAAAGTTTTTTAAATTAAAGTTTATGTAGCTTTATCGCTTCAGTGATTTCTCTCATGTTTTAATAGGTAAATAAAATTAGCTACATTAGTTACTATAAAATTCATCTTATGCTGGGTAATTGATAGCTTATCCTCTACTCTTCATTACTGAAGTTCAACCCCTAATGAAATGCATGTTTGAAGTCAAAATCGTCTCTGTTAAATTAACTGGCAATTTTTGCAATGCACCAAGGAAACCAATTTTTTTAAGTAAAATTTTAATTTTGTTACATGTGCCAAAGTGCATTTTGAATCCTGCAAAGAGTTCTATGAAAAAAAATGAAAAGATTTGAAAAACATACATTCTAACAAATTAGGGCTAAAATTAGATATTCTAACAGAAAATGTCAATAGAAGATTTTCTAAATTTTATATCTTAAATTTTATGTCTTAATAAATTCAGTAATCCTTTAATTTTATATTAACTTGGGAGATCCTAAGTATCAAATGGGATGTGATTATCTGGTTGAAGTATTTATTACATTTAGAAGAAAAGAGATCTTCAAACTTTTGGAAGAAATATATCCTCTATTATAAGATTTTAGACTTCAAATTATTTCTCTGTTTGGAAGTTATACATATGCAAATGACATTCTTCTACATGAAATATATTAGATCAAAATATAGAGGCTCTATTAAAAATTTGTTTTTGAAAATATTTTACTTTCAACAAGAAGTAAGGGCTTAATTTTTTATCCAATAATGTATGTCGGTGAAACTTTATTTAAGATTTTGCTTATGTTTGTCATTATAATAAAATGTTTCTTCTTTTTTTATGTAAATAAACTAGTTATTAAAAAATAACATTGTCTTTTTAATAACTGCTCTTGTTTGACTCTGAAATGTTGTAAAAGATAAAGTGGCTTGTCGACAAACAGAAGTTAGATAGTGCTGCTCTAAGATATTACTCCTCTTGTAGCAAAAAGTTGACCACAGAAGAATAAATGAATAGAATATCTTTTTATCGTGGGAAATATCTTTAAATTTTCTTCTGTTTTTAGGAATCTCTAAAGAAAGTTCTTCAAGAAAAGTTAGAAGCTATTAGGAAAGTTCAAGATTTAGAAGTAAGTTGTAATATTAAAAAATCTTATGTTTTAAGTATTAAGCACTAATTTTAAAATGAAAGTTTATTGTCATCTGAGTAATTCTATTTCAAGCCTATTATTTGTGTTTAAGCTGAAATTTGGTTTAGCTGGAAATATTTTTATAAATTCTTCTGTTTTAATTTTATATTTTCTTTTTAGAATTCCCTCAGCAATACAGAAAATGAATGTTCTCATTTGGGAGATATGAATAGACAGAAAGAAGAAGAGATTCAGGTTTTACTCGAAAAAACTACCGAAAACGAAAAAGAAATTGCCTCTCTTACAAAAAAATTGGAGGTATTAAAATCTTCACAGTACTATCAAATTTTGATCAGTAAAATTTATTTAAAGAGCTTAAATTAGTTTAGACAGGGTGAGCAGATTTTAAACAGAAAGTTAAATTATTTTTTTCCATATTGGAATATAATTAAATTCTAAATCAAAACAGTCTATTACAGAAAGTATTTTACTTAAACCCAATAAGCAACTAAAAATTTATATTCTCTTGGTATTCTCCAAGAATGACATATTTTTTTCTTTTCACCTGCATTCCAGTGTTGCCTTAATGAAAAATTTTCTTTGTATGGTTTAATCTATTTAAGAGTTCAGAAAAGAATAGGTAGCGAAAAAGCAGGGAATTTATTTTATATATATATAAAGTTTAAATTAAGCGTTATTTAATATAATTTTTTCAGGCTCAATACTGGTTACATATATTTTTTAAATCAAGTCAGATATTTTTTCCTTCTGCATCAGTTGATATTTTATCTTAGTAATTACAACAGATTAACAGATATAAAACACTACCTGACCATATTTAAACTGAGAATTGACAAATATGAAGAAAAAAATTTCAAACTTAAAATTTAATCAACACTGTATTCTCAGTTGTTTCTTCTTTCCTTATTCTTCTTTATTGTTCTTCTTTCTTTATAAGTGAAACAGTAAATTATTTGTCTGAAATATATTAGGAACTTGAAGAAAAATATAAAGATCTTGTAAGCCAAACTATTGAAGATAAATTAGCACTTGAAAATAATGCTGAAGAACTAAGAAAAGAAGAACAAATAATACTTTCCACTAAAGTAAGTTTTATTCTGAAAATAACAAATTTCCTATGTTTCATTTCATAAATGAAGTCAGTATTAAGTTATTAAATTAACTTATTTATTATTTACCTTCAAAAACTGAAAAATATGTAAATGCTGAATATCTGTAATGAATCAAACTTAGGGACACTATGTGGTCATTTGAAAGCACATTTCCAGGCTATTTTAGATAAATTGTGATGTATTAAAGTTCTGTATTTGGTTATTAATCCTTGTTATTAGCTTAAGGAAAAGTATCCAATTTTTTGTATAGTATAATCGCATTCAATTCTAATAAAAAAAATTTCTCCAGCTTATATATATATATATATATATATATATATATATATATATAGATAGATAGATAGATAGATATAGATATTTTATTCAAAAGATATTTTAAATATATTTTGAAAAAATATCTATATCTTAGCAAATTTATTTTCAGGTAAATTACTGCTTGTTAAAATATGAATTAACTTACAAAATTTTTTGCTTGGTAAAATATAAAAATGACTCTAATGTACTGCCATCTGTCATTCACTAGTAACATTAATATCTGTAATATTGTTATAATACTTGATAGGTTGGACCTTTGGCAATATCAAAGAATGCCTGCCAAAATTGGATAATTCTACAGCATACCATGTAAATTTGTGATAGAAAACACACTGACCCTTATTGTCACACACTAAGTGAATAGATAGATGTAGATACATAATCCGATGGGAACCTTATGTGATAGATTTTTAATGATTGGAAATGATATGTCTTTTAAAAAAAATTAAGAGAAACTGATGTAATTTTTATTATGAAGTTCAGTGAATAGTTTCTGCATGTTATAACAGAATTCAGAACCCTACATTCCATTAATTATATAGACAGTTCATAATGTTTGATTCAACATTTATTTTATATTCTTCATATAATGCTATAGAATTATAATTTTTCCCTTAGGGGGATATTTAATTAAAAATTAATTATAAATAAAATCTAATCTTAAAAACAATTTTTTAATTTTTTTATACCTGTATGTGTTTACAGTTTGGAGGTCGCACATCAGGAAAAGTCAGGAAGGTCAAGGTACCTCACAATTCTGGAAAATATCAAAATATTTTTTAAATATAGCAACTTTTTTTTTTATGTTGAACTTATTTACAATTCTAAGTTCAGTGTAACTAAAACTCGGAGAAACCTATTTTTGAAATTTATTTCAAATTAAAAAAGAATTTGTTTTACATTTTATTATAAATAGCTTTAGAGAATATTTTCATATATATATGTACATGTATATATGTGTGTGTGTATATATATATATATATATATATATATACATACATGCATATGTATATATACATATGTATATATATACGTTCTAAGGATCATTTTTATTTTAATATAATGCAAATTTTTTTCAAATTATTATATATGTTAAATTATTTAGATATTTTTTCACCCCAATTCTAGTTTAAAAAGCACTTCATTAGTTTAGTTGCATCATTCATATTCATATATATATATATATATATATATTTATCTATATCAATTTAGACTACTTATATGAAAAATTGCAATTTTTATATACCTAATGTACATGAAAGAGAGACACGCTTTTCACTTATGCAATCTTGACTGTTTTAATTGATAGATTAGTGAAATCATTAGATGCATTCAGATAGAAACATTGTATCAACATATGCCTAAGTATACATTTTTAATTATATAAATGCAAAAAACAACAAACCCCACCCACTACAGGGATGCATCTTTTAATGAATCAAAATGTTGCACATTTCCAATTAATATTGCATGACTGCAATATGTCCTGGGAATTTTTAAAAAATTAACAGGCACTTTTTTCCTTGGATTTAATAGTCATTTTGGTGTATGATGATGAACACTCACTTCCAAAAGTTAAGCACAAAGATAAAAATGCTAATTTCCGGAAACCAATCAGAATTGAAGAGGATGTAATTCGCTGCAGAGGTAGGTAGAAGTATGCAAATATGTTAGTTAACAACCAATCACGCTTTCATGTCAAGAAATATGCAAAAAGATCAGTCTTATTATAAGATGCCAGCTTTATGAAGGGTTACAGATGTTGATTTAAGTGCTGATAGGTGTTTAAAACTTTCGTACAATTTGTTTTCAAGACATACGTGTTTCTATGATTTCCAGAAGACAAATGGAAGATTCTGAGCGCTGGCGTGCTGTGGGGCACATTAAAGCAGGACAGTCGATCTCTTTTTTCTTCGGCGTTCATTATTCTGTAATTTCACATTTATGGAAACAATTCCAAAACACACAGACAGTTGTCAGAAGGCCATAAGCATTCGCCCAAAGATTACAACCCTCGCAGACGATTAATATATTGCTATTTTAGCCAAGCAGAATTGCAGAGCAAGCTCCACACATGGTTACAGCATCCATTGGTAAGGTGATATCTGCAGCTACTGTATGCTAAAGATTACATATGAGTGGACTGTACACCTGGGTACTTTGAGTTTGTGTTTTTCTATCTGCCCAATCAAGAGAGGCACAATTAAAGTGGTGCCATGTCAATTGGACTATGTCTGAGTGGAGCAATGTCATGTTTACTGATGAGTCAAGATTTGCTCTGGATCCAGATGACAAGTGTATAAGGATATGGCGTGAACAAGGAACACTCAATCAGCCCCATTACATCACCGAACATCATGCATTTTGAGACAGAAGCATTATGGTATGGGCAGGGGTTTCATTAGGATACCGCACCAACATCTTTAAAAGGGGTTTTGAGACGTCTGTACGGTATCGAGATGAAGTCTTAGAACCCATTGTGAGATTTTACGTTGCAGCAGTTGGCCCTAATTTTGTTTTAATGGATGATAACGCAAGTCCCCATAGAGCTGACATAGTCGGTGACTACCTAGAGAGTGAAGGGATTGCATGGCTAGCATATTCGTCCAACCTTAATCCCATTGAAAATCTTTGGCATGCTCTTGGCCGTGCTGTATCTTCACATTTCCCACCTCCAGCCACTCTTATTCAGCTGGAAACTGCTCTACAAGAAGAAAGGCAAATGCTTAATTCTGCGGTGGTTGACCACCTAATTGAAAGTATGGTCACAAGGTGTAAACTTTATATACAGATGAGGGGGGGATCACATACCCTATTAATGTCCCTTTTTTTCATTTTATGCTGTTTATTTTCACTTTACACAAATCTGTTTGTCTCTAGTATGTCATTATCTGATAACATATAAAAATTTAATATTGTCTTCATTTCTATATATAATTATTGATTTTATTTTATGCATAAATATATATGCTGCTTTCCTGCCGAATTTTTTATCAATCAAAGCAGTATTTGTTGATTTCTTTGCATTTTACATCTTTGTGTTTAACTTTTAAAAGTGAGTGTAGTTATTAGCTTTAGTGTTTGTGTTTAAGCTTAGTTACCATTTCATAATACTAAATGGAACTAAAGTTTTAAAATCTGGTTAAAATAAATTTCTAATATTATGCAAATATTTATATGATTTTTAGAAAAAACTGCTTTTAAAAATGCAATCATAAAAAATTGTCAAATTTGGAACTTAAAATGGATAAATTAATACATTTTTATTTTTTAGATTGAAGCATTGCAAGCCGAAAATGACTTTGCAAAGGAACAGTTAAGTGCCATGAAAGGTAATGCACTATTTCTTCTATTTTTATTGACTTTGGATAATATTCCTGATCCCATTACATAATGTAAAATATGTAATAAGTGGTAGAATTTAAAACATCCACAAAAAGTTCAAGTAAGTCTAAAAAAATTAAATACATAAAGTTTGGATAATTTTTAGCTTAAATTAATTTTTCTGTCTGAAATTGTATTCACATTATACAATTATTATTATAATAAAAATCGCGGAATTAAAATTATAAACAAATTCACAGATATATTTACTAAAACATAGGTAAAATAATAATTCAGTATTCAGGTTTGTGTAGAGTTTATAATAGATGTTTAACTGTTTAAAAAAAAGATAGGCTCTAGAATTTGACATCTATATTAAACTAGTATTCAGCCTTATGTATATCTATATATTTGAAACCCTATGTATTTATGATCACTTTGCATTCCTAAATATCAGAATTATCAGCTCTCATTATTCAGAAAAGTTTGCATGGGGATTCAGGTCAACCTCAGAAACGTTTTAGGCAGTGTAAGTATCGCGTCCGTCTCTGTCGGGGGTCAAGAAGAGCGTTGGTTAATGCGAACTTTTGTTCATTGTAAGGCGCCAAACATTTTAAGACGCTGAACAATTGAAAAACGGCAGTATTGTACCAGTAATGGTCCTTTTGACGCAGTGACGATTAGAAGTGTCAAGTCTGCCGTTTTTGTCAACGCACCGACAGAGAAAAGAAATTGTGTTTTGTGTTACCGCGTCGACTGGGCACCAAAGGGCGTTTCTGCTACTCCAATGACAAAGATCAACTAGGGGGATGTTGATCTCCCCTAAAACCGAGGTTTCCTGTTTGGAAAAGAAGAAACGGGAGGGGACTCCCGGCTGAACTTTCAGTTGAGCAAGTTGTCTAGAATAATCTCTCTGGACGACTTTACATATATATTTCTTTAAATGTTTTTTTGTTGTTGTTGTTGTAATAAATCAGCATTGTTAAGTTTAATCTTCTACGGCAGATTATTTCGCCTCCATACTTGCTCCTTTTACGAGACCCATGCGAAATCATACCCAAATGACTAGAGTATGACTTACAATCGGAAATAGAAACATCGCAAATCGCTCGGCGCATTTACAGGCAGGTCGAATTGTCAGTAGGTCAAGGGCATATGAAGATATACAGCTCTTTTTATAATATATGTTTGTTTGGTTTGGTGACTATGTTCTTGGTGTCATTTGATATAATTTCCTTTTTAATTGCATGCTAAAATAATAAAAATCTTAACTTAATGCATGTTCTAGTGTTTAAAATGTGCTTTAAAATACATTAAAATTTTATGTTATCCTACTAGGCTCAGTTTAGAGTTTTAATATTTTCTGTTTTTATTTGGCATATTTCATTCCTTTTAATTTTATTTTATCATATTGTAATCTATTCCATTGCCACAAGTAACAGATTATACATTTGAAGTAATGTAAGTAACATTTTATATCACATAATTTTATTTTTTAATCGGTACCATTCCCTTTAAATAATCTCACCAAATCTCTAGTTGCTTTAAAGTCTTCTAGTCTTTCTAGTCTTCTTTAAAGCTGTATTTCACATTTCATGTTGGTTTGCTTTTTGCTAAGATTTTTAAATAAAATCTTCTTGCAGCTCATTATGACATCCTTAAAAAGGATCAAGATAATGAAGAAAATATTGAAAGAAATGGAAATTTATCATCTCATGGTAATGTTTGTACAAACAAATATTGTAATTCACTTGTTAATTTTTCTTACTATAATATTGCTTTACTAGAATAAAATTTTCTGTCTAATCTCTGTATTCAGCTAGTGCAGCTGGATTATAAACAGCTTTTATATGCACACTTGCTTCAGAAGTTTTTGTAAATGCCTTTCCTCTGCACTCTATCATTTCATGTAGCTTATTTTCCTTCATTATCTCTGCTTCTTTTTAATGGTATTAACAATTTTTTAAGCTTTTGTTATGTATACTCCACTGTTGTTGATAAGAGGTAAAATATTTTAACAGTTTTGAATTATTACTTATAGGTATGTGCTTTACTTTGCATGGAAAGTGAATTTGTTCTTGGGTTTGTTCAATGGAAAAATATATTTATATTTTTTTACTAAAATTTTTGAATGAATCAGAAGCAGTATAAATGGTTTGAGATTTTTTTTTTCAGTGCACAGAGTGACTGTCATTTTACTTAACAACCAATGCCAACATAGTTTTTTACTTCAGTACTTTAATATTCTTAGCTCTCATTGAATATTTGGGCCAAACAGTGACTGAATAAGTCACTGTTTGGCCCAAAAATTCAAATAGGCTTTCTGGTTTCTGGTACCAGAGCTCACGACTTTAAACAATAGGTCTCAGTTTGTTTAGCCATATTGAAAAAATAAATTATTATAACACTTTAAATCAACCCAACCGAACTTTACTGAATGTTTAAACATTTATTTTTAAAGAACTTTAAAACTTATTAACTTAAAGCTGATAAATAATATATATAGTACAGCACCATTTATATGGTTCTAATTTACATTATGCAACATATGTTATTTACATTTATGCACCATTTTATCACAGTCCTCATGCATTTGTAACTATTGTAATCATAAAGCCTTCCATTTATACAATTTTAGCAAGACAAAGTTTTGGTTATGTGCTATTTTTCCCTTTTCTAAAATTTTTTAGTTAGATTATTATTATTCAAATACTTGTATACACATAATGATGTTATTAGTACTCTAGTTCTGCTGTAAAGGTATGATTTTTCTCACTTTTATAATAAAGGTTTATTTTAAAATTTAATTACTATTCTGTTCTCACTATATATAAGTATAATATATAAGTATTAATATATAAGTAGTACTAGTCTAAGAAACTTTAAAATTATTACTTTTACATAATTGGCAATAAAAATTTTCATTTACATACTTAAACCTGTCTCTTTCAAATTTTGTGAGAATGGAAGGGGAAAAATCAAATGAAATAGGTTTTTGAAATATGTAAGCTTTAAAATTTTATGTGATATTTCAATCCAGAACAACGTATTTTCCTGATACATAAAATTTGAGGTAGTACATTTAACTGTTCCTCAATTTACTTTCGGTCCCTAAAACAGTGTATAAACAATGCTTAAATGTATAAGGGAAATGAATATATATATATATATATATATATATAGCTGCAATTTTTCTGTTAATTTTAAGATTAAATCCCTTTTAAAGCAGTTCTTAAAGAAATTCCTTATTGGAAGAAAATGAATATCAAGAGATGTGATGGATAAAATTTTTATTTTCCTTGGTAATTAGAAAATTTTTTAACCCTTTCGTGCCGGCTGTCATGTATACATGCCAACAAGAAATGCACTCACTTCCCAGCCAACAAGCTGGTGTGCCAGAGCATTTTCTCATTCACCCCTGACTGTCACATATTTGTGCCAGTGTTCTGTAACATTTTAAAAACTTTAACTTTTGATACAAAATGGCATAACCATATGTCTAAAACCATATGTCCATATGGTTTTAGATCCATGTAGATTTGATCTTCTACTCAATATAAGAGTAGCATGATACTCATACATGTGGTTTTTTTATTATATAAACATCAGGGGAAAGGAATGTTTCCAAATGGCATGGTTTATGATGGCTCTTTAAATCTGCATGTGGTGTTTGTTTATAGTAAACAGGGGAGTTCTATTTTTGCTACAGCATTGTGTATTTCGGTTTGCAGTCCAGTTTTTAGTGGAGAATTTGATCTGATAGACTTGATTTCATTTTACTGTTAGATTGTTGAAGCATCAAAAGTGTTTAACTGAGCTTGAAATAGCTGAAATGATGCAAAATACTTCAGTTATTAATTCTGAAACATATTCAAATAGTAGTAGTAGGGACACTATAATATATTCAGATTGTTCTGTTCATAATGGATCTAGTGAATCTAATGATGAGGAGGACATTTCTGACAATGATGATGACAATGTTTCATTTGTTTACATTCCCAGAAAAATCCTCCAAAACGGCATATGAGTTATTAAGAATGCAAGGACTGTACCGTAAGTCTGTGTGTAGATCCCTGTTTTCAGATTTTTCATACAAAAAAAATTTTTAAATAACATTAGTATTCAGTTTTGTAATGTTAAGTCATTAAATAATAAGCAAATAATGAAAAAAAGATGTAAAATATATATTTAAATAAGGAATACCTTAAGTAAATAAAGTATCTATAAACATATAACATACATCATATGCCGTTTAAAATACTTTACACAACATTATTAAATAACATATTCACACATAAAACTCAATACATTATATTATGTGAGTCATATATACTCAACCGATTAGCTTTAAATTAAAAAATTATAGAACTTAAAGTTGCACTTAAAGCTGAAAATAATTTATATGAATTTCCTTTAGAGGAAAATCTAAAGAATAGGGAGATTTATTTGTTTTGTTTCAGATTGGCCATAAATGAATTTAATATTAAAAAATGTGACTGCATTGCAAATATATAAATGTGTGTGTGCATATATGTATGAGTTGTGTGTGTTTATATATATAATATACAAAGCCTTATTCAAGTGGTTAAATTGTTGATTGCAGAATTTTAGTGATGGTATTACTTTTTACATTGTTAGTTCCTTTTTTTACAAAATGAAGGCTGTGAAATTAGGAGCAATGGAGCTCCCTTTTGTTGATATTCATCGGAGATTTAAGATATAAATAGTTATTGGTTTAATTCTTACCTCTTAGTTTGTAATGTTTTCTTGTTTAATAATTATAAATAAGAAAAGTGACCTCAACTGTGTAAATCATCATATATTGTAATTGCTAACTTCAGTTGTTTTGTTGTAATATAAAATAGTAAAAATTTTGTGATGTAAAATTGTAATGTTTTTGTAGGAACATTTTTTAGATGTAGTTTTATTCCCTTAATATTAAATGTATAAAACGTGACAACTATTTGTAAATAAAGCATCTCAGTATTGGGATAGCTGTAAAATATAAGGTGATTAAATAATGCAGAAGAGAAACATATATGTAAGAAATAGCATTGCACAGAAATTAGATTTACAATATTAATTTTTATTAATAAACATTTTGTAATTCTATCGGGGTTAGTTTTCGTTAACGAATTATTAACATTACACAGACTGTTTGTAATAATAAGGATACAAATTGTTTTGTTCTTAAATAGAGGATTTTACTGCATGATTGAGTTCATTTTTGATTCCAATTTTGTTATTCATGCATGGATATAAAAACCTCATGCTGCTGAGTTGTTCTTCTGTGTGTCTTTTTTTTCTGCAGTGTATATTTTAATTCTTATACTATGTTTGTTCTATTCAGGTAATATTCACTCCTAAACTCTTTTTTTTTCTTTTTTAATTTTAAAACTCCATTTAATATGGAATTTTTACAAAACAATTTTAAAATTTTGTAAGATTTACTAATTAGTGAATCTCGCATGAAGCATGAAGATTTATTTTATTTTTCTCTTTCATTTTACATGCTTTGAAGTTTGAGATATTAACCTAATTGT
This sequence comes from Pardosa pseudoannulata, assembly GCA_032207245.1. Taxonomy (NCBI): domain Eukaryota; kingdom Metazoa; phylum Arthropoda; class Arachnida; order Araneae; family Lycosidae; genus Pardosa; species Pardosa pseudoannulata. Next base: position 27,573,093 of record CM063506.1, read on the forward strand.
AGTTAAGATATAATGATCTGTTACATCTTTCTTCATATCTATATAAAAATTCAGCTTTGTATGGATATTGAACATTTTTGTGGCTCATTTCTCTCATACCAAGTTAGAAAAAATTTTCTATCCTATAATTCAGCTTTAAATGCTATTATATTTTGCTTTCTGCAGTATTACACATTTTACTTTGCTAAATTTAATTTTTATGATTTTACACTTCTTATGAGCATTTATGTTCTTATCAGACAAAGTGTTTTCATCATAAGTGTTCTGTTGAGAGATCAAACAGAGCTTGTAAAAATGAGGTGTAGAGTTATTTGAATGTACAGTAGGTTATTTTCTCATGTTTTTTTCTCTTATTGTTTCGTTTTCTTTTAAAATTATATTTCTCTGCCCAGAGCCTGATTATGACACGGGCAAGTGGGACAATAGCCCAGGGCCCCCAAATCTCTAGGCTTTATATGTTAGGAATTCTTTTCATTGACAGAATTGGTTATTTTTTAAAATTTAATGTATATTTACATCAGAAAAATAGTTGTTCTCAAAATCTTTGATTTCACTAGTGAAGGTTAGCTTTCTATGAGCCATTAGTAGACTATTCAACTTTGTAAATAAAATACTTATGATTTTATAACAGAATGAAAGTTATACTTCATGTAAATTAGTTTTAGTTTCATTTATCAAAAAAAGAAACCATCATCAATGTTCTCTCAAAATATTTTTTGTAGATAAGTGTTATGAAAAAATGATATAGCATATGTATAAAAATATAAAGAATGTCAAAATTATAAGCAGGCAGCTAGCCTGTTGAAAGCCCAATGAGAAGATTAATTACTACTATTGGAAAAATGATAATATTGCATTAATTCCCTATAATATAGTCAATTTTCTTCTTTTTATAATTATTTTAAATGTGTATTAATATTTGACAATTTAGAATTATATATAAGTTGTCGATACAGTTGATAATATGCTCTTTAAACAAATTATTTTTTATAGCTGTGTTCCAAATTTCGCAAGTTCACATAAGTTAGTGTATAACTAGCATACTTAGTGATTAAGCTACTTGTAATATGTGGTAACAACCCTTTGATACTTGGCCCCATCTAAGCTTATCAGGCTCTGTGTCTGCCCAGCTAACTCTTCCTCCCATGTTAAATAAGAAATAGATCTTAACAGTTGTAACTTTATCAAATATTTTATTAGATTTCTCAAGGCAATTTTCAAAGCGTGTATTTTTATATTTTTACATATATTTACCAATGCCTGCTTGCATGTTTTGAACTTCAGTTTAAAGTTAATTTTTGAAATGGAAAAACTTTTGATTTGAATTCTTTTCTTTTCATTTATAGATGATTTAAGTACAACACACAGTGACACTGCTGAGAAAAATCTCATTCAAGAGCTTAGGTGTATGTGTCATTTTTTTCTTTGATTTCCTCAAATATCAGTATATTTCTAAGAATTAGTCGTCATTTTAATATATTTTCAACGAACATCATTTGTTCTGACACGATATATTAACTTAAAAAATTGTCTTTATATTTTTAAAAAGCTCTTTAATATCCAAAAAGACAAATTTGTTAAAATAAAAAATATAGTATTATGTTTTTTTTTTTTTTTTTTTTTTTTGTTAGAAACATTAACCAAGGTAAGCTCATTTAGTACTGTTTACGTTTGTTGAATCTAAATCATTAAACAGTTATTTATTATTGTCATTCAAATGTTTTATATTTATCAGGTCTGGTTGATTTATATCACCATGATATAAATCAGGATTTAAATCATTGGATAAGAAATCATTGATTAAAATAAAAAAAAATTTCAAACTTTTTTTAAATTTTGAATAAAAAAGCAATATTATATTTGCAGCTGTTGCTGGAAGAGTATTTCCCACCTTTGGTTTAAATAAGTGTTAGACTGGAGGCATCTAATTTTAAATTTTTTTTTATTTTAATTTATTAATACCAAATAAAAATAATTCGGACTTTTAAAACTGAAGTTGTAATTGTTTCATTGGTATTGGTACTTTATTTTATTTTTTTAATTTATCTAAATAGTTTAAGGGGAGAGTGGAATATATTTTTGTGGATATATTTTTTCATATGATTAATAAATGTATTTTCACTAACACTTGATTTTGTGTTTTTAAAATTATAATGCTTTAAAAACTGATTTGGTTCATATACTCTGAATAAATGCTTCGTATTATTGTCCCTTTATCTTTTAACATGTTAACTAACTCTGACATTCTGGCATGTCAGAGTGAGGCAACTTTATATGTATATATTACTTTATATGCAATGATACTCTGGGACATCAGTCAACTATCATAAGTCATATGCTTATGAATAATTCAGTGTCTTAGGTTGGAAATATCATTTTCATTGGCAACAAATGTGTCAAACTATTTGTCTTCAAGAAATTGTTAAACTTTTTTAAAAATGTGTAGAGATAATGTTTTTGTATCCATATGTTTAATTTGTTTTGCTTGCTGTAGTGCACTGGTACTCATAAAATGTATAAAATAGTTAGGTTTTTTTTTTCTTTATAGTTTATAATATTTTAGACTTCTGCCTCTTAGTTTGGAATATTTATAAAATGCCCTCCTTGTATGTGTCCTTCTGTTACAGTTATGGCAAGCCACTATAAACTTACCTTTTGGATAGGTTGAAAAGTTTTTAGCTTTATAATGTGTTGTAAACTAATGCTTCTATGCTAGATGAAATTGACTGTATAGATATTTTAAAGGAAAAAGTAAATTAATATGTTTTGCATAAGTGGTTATAACTATTATAAATGCTACTAATTTTGTGTAAATTAAACATATCCCTTTCAATGACTTTATTGCAAAATAACACATCTCTACTCGCATTTTTCTTTGAAATATATCATTCCTTCTATAACTTGATATTGTTTTCAATAATGTGTAGGAATCTCAAATACTGAGAATTTCTCAGTTTTATGTGTGCTTATCTATAATGCTGGGGTATTGGAGCTATTTTACTGTTCAACTAATAGCATGTGGTATTGTGTTTTTTGCAGTGAGGTCAAAATAGATTGATAGACTGAAAAGTATTTGGAGAATAGATTTCATACATATAATTTCCCTAAGCAAATACTTAATCTGTTATTAACTAGTATTCAACTATGAAAAGATTTATATAAATTATCATTCAGTTTATGTACTAAATTTTATTGAAAAAATATTGCTGTATCTTACATCACAGGAGACAATGTTTAGTGTAATACTGATTTTTTTTTTTTTTTTTTTTTTTTTTTTTTTTTTTTTTTTCTGAGGATATGCAAACTGAATTTTTGTTATGTGTGCCAAATGAGAAATTTTTTTAAATTTATTTTCTTTATAACTATATTGCCTGGTAGCAATTCAAAGTACAAATTTATAAAAATAAAAATAAAAAAAAGTTCTTTATTTTGGAAGATTTAGCTATTAAGACTTCATTTTTAGTTTATGAAATGAAATGACCTATATAAGGAATCTGTCATAAGTAGAAATAATTTAGGGGTAAAAAATTTATGTATATAAGTAAATAGATTGAAACTCATTTAAAATGAATTGATCGTAATCAGATTGAAAATTGGGTTAGTTAATGGTAAACACTTTGGGCATTGTCTTTCAGTAATGGAATCTGAATTTACTTGTTTTTAATTTGTTTAGAATTAATTAATTCATATAAGAGCTTATATGATGTTAAAATGTTGACAAATTACTTTTAAAAGATTATTTTATAGCAATAGCACTCTTATCTATAGAACATTTAAAATAATTTTCAGCTATCTAAGTATATACAATCTTGAAAAATTTTGAGCTATTCAAATGGCCTGTTTTATATAATTTTTCTTTTCATATATATTTTTGGTTTAAAAAAAAACAAATTTCTAAAATTTATATATAGTTTGTTTGAACTATACCTTGTTAATCTGAAGTTTTTTTTCAAATTTTCTGAGGGTTGTTTAGTGTTGCTAATTTTTTCTTATATATTTTGTAAAACTAATGCATGTGCTATTTTTTAAATATTGATATAATAAGCTAATTTGAAGTAAGAAATTATTACCGTTATTTAATGACAAATGGAACATTTTTAGTATGTATTTCCTTTCCAACTCTATTTTTCGGATTTTATTTTCTGCAAATTATCTATCAAACAGTGAAGAAAGGGACTATACTTTGTTTCTATCAGATTTAAAGTTTTTGTATTTTAAATTTAGGTGAGGTGAATAGGCTAGAGCTTGAACTACAACGTGTACAAAAAGAGAACCTCAAAAATGAGGCTCTAATTCACTCCGAAGGAGAAGATATTACTTCCAATGGGGAAGCAAATCCTGAAGAGTATGTAAATAAATTACAAGAAGAAGTACAGCAATTAAAAAGTAAGTTGAGAAATGATTTTGCATGCTTCATGTTCAGTGTTTAATGTATCCCAGTGAAAAAAATATGTATTTAATTCCTATTTAACCCATTCAGAGCCATGATCACATATGTAGGCTTGTAATTCCGTCACTTTTCTCACCTTTAGTCACTTTTTTTACAATTGATCACTTTTAGTCACTTTTTTAAGAAAATAGTCACTTTTTTCATGGAGTATCACGGGGTCTGACAATATACTGAACCATATTTCGTTCTTAGCACAAGCGCTACAATCACTCAACACGACTGAATAGAATCTTTCTGTATTATTTTGTATGTGCTGCTCTCGAAGGTTGGTAGATGGCCTGGGGTAAGTACATTATTGAATCGTTGGTTGGACAGCTACTGATGGGAGGGAAAAACTTGGCGAACGCAAGGACATCTTACAAGTACATCACCCCCTGGCTTTTCAGACCCAACTCTCTTTCCAACTACCATCACCCCGTGGGGCTATTTTGGACCCTGCCTGGATTTCCGGTTGATCTAGTTTCCGGTTCTTTCTGTTATTGTAAAAAGAAAATCTGAATTAATAACAAAATATTTTAATAAAAGACCAAAAATGTGATGCTCTAATCTTATTTTCTTATTAAAATGTAATTAGTCATATGGTTTCCAGAATTGAGTGATTTTAAAAAGTCATAAAGAAGTTCCTGAAATGTACATTTAATACATTAAAGTAGTAACTTATGTCAAAGCACACATTTCTCTTTTTCTTTTACTTCACAATTTTTGTTTAGATACTCTAATCTAGCTTTGTAGATATTTCAAAACATCATTAATATATGCAGAAAATTGTGATTATAAAATCAATGTATTGTATGTATTCAAATCTAATTTATAGATTTCCTTGAATGAAAAGCAATGTTGAGTTGTGTTAAACAAAATTTTTAACCTTTTTTTTATTTGACGCTAAAATCATGTCTTGCATGAATCATTTGATTTCGAGTTAAAATAAATAGAAGAAACTTAATAATAGCACCTGTAATCAAGAGGAGAAAAAAATCGCTTTTTATTTTAATGTTTAATCACTTTTTAGTCACTTATTCTGTATTATTTGTCACTTTTCTCACCTTTTTCGAAGAACCTCAGCAGTTGCAAGCCTGCATGTGTTATTTCACAATTCTCCCTTTAGAGCCCTCAGAGACACGGATGTGGTTTGGAATCAGACTAGTTTGTATAAATTTTTAAATACCATTAGATGTGAGTTGAAGTCTATTATATTTAGAGATGATATTCCACAGAGTGATAAAATTCAGTATATGTTTGCAGTTCTGAATAAATCAGAAGATTTTGAACATGTTAACATCAACAATTCCTCTTAATGGCTGTGTTTATTGAGTGCTAGTTGTTGATGATTTGACAGAAAAGGGAATCGATGGAACGTTTATTATGGTTAGGGATGGAAGTAGGACTATTATTTGCAGTTTAAGAGTTTGCTGAATAATATGATATATTTTGGGGGTCAGTTTTATTTTAGCCATTGTGAAAAAAAAAAAGTATTTAAGTGAAAATGATATTTCTAAATTAGTAAACAATTCAGATAATGAAATGGGGAGTAATTTTTCTGATACAAGTAACAAAGAATCTGACTGTTCAGATGGCTCTAAAATATTTGATTATGGGGATGAGTAAGAACAGTTTAAATGCAAATGACTGGTAAATGGGAAAGTTTTGATGTCTAGGTGTTAGTTATTTATTCAGTTTCTTAAATTTATTAAATGTGTTTGGTGTTATCATGCAGTTTTACTGGTAATTTGAATCTATTTTTTTTCAGCTCAGAATATAAATTTATTACAATTAAAAAAGTCATAATCATTTTTTGTTGTTGTTGTTTTGTTTTTTAATATTATGAAATTATTGATACTGTATATTTAGATACTGTCAGTGATTGTAAACTATGAATTTCAGCATATTGAATTAAAGTTGTGATTTTTATGAATTTTTAAATTATATTAGGGGTTTAATATAGAAAATTGTGATAAGCACTTTTTTTTCTTTGTGTGTTTGTAGTTCTGAATAGGTTTAAAAATATTTATTTTCAGCTGTATAAATTACCCATTCTCAATGTTAATAATACCAAGTTATAGTTTTATTTCATTTTGTTCCATTATAAATTATTTGTAAATTGATTTATTTTTTGAAACACAGTTTAACTTTTGAAAATTCAATACTTTTTATTTTGTGAAATATTTTAATATTTTGTAAATAATTCTATCTAATAATGTACTATTTTCAGAAGCTTTAAAAGAAACAAAAGACAGTCAAAAAATTGCTCTACGAGCAGAGGTAGATGCCAGAAGTAAGTGAAAC
>CM063506.1:27579925-27692425 GCA_032207245.1 Pardosa pseudoannulata
GTGAAACTTATGCACATATTTAATAATCATATAAATTGAGATAGGCCTACAAATATGAGTGCATGAAAATGCTAAGATCTTCATGCAGGAATTTTTTGTTATATTTTGCAAAACTTAATGTAAAAAAATTTATACCATTTAAAGATTATCTTCCCTCTTTTTTTAAAAAAATAAAAACTACAAATTAAATCTTAAGCCTGCTATTTTTGAGATATTGAGAAAAACCATTTAATTATGTCATATGTTCACTTCTATTGTTGATTTGAAATTGGTAAATAATCATATTTATATTTGTTAAACTTTCTTCTCCCTCTTTATTGACTTGAATGCCTTTATTCCAGGGTTCCCACTGTCGTTAAAAGTCCTTAAGAACTCCTTAGTTTTAGCTTTCATTTTTAAGGGCCCTTAAAACTACTTAATTTTTGTCAAAAGTCCTTAAAAAAAAAACTTAATTTTGAAATTGGAACACGATCAATTTCTCCATTCGTGAGATCCGCCCTCGTCATGTGATTTCCTATTAGTTTTCTTATTTGACAGTTTTTTTTTTTTTTCTTAGTTACTTATTTGGCAAATAAATAATCTTTCGTATACTTAAAAGGCTTAGAATATAAAATCAGCTGCCCTTCCCTAATAACTAACAGTCATGCAGATTTTAATTAAACAAAGCATGGAGGATTGGGGGTTTGTAGATATTTCAGTTACTTATGGAAGTTTCATTTTCCTTGCATTCAATGTAATAGAAAAGTCTAAAACTATCTTCTTTCCCAGACAATGTTGGGTATAATCAGAGAGTATATACATATATATAAATAACTCTGATATATATATATATATATATATATATATATATATATTTATATATATATGAGTCATTTTAAACCTTCAGAAAGTACTGTTTATAATATCGTTTTTATTCACAAATTATTTTTAGTTTGATCACTCAAATTTTAGATGTATATTTTTCAAAATTAGTTTTTGTCAAATAGATTTATCTTATATTAATTTTTAAGCATTTTTAAAAACTTAATTCTGAAATATTGTAGGGCATTTATTGAACATGCCTTGTCTGGTTCATAATCATTAAAATGTGTTCCTCAGGAAATAAGGTTATGTCGTTATGTTGTGTATTTCAAGTAGGTCCTTATAAAAAATTATTTTGGTCCTTAGAAAGTTCTTAAAAAGTCCTTAATTTTTGTTCTGGAAAAGGAGCAGGAACCCTGTTATTCATTCCACTGTCCTTTTGCTGGGCCTTTCCAGTTGGTCACTCTTATGCTTTAAAATCCTCATCAATACAATCAACCCACCTAAGTCTGTGCTGCTCTAAATTGGGTACCAATTAGTTTGAACTTGAATACACTTACTTGAATTTTAAAGAGAAAGAGATGTGACCAGTAAATTTAATGTAGTTTTTTTTTTTAATATAGTTGGTACTATCTGCCTCTTTATACAACATATACAGCTTTGCTGTTGTATCCGTGCCTTCATATACCATTAATGTTCACTGCACCCAGAATTCATATGTTTTTGTGATTGCCCAGGTTTCTGAACCATAAGAGAGCATAGGTCTAATAATGGCTTTTTTGATAAACTTTATACCTGAAAAATTTTAATCAGCAATGTCAGTGCACTTTTTGGGGATAGTTAAAATAACAAAGACTTGGTATCATTGAAAAAAATAATGTAAATTCATAAATAAAAAAAGGTAAACTAAATAGCATTCTGAAAAACACTATCTACTACCTAACTTGCTAAGTATATAATAATAGCTACAGTGGAGGATCATTTACAGCTGCTTAACAGAATTCCACCTTATATTTGAAATTAAAAAAGAAATTTGCATCTTCTTCAAACAATTAATTGCAAAATTTACAAGGAGAAATATTTGAATCTGATGTAATACTGCCATTCAGCTGCAGTATGATAATACAGTAAATATTTACATGAGATAGGGAGAAACATGTTTTATAACTAAAAATATTTATGTGTATATCATATATTGCCAAATATTACCAAATATTGCACTTTTATTTCTTTATCTTATATTTCATAAGCTTATGAGAGAATTGAAACTTTTTATGTTGTTTGTAATATAATCTATAAACTAATTTATATTTTGAGGTAAATATAACTGTTGTTAGGGAACCTTACAAAAAATTAATTTCCTAGACTGAAAGCTGAGCACAAAACAGCTAGTTAAAAAATAAATATGATATTATATTAGACTATTCAGATAATTCTAGAGATAAAGAAAATTGTATGTAAGTTAAGGCAAACTTTGATTTTTAAATTAAAAAAAAAAAAAAGAATTTCGCACTTTTAATTTCTAAGTGACATTTGCTTTAAAGTTTAAGTAATATTTCCTGTCACCTAAGTATGGATTACATTAAAGAAGCACACCAAACTGTAAATTAAATGTTACACCAATTGTCATAAATATTTTCTGTATCACCTGCTCCAAAACTGAAGCATTACTTTCTATCCTTACATATCTTTCTTCTTGACAAGCACAACAGCCCCTTACAGGCCTTGGCTGCCTCAATCACATGCTTCGTCCAACATCTTCGTCCATCATTAGCAATGCCTCTCCAATTTCTCTTAAATTCCAAGTACTAATTCTCAAGTCCTTTTCCTTTCCAAGTGGTCTGGGTAGAATACAACCGGTTTTAGCACTTTGTTGAGGTTTCTAAACTGAGATTTTTTATGGGGTAAGGTAGTTGGCCATACACCCAACCCCCAACTTGGAGAACCAGTACCCAAATATAATCCCCAGGATCAGGGTACCCATCTATTCCCCCAGACACTGGGTACCCATTTTAGTTGCCTCAGGACATGCATGAGCTACATTGAGACTATTCTTTTGCACACTGATAATCCTTACACATACTAATTTATTTTTATTGTAAAGTAGAACTCAATAAGGAAAAGTTTTCATTTTCATGGGTTTTTTTTATGGGAAATAAAATTTTGTTAGAAGTTATTCCCATTTTATATGAATATCATAAAACAAGAGGGGAAAAATTTAAGAGGATCATATTTTGGAAAATTTTTACTACCATAGTATTTTATGCCAATTTATTTCATAGCTTATATATATAATCTGCTGATATCTAGGTTTGTGGGTCATAGAAATTTATATTTATCTTTTAACACAGGTATTTCATTACCATTCCTGTATTACAGAAAGTAAATACTGCTTTATATTTTTTCTTCATATTAGCCGATTGTATTAAACTTCTGTAAGAGAAACTTTGCTTATGAACCCCAAATTAGCATTTTTATTATCTATTAACACTATGGTTCAGTGATTGTGTAGGCTTTGCTTTTTATCATCATTATTATTTATGAGTGAGTAGGTGTCCATACAATTTTGAGTATTTGCTTACTAATTTATCTCCATGACTCTACTTAGCTGTTTTACCCCCCCCCCAAAAAAAAGGCATTTTTTTAAATTAAAATTAATTTAACTACATATATTGTTTTTACTGTATAATTTTCATGCTACAGGTCTAAAATGTAAAATAATCATAAACGGAAAAAAATATATATATTTCCTGCTCTTGAGTGTTGCTCTTTCATTATATTTTGTAGATGAAAATGTATTCACAGCATTTACTATGTTTATACATATGTCAGTAGTATTATTTAAACATTTATCTGTCAATAGAAAGATTATTTTTTATTTGTACATAAATTATTTTGTTTTTGCCCTCTGTATCAACTGCAATTGTCATTTTTATATGTAGAAATTAGATTTCAGATTAAATTGATTCATATTAAATAGGATTTGTGGGACCTTTATTATAACCCTTAATTTTCATGTTGGGTCCATTATTTTTAAACTAATTAGTAATTTTTAACAGTAGCCAAATTTGAAATAAATTGCCAAAGGTTAAAGGTAAATAGCAATACCAAGAAATTATACTGTTTGATCGGTCACAAATTGAAGTTTCAACAAGGTTTTTTGATTCTGCCTTTTTAAGGACATTTTACTGCAAAAGGTGTTTTGAGGGAATTTTATGAGACTTCAAGTAATTAATTTTTTTAAAGCTTTTTTGTGTATCAATAGATGGTCAATTTATCAATTGTAGCCTGTATAAAGCTTCATAAAATGATGTAGCAAAGTTGTTGTAAAGGACCAATGTACAGGCATTAGTAAATTGGAGCAGCAAATGTCTATGCTAGAGTAGTTGGGGTTTGGGATATTACTTCAGTGTTACTTGGACTGAATTGGCTGTTTAAGAGATTCTGCTGCAAGGAGAGATTTTATGAAACTTTCAAAAATTAAGAAATTTACTGTAAAATTTTGTAATAAGGTGGGGGGATAATCTAAATTATATAATTGTCAACCATAATTTTCATTTTCAAAAAATTCCTTAAAATCTGTATTTTTTTTTCTCAAAAACCTGTATTTACAGGTTAATGTTAGACTGCAGCAAAAATATCTCAAATGAAAATTAAAGTGAAATACATATTGGGATTTTGTAATTTTGTAAAGCGTTTAATTGTATCAGTTCCTTCAAATGAATTTGAATCATTTAAAATTGTGGATAAGAATTAAAATTTAATCTCTAATAATATAATCGTATATATATATATATATATATATATATATATATATATATATATATATATATATATATATGAATGATTTATGTTTAGATTATCTTACTGCCATACATTTGTTACATTGCCTAGTTTTAAATTAAAGCATTTAAGAATTTATAGAAAATTCATAAATTTTGAAGCAACTTGATACCACTCTTTACAGCTGATTTAGAGCAGTTCTGTGCAAAAGCCCAGAAAATAGATGCTGAGTTAGTGGTTGTAAAAGAACAGTTGTCTTTAGCGAGACAGCATGTAAAAGATAAAACGGAACAAGTGGAATTATTAGAAAGTAAGCTATATAAGTTTTCTTTTTAATATATTTTTTTATGTCTTGATGTATTTATAACCATGATTTTTTAGATATTCCAGTATGTTTTGAGAGTTAGTAAAATTTTTAGAATGAATTGAAAGTGACTTAGTTTAATATTCAAACTATCAAGACTGGTTTTTTTTTTTTTTTTTGTTTTTTATACTTTTTTTTATATATATGTAGTTGTTTTCACAATTTTCTTTATTAACAAGGTTGTGAAATTTTTGAAGAGTTTGTATTTTTTATATGTTCTGATAGATGTGTTTAATGAAAGTGGCTTTAATCACTTCATTTGATTATTATCTTTCTTTTCAAAACCTTGATAATGAAGTCAGCCCTAAAACAACTTTTATACTTTTGTTAGTTTCAAGGTGAGTCAGTTAATCACAGATAAAGTAAAGAGAAGAAATGTTTATGAACAGGCATTTTAAAATTTTTCTATTACCATGAAAACATTCTTAATCAGTATTTGCAACTCATATTCAATATAGTGCTAAAAATCCTATTCATGTGATATTCATTTTAACTCATTTACCTTTCATCTAGCAATTTAATCTCACTAATATAATAATTCTTAAATCAATAGAATTTTTATTATCCCTAACCAAGGTCTACAGCCTCCTTTAAAACTTCTTAATTTTAGGTATTGATTAAATAAAAAGCCCTTAATTTTCTTATTGCATTTTGATAATTTTGAACAAATAATTTTTAAACAGATCCAGATTTGAAATAAATCATTAAAAGTTAAAGCCAAGTAGGATAATATCAGCAGTAGATTATCATACGAACCACCACAAACTGAAGTTCTAACAAGATAGTTTTGATTCTGCTTAAGATACTTTTAAAGAATTTTATGAAAAGGATATCATTAACTCCTAAGATTGTTCAGGCTTCTTTAATGAATAGTCCATTTATTAGTTGGAGCCTTTAGATATAAAACTGCACAAAATTATTTAGACATGAAGTTTAACTGCAAATGTGCATGCATTGGTAGTTATTTTCAATTTTTTAAATGATGATTCAGAAAATGAACACTATCTACTGATTGAGATATTGTTTCTGTATTAGTAGTATTGAATTAGCTATTTAAACATTCTCCTGCAAAGAAGTTGCAGTTTTATGAGAATTTCAAAAATGAAGAAACTTCTAATAAAAGCTATAAATATGAATAAGTTTCTTTCAAACAGAATTTTCTATGTGAGAAAAGTACTTTTGAAAATTGTCACTTTCAAAAACTTTAGTGAACCCTGTCAACCATTATAAGAACTTTTTTTAAAGATCTTGATGGGTTTTATCCTCTAACTAAAGTTTGTATAGAGTTATAACCATTGGTAAAATTGTATAAATTATTGCATACTATTTAGCACTTAACCTTTTTTGTTGTGTTAAAAATTAGTTTGATACATTTTACATATATTAGCATTCCAAGAAGTGTAATAAATATTTCTTTATTGTAACACCTGAATTTCCCCTGTTTGTTCTTTAATATATATATATATATATATATATATATATATATATATATATATATATATATATATATATATATATATATGAAGGAGAATATAATTTCTTTACAGTTGATATTTAGTTTAATAATTTTTTTAAACATTCTCTGTAAAAAAATTGGAGAGAAGGAGGAGTTGTGTCAGAAATACAAGTATTAAAATATACATGAGAGTCATTTATACTCTAGCATTAAACAACATTAGCCTTTAACTGTTTTAAACATCTAATCATTATTAGATACCCTCAAAATTTGTGAATTTTTGGAAATTGCTAAATTAAGAAAATCTTTACTTGAGAAATTTGAGTGTCTGCCCCCCTCCAAAAAAAAAAAAAAAAAAAAAAAAAAAAAAAAAAAAAAAAAATTATAGTAGCATTTTTTTTCACAGTATTAGGCAAAAGAATTAACTTTATTATAGATTCATCAAAGGCTCTTTTTTTTTGTTATCATATGTAAGCATATACTTATTAGTTGTAATCCCTGCTATACTATTTTTGTCTGCATTGCTAGATTAATAATAGATGCAGTGTTATAGTAAACCTAGTACCCTTTTAATTGCTTATTTTCTTAGTTTAGTTTAATTATTTCTCTTATGTTTTGTTTTTAGTTTTCATAGAAATATAATTTTGTTGATTCTTGCTTAGAAAATAGGTTTTTTATTTTAATTTTCTTAAGTTAAGTGAATTTTTATGATATTCCTGTTTAGGTAAATTAAAATCTATTTTAAAAGAAAAAGATCCAGATAATGAAAAAGATTTAGAAAAAGAATCCCTCAGTGATTATAGTCATTCCTTATCTGCAAAACTCAACAATTCATATGGTTTGTATAAGCATTTAAATTATTTGAGCATTTAATTTAGAATTTTAAAGAGTTGTAAAAATTATTAAATAGAGATAATTTTAAGAATGTATAAAGTTTGAAGAAAATGACAGTTAAATGACAGTTTGGTGGATTTAAATTTGTGTAGGTAGTGCTATCTTTATATAATTAAAAGTATAATTGAAACATAAATTGCATGCAGTTAATTTTGTCTTGAAGATCTATTAAGAACAGATATTAGTATATTAAAAATATGTCTAATCAAATTATATGAATATTTGTGCTGATTTGCATACAAAGGAAAGTCATACAGAATTTTAATGTGTGGTAATATATTGTTGTATGAAATAAAATAAAATTGGGTCTACTCTACAGTCAAGTTGCATGTTGAGTGGCTACTGTCTCTGCCTTGTAATGATTGCATTACATTGGTGAAACGACAGCATTGTTAAACTCAGTATTGTTGACTATTTTGGTTTTATAAAAATGATGAGATGAACTTTTGTTTAAAATTTTCATTCACTATTACAGGATTCGACTATAATTGCTTTTTCTTCCAAATACATTTTATTGTTAGGTTATTTAATATTAAAATGTGAACTCATGTAATCTTTTAGAAAAATTATCTGATCTTGAAGGCGTCGATTACGATGACATTAAAACTAATTACCAGTCATTACGGGGAAATTGTGCCATTTACCAAGAAAAAATAGAAGCTCTGGAAGCTGATTTACGAAAGTAAGTGCATCTTATTGTTGTTTTTATGTTATTGATTTAAATACGATAAGATTTGGTATTTGTTTACTGATAATATTGTTTGCAATTAAAAATATTTTACTTTATATAATAGTTTTATAGAACTATTTATCAGGTGTTTGGAACTTAGGTTAGAAATAGTAGTGTCATATTATTAAATGTAGTCAGAATTTTAGGAAAATATCTGCCATATTTCAATCATCATTTGTAAATAATAGCTTGTATGGAAGGCATAAAAAATATATGTGACAACAATAATAAAATTGCATTATATTATCTCTGAGAGCATATGATGTTCATTGTGTTACCAGAAGTTGTGTTATTACTTTTCAGTATACTGTATACTTCCATATATAAGCAGAGTGTGCAATTTTCCTTCAAAAATTTACCCGTCAAAACCTGTATATAAACCGAAATGAAAAAACAATTTCTAGAATAATCATTGTTTGAAATATATAAAAAATGAACAAAGAACTGTACCTCTACAACCATGGTTTCCGCGCACCTGGAAAGTCATGGATCCGCTAAACTACCAATTTTTAAAAAAATGCGTTGAATTGTTTAATTCTATTTTTACTTGTCATTTGGCTGAATTTACTGAGTTTGGTATTTATGTTTTATTCTATTGACCATATTGCCAAGTAAAATTTGTTCACCAAGGAAATTCAAAGGAAGAAAGCTTAGGGTGGGTAAATGTATATTATTCTGTTTTTTTTTTTCTTAAATTGTAGATTAAAATTTTATTAATATAATAATTATTTTTTAATAAAAAATTAGTTAAGATTTTTGCACAAAATATAAGTTTATCTGTAGGGATAAACTTACATTAGGGATTATGTGTAGGGATAAAATTCTGAAGATTTTTGTAGACTCTTTAGCTAACACTTGCATATTAAAGTTATTTTTATCTATGTATTCTTTTGATTGCTGAGTTTTAACTTCAAGAAAGCCTAATGCTATAGATTTTGATAAATTTTAATTAGTCGATAGAAAACATGGTTAGTACTCTCTCTATAAATTTGTAGATATAAAATATTTGATTATGTAGTCATGAATCAGAATGCAAATATTGTTTTGAGTGCATCTTCAAATTATTCTACTAATGTAATTTGACTGGCCTGAGCAATTTAAATTTTAATCTTTTAATTTTTTTGCATACCATTGTTCCATATGAGAATATACAGATTAAAATTCAATTAAAAATAAAATTTTATGAAACCTGTTGTAAAAAATATTTACAAAGATATGTATGATTTTATGATATAATTATTTTGTAGAAACAAATTCTTTCATTTACACAAATTTGTTAAAAACAGTTATTTTAGTACTTTTTATAAATTAAAAAATTTTCTTAAATAGAAAATGAAATCAGGTTATATTAAATATCATAAACTAATGTCATAAAAGTTAACATTAATGACAAAAATTTATATAATTCAGAGTCAAAATGTGCTTAAATACCAAAATTGCATGTTTCCAAAAGGGAACATTGGTGTGCAACATAGTGCAAAATTACATAATTTTAAAGTTATGCTATAACTTTAGGTAAAAAAAAAATTAAAAAAATTCTAATAACTTATATGATGCTGTGGGGTGTGGATAAAGTTTTGGGGTTATTTTTATGTTCCCATACATCCTCATTTCTAGAGCAAGTGAGGTAGAGAGAAAGGGGTAATGCTTATTGCATATATAGTAAAGGAATAGCATGTGTAGGATACAGGTAGATCTCATTTAAGTAAAAATTGTGTTGGAATTTATTTATCAATGCCTTGACCATTGCTCTTTTTTATAAAGTGATTTGATATAAACAAATGCATAAAAGCATAATACAAGTATTGTTGCAGTTCAAAGAAGTCATAACTCTTCGAATTTACTTTGAATTAAACCAAAAATTCAGAGCATTAATGAATATTGTGCACATTAATAAGTTCATTATCTGGTACAGTTGTTTAGGGACATTGTGTTGTGTCTAAAGAAACACAAGAAAGGGATGATTGGATAACTAAATTGCCTGAAAGATGCTTTCCCCAGTACTGTGTGGAATGAATTTTATTTCAATATAATATATTCTGTAATATGTTCAGTGACATTGTTTTTCTGTGTGTTATTTATCATTTTTTATACACAAGTGTGAATAATTTTCTGTAAATTTAGATTATAAATAGATCTACTTTCATACTATTTCATTCTTGTTTTCTTAAAGTACATCAAAGAAGAAGTTATATAAAATATTTTAAGTGGTATAAGTTTTTAACTTGTGTCATTTTTACTATAAACTTTACAGTTGATTTAGAACAGTTTAAAATTTGTATGTAAAACTTTAACTTGTTGACTATTGATGATATAACTTGTATTTAACAAGATTTTTTCAAATAGGTTTGGCACCAGGGTCACCACACCTCCATGGTGACCATGTGTTAAAAAAGGGGTAGAAAAACCATCTTAGATGAACCATATCTGGGAACTCAAATATCAATATAATGCATATTTTACTGTTGGGGTGGTGTGTGTGTATATATATATATCAGGTTTGAAAATAGGGTTTTAAAAATTAAAGAAGTTAAATTTAAAAATAAGTGGAACTATTTAGAGATCATGTAAGAGGAGAGAGATGTCCTCTCGGGCAGATGTATACAGTGAAAATAAATTACTTCGGAAGGAGATCAGGAAGAAAAGGTTTATGCAAGCAAATTTTTGTCACACTTTGAGTGGGAAGCTGGGCCATGTAACATCCTCTACGCTAATTGACATTGTAATTTAACAAAAGAGGATATTTAATGGCACAGCCAAAGCTTAACGAAAGGACAGAATTTAATAAAGAATGGTTTAAAAAGAAAAAAAGACTTGTGATTATTGGCCTACATTACTGACCATGACATACATACATATATATCTTATAAATTTCTACTTTCTAGATAGACAGTCAATAAAGAATATTATTTGAGCATTTGTGATAAAAGACCTGAATTATGTCAATATAACTTTTGGAGTTTGTGCTACATTAATGTCTTCTCGCAATGCAATTATTGTTGAAGGGTTTTAAAAAAAAATGGTTCTATAAGCTTTGTATTTTCCTAATATGGCACTGTGTAACTTTTTCTTATATCCATGTTAAAACTGTCCTTATGATCCCCATTTTGAGTCTTTCTCTGCAATTAAAGAAAATTTGCTACAAAGTCAGGAGGGTTTTGGGAAAATTGAATTATAAAAGCATCTTTTGAGTATTTTTTTTTCTTTTTAAATTGATTGAAATGTATTGCTGGAGGTTTCTTTGAAAAATATGTAATAAATTGTGACAAAAACACCAAATCTTGTGTATGCTAACAGTAAAGAATGTTTGGTAGATATTTTTTCCTTCTTTCTATATATGAATTTAATTATGTATGTTCCTTTTCAGATGTATTCTTGAAAATTCTAAACTCGAAGCTCAAAGTAAAAATTTGGCAGAGTCATGCACAAAATTAGAAATTGAAAAGTCAGCATTGGAAAAAAGGGATGGGGACTACTGGATTGAACATACAGTCATCAATAAGTCAGAACTGGATGCAAGAGAAAGAAAAGTAAAATTTCATATTAATATTTTTTAATTTAACTGTTTGAATATATTTTTCTTACTCTTTAAATATAAATTGTCACTTTTATACCAAACTGAGTCATCCATTATTGTATAGAAATTAATAGTTTGAGATTCCCTGAAGTTAGCTTTGGGTTGAATTTCTGAGGTTTAGGTGTGTTTCTTATATCCCTTTCATAGGGAGTATTGTTAACTGTGTACATGTACTCCTATAATTCAGTTTGAAAACATATTTGCAGGAAGAATAGGTTGTGTTTGGCACAATATGCTGCACATTTGTAAGATTTTAGAGTTTTGATAAAAGAAATATGGTTTTGATTCAAATATGAAATATTTTAAATATTTTTAAATAAGTATTAAAATATTCTCTATTCTGTTTTAAATGTCTTTTTAAAAGAACTTTTTAAAATGCATTTTGATAATAGTTTAATTGTAAAAATATTTGCACAAGTTTGTATTACAGATGTACCAAATATTTAGTTGATATTTGGTATCCTGCTAATTCAGAAGTCTGGCTGAATATTTAATTCGGTCAAATTGGTCAATATTCAATATTTTTTTTAAATAACATACACATACAAAACTGAAGGTAATTGTGATAAAAAATATTATTACTATAAATAGCAATGAGATTAATTAAAACTCATTTAATCTTTACATATCTACGTACAGCGCAAGCTTTCACAATTATTTACCATTTTCTAAATTTGTATATGAAACATCTTTGTCTTCACTACAAAAGCAAACATTTAAATGATTAATTTACATATAATTTTACTTTAAAAAATTATGTTTTAAATATTTTATTTCTTAAGTTTCTCTATTATAAAATATTGATATGTTCATTATTACCTATCCTAGTATAAATAACATTATGTATGTGTTTCAGGATAATTTAAATTAATTTATGTTAATACATTCATATAAGGCACAATGTAGTTAAATTCTACTACAATTAATTAGCATGAAATACATATATCACAGTTTTAATTTTAACAAGTATATGGCATTTCATTTGTCATAATATTCTGTTAAATTTTCAACTGAATATTCGATATTGGACAAAATTCATTATTCTTCCTATGCATATTACATTTCCGAATTTTATAATCAATATCTGTGTTTTAATAAATATAATTGATCACACAAATTTATTACATGAAAAAATTGTGCTACCGAAGTGAGCATTGATATATCTATATACAAATATTGAAAATTAATTATTACATCATTTTATGGAGGCAGTGGATGAAAACTTTACTCTTATTTGATAAGCATTACTTTAATTAATGTTTTTTTATTATTTAATCTCAGCATATCCAGGTAACAATTGAGTATTAAATTATTTTTAATATCCTCTACTTTACCTTTATTATTTATCTTATTCTGATATTATATATACATATTTATTTATTTTAATGTAGTTGCTAGAAGCACAAGAAGAAATCATCTTAATAAAAGAACGTTTTGAAGAATGCAATAAAGAAAAATCATACCTACAAGGAGAATTGCATGTCTTGAAAGAACAACTCGAACTTTTATCTGTTCAGTCAAAAGCGGTTTGTAGAGATATTCTGTTATTTCTTGAATTTAAAATTTATTTTGCTGTTTCTCATACCAATAATAAATTTGTGCGACTATTATTATATGAAAACCTGACTAGCTAATTGACTAGAAAATTGACAAGCTATTTCCAGAGTAAACATCCTCAAACAATCCTTGCTGTCATTGTTCACCATTATTGTTTGAAAGTAGGAAATCCTTTTTTAAAAACTGAATAGTTGTTACATTTTTAGAAAGCCCATTCAAAAATAATAATTTTATTTATAAATATTTTTGTGTTGATTCTTTCTGTGTGTTTTTAAATTGAAATTTGGAAAACATTTGAAGTGTAAACATTGAAACTTTATTTAAGTATTCATACATTCATTCTTTATCAAGTTAATAATTTTTTTTTTCTCTTTTCAAAATATGCAATTTTTAGCATGTAGTAAAAAGAATATGCTAAACAATTTTCGATCTCCTCTTTCATGTAGGGAAATAGGGATTCCACTTGTATTTACATACATCTGTGATAAAGGATAAGATTCCATGTAGGTGGTAAATAAAATAAAAATACTATTTTTTAATATTATTCATTTTCCATTCAACAATGGGAAGACTATATCATTATTATCAGTGATTAATCCAATAAACCAGTTGCAGGTGCAAAGAACAACAGAGTTCATCCCTGCGTATCACGAGTAGTAAATTTTCAGTCTTGACCTGACTACTTCATTATTGAGAAATACTACTGAAGATCTGGACAAAAATTTGATAATCTAAAATTGCTAAAATTTCTGGCTTGTGTTTGTATCAAGTACATGGGTAAATACACAAAGTGGATGTCAGACAAATAACATGAAAAAAAAAGCTTTATATGGAATATTTAGGAAATTATTTGGAAATCCATGTTATTACACACGAGAGAAAAACAGTATCACCGTTGGGGTATATATTTGGCAGAGAAGAATTTTAATATTGTTATTGTGATACTTAAATTATATCAATATTTGACAATATATTGATAAACGATCCTGCCCTAAACCTAACAAACATAATTGTATTATGAAATAAATTTCTGGCAGTTCTATCCTTGAAATTACAATCTTTGGGAAGATTCTTTGTCTTCTAATTATGGTAACCTTTGTATTTCATGAACACCAATATTAATTCCTGCTTAGATCAACTCTTTCTTATATAACTCCTTTACATAGCTTATACATTATCATGGGATTAATATTAACATTCTCATTGGTTAGCTCACCACCCACACTCAACTATATAACCAAATTTATGGCATTTTGGAGGGAGGCAGATTGCCAAAGACAAGTATTCTCAATAAACTATATATTTAATTTCAGATTTTGATGTTTTCTATCAAAGTCAATGACTGCTCAGTACCAAGCATTAATACTAATTTTCATTTGAGTTTAATCTCATTTAACACCCATTACATTTCTGTTCCTTTACATAAATAAGAAAATATATGTTTCAACAAAAATTACCTCTAGTAATGATGAATTACTTTATGTAATATTTTGAAGTAGTGTAATATTATTTTGTCTTATTTCAGGTGTCTGTATGTTCTGTCATCCCCCTGATAATTCTTGCTATTGCGATGTTGTTGGCATTTTATCCAACACTGGCGCACCTCACTGCCACATCCGACCAAATGTAATTACTACCTGAAGATTCAAATTGCCTTAGCTGCAGCTGCAGATTAAAAAGAAAAAAGTGAAAGTCGGACACATGACCCACATGTATTATCAGAGAATGGAAAAGTAGTGTTTCACTTTGTTTCCCCTTATTTGGATGCTGAGTAATTTTTAGATTGTTTATAATTTCTTTTGCTTATTTGTAATTAGTGTATTGTAATATCTCATCGACATGCCTCAAAATCATGTCATTTGTACAGTCAAGTAAAAATTTATTTGATCAATTTTGAATAAAAATGTATTATGTTTAAAACATCTGTATAGTTATATATTATTTTATAATTAAAGTTCTCACTTATCTAAATTCATGGTTCTTTTTTTATTTTTACCCAGCATGGGCTGTATTTATTATTTGGAATTACAAAGTACAGAGTCTTATTAACGAATGCAACTTCAGCACACGTCTGAGCCTGACTTTAAAAGAGCCTATATTTTCAATGCATTTACTGTGCATCATAACTTGAAATTGCTTATATATATATATATATATATATATATATATACTACTTACATACATACATACATATATGTATAAAGATATATGCAAAAGAACATGCAATATAAGCAAAGGATATATATATATATATATATATATATATATATGCAAAATAACACACAATTAATAATGTCACTTAGTACAGCATTTGCAATTGTTAAAATATTAAAACTATTTTACAGTTCCCAATATCTAAGTATAAGGAGTACAGTCCTTCTCTTTATTATGATTACTTAAATCTCCTTTATGAATCTTGATTAGGCAATCAAATTTATCATCACTTGAGTTATTAGCTCTAATGTGTTATACTGATACAGTTATGTTTTTAGAAGAAAGGTGATTATTTTTATTATATGTTGTTACAGTGGAAATGTGGGTATGTTAACTACTTTATAGTAGATTCATTTTATTATTTTGCTTAAACTTTCTGCAGGATACCTTTTTTTTATATATATATAAATCTTTCTGCCATTATAGACAACTAAGACTTGATGTCAGGGTCTGTAATTATAATTATTATAAAATGCAATAATGATAAATTGACCTAATCTTCAAAAAGCATTACTGGAGTGCCATTATAAAACCAGTGGAGGGTGAAAGTCCCTATTTCCATTTGCACACAGTATTCTTGTATGCTGGTCTTTGAAGAGTATTGCATATCTAGTAAAAGACCAAGAACATACATGTTGTAACGATATAATTCTAAAAATAACACAGGCCTGCGAAGGAAAAAAATACAAGGGATGTGACATCTAAACTTAACGTGTTTTTTAGTACTGATTTTGAAAAGAATCATTAAAAATGTCTATCACGTCACATTTTTTTGAAAAATTGAATTTTATGTGGTTTTTTATGAATATTTCTCACGTATTTTGCTTTCATACTTTCCTTCGCGTTTTGACATTTTACCGTGATGAAACCCTCAAAATTACCCTTCTGTGGTAAACTACAACAGCGCAGTTAGTATTTTAGGGCTTTTAAAGCTTCAATGTTGATCCAGATCACCAATTAGACAGATTCCTGGAAGCGCGCGACCCTGGGAAGAGCCTAGAAATGTGCAATGTCCCTCTTCATCATCCCTCCCTCCCGTCGCAATCGCTGTTAACCTATACAGACGCTCGAATCCTTATCAGTGACCTCATGTAAGCACCAGTACTTAGTCTGTAAAAGAGGCAACTCATTTATTAGGCTCCAGATTGAAAAAAAAAAAATTATTGGCCAAAGGAATCACTTTTTATTGGTACAGAAATCGTGAAAAGGAATTTATTCAGTATTTTGACGAAGACGAGAACCTCATTTATTGCTCAGATGTTCCTGGATTGATGAGAAAATTTAAGATTCCCTACAAATACAGATGAATAGAGGCTTTTTATAGATTCCTGAAAAAGGAACCTTAAAGCTGTCCTACTTCATCAAGGAAACCAATGGGCGTCTGTGCCAGTTGAATATTCGGTGCATTTAAAAGAAAGGTATGAAAACCTAGCTCTCGTTCTCAACAAAATAAGATCTGAAAACCACGGCTGGATCATTTGCAGTGATTTAAAAATCATCACCTTGCTTCTCGATCAACAAAACGGGTATACAAAATTTCCGTGTTTTATTTGTGAGTGAGACAGCCATGACAAAACACAATATTGGGTCAGAAAAGATTGGCTCAAAAGGCAGAATATTGAGCCAGGCACCAAAAATGTAATTCGAGAAAGCTTAGTTGATCAAAAAAAAAAATATTACTACCCCCTCTGCACATAAAATTAGGTGTTATGAAGCAGTTTGTTAAGGCTCTTCCAAAAGATGGGGAGTGCTTAAAATATATGTGTAAAAAGTTTCCTGAATTTTCTGAAGCCAAATTGAAAGAGGGAGTCTTCGTAGGACCAGACATCCAAAAACTTATTAGGAATAACAAATTTAAGACAACTATGACATTAAAGGAAAGAGAAGCTTGGGTTGCCTTCAAAAATGTTGTGGAAAAATTTCTGGGCAATCACAAAGATCTGAAATTTAAAAGAATTGTTGGCAACATGCTAGACAAATTTCAAGTGTTGGGCTGCTCCATGTGTGTAAAATTGCATTTCCTCCAATCGCATTTGGACTTTTTTCCCGAAAATTTAGGATCCATCAGCGAAGAACAAGGAGAAGGTTCCACCAAGACATGAAGGATATGGAGAGAAAATATCAAGGTAGGTGGAATAAGAATATGCTTGCCGACTATTGTTGGATGTTAGCAAGATAAGATTGAACATAAAAAAACGTCAAAAAGAAATTTTAACGGAATAAATAGACGTAACTAAATTTAAATGTCTTTGTTTCGTATTGAGTTTCAAATATATTTCAAACTTACATTTATTATATATAAACCTTAATAAAACGTAAAAACAGGTAGTTGGGGGTTTTCTAGGACTGTTTTTCTTATAAAATTAATGTAAAAAATTTAATAACGAGGGAACTTTTTGTCTCGCCCTGGTGCAGCTCATGCGTTCTGGTTGCGATGGTTTTCATTCTTTATATACAAAATGTATACATTTTTAATTTTAATTGTTTAAAAATTAATATGCCTAATCATAAACAGATTAAATAAACTCACATGAATAGATAAAACCCACTGTTGCCGGTCAGTACAAGGTAACAGTTCGAGAGCATTTTTTCCATATAGGATATTACCAGTAATATGTACATCAATTTTACAAAAAATCCTGACATGATGGAAAAAATGGATGTCATTTTCGAAATCAGCATACCAAATAATTTAAAAATAAGAAAAAACTTCTCTTGTATTTTTCAAAAAATTCAATTTCGCAGGCCTGTGTAATTTATAGCACATAAATCAAAATCTTTATTAATTTAAATTTCAGTTGAGGTAATAATCAACATTTTTTTCTTTTTACTGTTATTAAAATGTGAAATTAAAAGTTTAATTTAAAAAGACTATTTAAATATATATATATACACATACCAAGCCGTAAGCAAGGTGGGGGATTTCGGGACTGGTCCTCTCCGAAATTCTGGGAGACTAATTTGTCAAAAGAAAATGTCCCGTTTGTGTTATCTGCATAGCTGTATAAGAACATGTTCCAAAAATGCTTCGGCTGTAAAATGATTTACTGAGCTGCTGTCCGAAAATTTAACAATTTTTCTATATTCTGCTATATTTCTTTAAGCCATTTCAAAGGGTCTTCTTCAGGCGTTCCTCAGAAGGTCGATGGCTCCTCTGCTGTATGTAGGAGTCACTGTAATGGGCTTGGGCATTTTCATTCTTCTTCCTGAGATAAAGTCCAAATTCTAGGGATATTCTTCTTAAACAGTGTCTTCAGTGTGATTTTGCTGTTATCCACGTTTACAAGGATTTACCTGGTGCCTCCACCAAATTTGATTCGAAAATTGAAACAATGACACCATTAGGTTAAACCAACAATTGGATTGTTTAGAACAGAAGCAACTCGCTTTTGAAAAGAATGGAGAACTGACTGTAACTGGGGTAACACAGCTTTTATATAAGCAGAATGTTCGAGAAACATCTAGTTTGAACAGCAAAGAAAGTTTCAGAATCATCCAGATTTTGAAGAAATAATAAATAACATTATTTTAAATTAAAATTCTAGTCTTTGAATAAAATGTTCTGACTAGGAGTCGAAACAGGGACAGATGGATCTACAGTGTGATGAACTATCGACTGAGCTACAGTGAATGATAGCAGTTGTTCTTTGTGTGGCAATATATGCTGAGTCCCTACAAGACTAGATAAACTCTGCACAACCAGATTTGTTGTTTTGAATACATAAAAAAGGACCAAAGAACTGTACCTCTATAACCGACAGTTTTTGAGAAATTGTATGATGTCATATCTGGTTTAAGAAAAAATTTAATTCGAAACACAAACATCAATATTTGCATAATTTTAAATAGAAAGATGTTCAAAATGTCATCCATGTATATGGCAGCATATATGCGTGTGTCATTGAACAGCACACATTCCAGCCTTGTAGTGCCCACTAAAGTACACACTCTGTGGAGACAAGCAACTTAGTCTATTTCTGAAGTAACTAGATCTTGATAAACCAATTCCTTCAGATGGCCCCACAACGAAAGGGGTCATATCTGGAAATCATATTAGCTATAAAACAGGATTCCTGGGCTAAATACATTTTAAGCATATTTTATTAATTTTGTTCATTTATATTTATTACATTTATGAATTTCATTTTTTGCATTCATTTTAAGAACCTATACCTATTTTGTAATATAAAACTTTTTTTTTTAAACTGCACTGTATCAGGCCTCTGTATTATATTCCATCATACATATTCAATAATTATATTATAATTCAATTATAATTTTAATATAATTATATTATCTGTCTATAGATTTGGTGAATATTTCTTATAAACAGGGTTTTTAAACGTTATATATCACAACTTTTATGGATTATCTATTAAATTTACAGTTTAAGGTTTAAATTTATAGATCTATGAATAAATCGAGAATTTGTACAAATTTTGGTACCATAAAAAAATTTTAAATATAGATCAATGGATTTTTCACTTTAGTATAAATATTCGTTTTTAAGTAGTCTAGTGTAAATGAAGTTTTTATATGTGATTGAAAAACAAAATATTTACTCGGACTCAAAACCAAGCCTTATGTTTGTTGGAGACAGTTCTTTAAGCTGTGATTTGACTAAATATGAATTTATTTCACATAGAAACGTTCATTCAATTGCTACAGCATATAAAGTGCATTGAATCAATGTTTTTAAAATGAACTGAAGTATCGTCGTAATATTTCTGCATGTTTAAGAAAAAGTTATCAATTGTTTTATAGATAAATAAAATTAATGAATTCATGAAAAATTGAAACTGTCATTCGTATTAAAGGGGCATATTCTTTTTAATGAAATTTTATCTGAAAAAAGGAATATTGGAATACGTTTGATAACACTCAGTAAAATTTTCAGTTTTTTATACTGCATGTGTTGTGTGAACTTTTGAGTTGCATATCGACTGAGGGATCTCCCTTCAGCCCTTGCATTTCGGATTCCGCTTCCCGCCTGACGTTACCTGATCCATTCTCGACGAGAAAGGGTAACATCTAGTTCTCTGCCTGATATGGATACAACTCAATCTATGGACTTGGCTTCAATTGCTGATGGCATTACTCTCGGACCTAATACCTTTGATCAGAACATTATTAGCATGATAAAACGAAGCACGCTGACTCAGGATGCCATCAAAGAACTCTCAGCTACTAGACCTTTTATTGCTAAACAACTGGAGGGTAAACATAATTTTGATCGCGAGCAACTTTTTCAGTCCTTTTCTGAAACCCCATCTAAAAAATCGAAAAACGACTTCTAGCTCTCACCATTACGCTACATGGCTAAGCGTTCAGCTACTGCTGTTCCAATTGAAAAAATTACTTCTAAAAATAAATTTTCTCATCTGACAGAAAAACTTCTCTCAGTAAACCCGACTCAGACTTCTAATTCTGCGAAGTTTAAACAGCCCCAAAACAAGCCAATTACCATTATTAAAATGGGAAACTGTCGCTAAATTCTAAAGGAAATTGCTGATACAAATAATGAACGAAAATCTCATGCAAGGGTTGGACGACGAATTTACTCGCCTTGAACCCAAATCTGAAGATGATTACAAGACTATATGTAGCAACTGGTGCAAAATCTTAACAAATCAAGAACAAAAATTTATTTAACTAATGAACTGCCCTACGCGGAAGATGCGTATTCTCTCGAATCTTTACATGAACTCGTTATTCCTTCAACATACATTGCGCCACCGTAAGCAGCTCCATCTATTTACAATATTGACATTTACAGTAGCATTTAAAACAAAATTAAATCCAAACACTACACATCTCTCAATTTATCATCAAGCATAAAATCGAAAGCTATATTCTACAAACTGGCATCGTGTAAGACCCCATAAAATTGTGATCCGCTATCTCCCTAGTGATATACCGGTGAAGGAAATTAAGAATGAGTTATGCAGTTTTTAGGCTTCCCTGTTATTAAACTAGCCCAATTAGTTTTTTTTAAAAAAACCCAACTTCCCATGTCACTCTTTCAAGTCTAGCTCACCCCTAGTGACGCCGCCAAAAAAATTTCTGATCTTGATTCCCTTTTCTACGTTAAAATCTCCATAAAACGTTACTCATGAAGATCCAGCAGTATCACAGCTGCCAGCAATTTTATCACCATAGTGATAACTGCCTTTTGAAGCCACGTTGCGTCAAGTGCGAAGATTTTCATACTACCACATGGGAACGGGGGGAAATTGACTCTCCCACCTATTAAAACTGCAAAGGCTTACAGTTCACCAATTATGAAGGTTGCTCTAGGTACCAGAAGTACAAAATTATTAATCCTTCAATTGTTGCTGCAGTTCCTAAACCACTAAATAATTTGCTCAAGCGCTCTCGACCATAAAATCGAAGGCTTTATATCAGTCACAAACCTGTATAGTAATCCTCCTGGCCCCTAACCACTCGGAAATTAATTTCTTTACCGATTTCACTAATCAACTTGGTGAACCACATTATTTTGGGAATCAAGGATTTTGATGAAATCCTCAATCAGCTCAACAAAATTACGCTAACATGGTCAGGGCTAAGACCCCTGAAAAAGGCGTGTTAGCATTTTTCTCGAGTTTTATCCAGGCTCCCTCAGTTGTCAATGTAGAAGTATAGATATATGCAGTTCGTTCATTTTCTCTTGGCTTTGACGAGAAACGTTTTCCCTGATGTAATATTCTTAATCCAAATATGGGGTGCTCCCATATTGTGGTTGAGATATGTCACAGGCGATTTCTCAGTCATAATGACGTCTGAAGTCACCAGAGATGGGAATTTGGTATCATAAATTCTCCTCTGGGGCGTCATAATGACATCTTTTGGATCATATTACTCAGATGTTGCCTGTGATATATCTCGACTGCAATATGGTATCAATCAAGCATTGATCCTGGCCTATAAGGCCTCCAGGCTTAAGGAATTTAATAGCACCCTCAGATTCGAAAATTTTATTTCAGCGCAAAATTTTCTGTTTTGCAATCATCCGTTATAGATGCAAATAGGCTTTAGATATTTCACATTCATTTTCATCTGTATTTTCCTCTTCTTCAGGTACTCTATTCAGCCAATTATCTTGATCTTGATTTTGTTCTAGTTACTACCTTGGTCCCGGTGTCACAGGATTCAGTTTAGGGCTAACTATTAAGCTAAGTTAAAATTCAATATAAGCTTTAAACTGCGATTAGCTTTAATCAGCTCTGGTGGGACATGGCCTTAATATAGTAAATAGTATTATTTAGTTGTGCTGTCACTTGAAATAATCAAGAATTACTAAATTTAATCTGACTTTTTTGTTTCGTCAAAATTGCTGGTTAATGTGATGCGCAATTCTATAGCGATAACTTTAGCATTATTCGGAATAAATAACATATAAATCGAATACTACTGAATCGATTTCTTAAACCATCTGTGCAAAACTGTCACTTTAAATGTTAGCGCAACGAATGATGGTACACGTCAGGTTATGGTGTTTAAAAGCATGGGATTTAAAATTTATGCGGCATATCTTCTAGTTTCAACATATTCGCTTTTACTTTGTGTATATAACAATGTGCTTAGGACACAAATATGAAGGATCATCGCGCCACTAAAGTACTGTTTTTTATTAATTTGCTGTATCTGCAATGGTGAGCAAATGTTTTCTTTATGTTATCGTTCACAAATATGAATTAATTTATTATATATGGTTAATTCTTGAAAGCTTGATTAGTTTTTAATAATCTTAATATATATAATACTTCAAATAGCACATTTATTTGAAACGCTTAATATAACTATTTTTATATGTAAATGTATCTCTGCAATGAACAAAGAAATATTTTATTTTAAGCAGTTTTAAACTTTTTTTAGCATTTATTTATTTGAAAACTTAATCTGAAAAAATATTGGTTAAGCAAGAGTAACTTTTCTTATTCCACTGATTTTGAATATGACTTAGATATACTATTGCAGTTGCATAATTTTTTTATATAAAAGTGTTAGCTATGTATTACTGTTTGTTGAAATAATAGTTATGAATAAGATTTTGTTGAACTTGTAATAGATAAAAGTGTAAAATTTTATGATATGTTAAAAAAGTTTCAGTTGAGTCAAAATACAAAGTTGAGGGATTTGGTGACACACAGTAATTAAGTTATATATTTGACTTGAAGCAAAAAGTTTTAATGGGATAGTTTAATAGATATGTTTTTATTTGTTTCGTAGGTTTACATGGCTTTATTAATATTTGCTTTTTATGATTTAATGGATTATCTGTCAAGTTTTATTGCAATCCAGTTTCTTTTGTTCAGCTCAGAAGTTAATAGTTTAAAATCATCTAAAGATGCCTCTTTTTATGAAGGTTGTTTTAAATAAGATCTTTAAAAATTGTTTTATTGGCTATAGTTAATATTTTTGTGAATATTTAACAAATAGAATTATATGGTTTAATTTGCTAATATTAGGCAATAGTTTGATATAACAGTTGGCTTTGCCAGTTATGATAATCTTAAAAATATAGCTGTTAAAATATTAAGCATATTATCTTTCTGTTCAACGAAACAGTAGGTGTACCCATTGTTTGTTAAAACAAAATTAATTTACATGCTTAACACATTTGCTGCCAAATCTGCTGTCATAAGTACATTTTCCATTATGTTAAACGCATGATCGGCAGCAAATGTGTTAATCTTGTAGCTTTAGATGGTAAATATTTTGATATGAAACCTTATTACAATTTTAGAGTTATTCTGTAGTTGATTTATATACATTTGTTATTGATATCATTGTCTTAGTTTTGTGAATGGGAGAAACGTTTCTCATTAATTCTTTTATTGTATTAACTCATTAAGTACTCTAATATAACAATTTAAAGTTAAATGAATTGTGATAACTTATTTTGATTAGTTTTATTAATTGATTTCATTTTAAAAAGAAATTGAATTTAAACTTTATTTTCTCAAAGCTTATTTATATACAACTAGAAACACAAAAAATAAAACCTACTATTCTTATATGGCAAAAGTAGTTCAAGGTATTGGTCAACTACTTGCCTATTTGCTTATACACTGTTTTTTGAGGTGTTTATTATATTAACAAAAGTAACAAGAATCATCAGGACTTGAGATACTTGATTGTACGTAGTATGCCAAAATGAAAGGAAATTAATTTGGAGAATATAATTATCATAATTGGGCTGTTTATACTTTTAATGGATATATAAACAAATGACAAAGCTTGCTTGGTAACTAAATACTGGGTTATCGTCGTATGATTGACCACCTAATTGGTATATATGCTTTGAGACCCCAAAGTTCTTGGTTTCAAAAATGGAGATTGGCACTATATGCTTTGGCCATGTTCAGTTGTGCTGAGAAGTTAATTATCATGCTTAAAGACTTTTTGGATTCAGCTTTGAAAAGTTAAAAATGTTTCTACTTATTTATAATGTAGTGGTTATTATTAACACTCAAGTATTTTTGCTCCATGGTTTGACTTCGCAATTTATTCTGATATTTTGGTATATCTTTTTCTAATAATATTACTCTCATTGATTTTTATCAGATTTATAATAGCATCTATTTTCTAAGTATTTTTCTTTAACTGAAAATTAGCAATAGCTTTCTTCATTTATCTGCCCCTACAGTATTGTTTTTTAGTAAAATAATTTGAGTTTATGATAAAATTTTAATTTTTCTCGGACATTATTGAAAATAAATTCCTACTTTAAGCATGGATGTTGTAGACTCCAGTCTTTCCTTCATCTAATTCTTATCTTTTGATCTACTGATTTAAATCTGAATGAGAGATCTGTATTAAAATTCTGCTTTTCTATTTGAGATAATAGTACTTCACTGTTTGTTGTTTATTTTTCATTTGAAATAATACAGATAATTTTACATATCGATTCCTACTGTTGATTTACTACCCTGTTAAAAATACTGAATACACCAATCCAGGGCCGTAGTCAGAAATTATATTCAGAGGGGGACATTGTTTTTGTGAAGGATACTTCAATAAAAATGTTTTTTTCTGTATGTGTACTCCTAATGAGTATCATAATACAATGGGATTTTAAAATATCAAAATAATTAAAAAAGGATATAATGGACACATTTATAGTCTTGTATGAGTAATGTAGTAATTACACAATGAATTTGATAGTAAAATTAACGTTGAAAATATATAAACTATACATGGTATTAAATTCTGATTTTTAAAACAGAAGTATAACTAAAGGAAAAGGATAATTTTGAAAGAGAATCAAATTTTTATCTGTATATTAGAAAATATGCTCTTTTTGAAATTATTGCCAAAAATTTTTCAGTTTCTTATGATTGTTTAACAACATTCTGATGAGTTGCCAAAATTGCAAGTCAATTTGTTCTTACATGTTGAATCCAACTTACACCTACTCTTTAACTCAATGTCACTGTTCTAAGCCCACTATTGTCTATGCACAGCTAGGCATAAGACACACCCACACTCATGGTCCCTTTTCTTCCCACAGAATGGTCTTTAAAAAATTCGGAGGGGGACTGGTCCCCAAAATCCCTCCCCCTGCCTACGGCCTTGCACCAATCCCTATCATCAGCCTATTATAGCAGCCTTCACTAACAGGACTTGAGAGAAACCTCTTACTTTTCCTATAGTATTCATCGAACGATAGTCATATTGGTTAGAACATAACTGTTTGATATCTTGGCGTTCTCAGGTTAATTCCACTTTCGGCATTTTCTGTGTTTTATTTGGAAACAACTTTGTGCAGTAGATCTAGTTAGACCTCGTGTAGCAAAAAATTGAAGCAGCTCTTCAAATAGATCTATAATATTCGTTAAATTTTCATGCATATAAAATTTTTCGGGGGGGGGGGGGAAACCTTCTGTAATGAAAACTGGTGTTATGCAAATGACTTCATCAGAACTAAGATTTCTTCTTTAACCAGATAAATTCTGGATGAGGATATTACATTATTACTTTCCTGTTTACTTGACGATTGCGCACAAATCTCAAAAAGGTTTCACATTGATAGTCTTATTGTGATACACTTTTCGATTGCCGAACAGATAGGGCGTTGCCTTCCGGAAACGGAGTATGTAGGTTCGGATCCCGCGAGTGGAATGAATGTTTTAGCTGTTATAAATTGACTTTAAAAATTAGTTACCGGTCTCATTAACACTCATGTAGCAAAAAATAGATCGTAGCGTTCTCAAAAAACAAATGAATTAAAACATTGGATTGCTAAGTCGTCAAAAATAGATCTCGTACAAGAAGGTAAAACCTATCGTGTCGCAATATAACATAAAATGCCAAACCAACGTAAAGCACAAATAATAGCTGTTTCGCTACCTCGAGTGAGCAGCATTCTCAATTGCAAGAGAATTTTGTAGATTTTAAAAGCCGGCTGAGCGGGGAGACAAAAAGAAAGGCTGTTAAATTTTGCGCGTGGTCTTACTTTCGTTGGCAGTGCATTTTTATGCCATAGATGTTTGTCGATCATATAAATGTAAGGATTGAGAAACTATGAACTAATTTCGTGTCGTGAAAACTTATTTTATTATATTAAAAAAAAAAAAAAAATACACGGCATGCATGGGGTGAAGTATTGTATAGCTCTGATTGAAGTTTAGATATACTTATAGATTATACTATATTAGAACTATTACTATATTATGCTATATTAGAAATTTAGATCTATAAAATTTCATAGACTGGGAAATTTCTCTTAGCTTATGCATGTACAGAAATTATTTGATAATATTTTTTTAAAACAGAATATCAATTCAATGTTAAAAGTTGTCTTGTCAGTTAAAATTTCATTGGGAAAACTGAACTTTTGAACTTTTTAATAGTGTAGGACGTTTTCATTGTCTTAACCTATAAACTTTTCATTACTATGATATGGTATATACGTTTTCTGATTTTAAATGACATTCTTAACCTAAATATTCTGAGCTCTCTTGCGAGAAATGAATTTTATGCAAACACTTGTTATACTCTTTCCTTTTTAAACTCTATTTAATCATTTAATAACGCGTTCACGTACAACATTAAGAGCCCTACTTTGGACAAAACTTCTCTCCTCTGTTGATTTATTATGAACTGAAATCTTTAAAGTTTCGCCGGGTTTATTTCTATAAATATGTTCAGATAATTAATTTGTAACTTTTATTTTTGTTCTTATTTTTATGTTCGTTTATACCCAATGTTCTATTTTTATTCAAAAATTTTATTAACTTTATTCATATTTGTGTGGCAACAGTTTGAAGAGAAACACTATTTTATTTTCGAATGGAGGTCACATGCTGCTTTTGGTTACCAATATTGTTCGAATTACGATCCCTTTCCCATCCATTAATACAGCCAAAAATAAGTGAAAAGTTTCGAAAAAATGTTACGAGTCTTTAAAGTAATGACATCTGAAATTTGTATCGTATGGTACTTCTTGTTTTTTATATATCAGATGGAGTACTTTCCCGATTATTAGTTCGTTCGAAGCTTTTGTTTTTTGACACCAGCGGTTTGACATCCCAGAAATGTTATCAAGGGAGATGCCAAAATATGGTATTGAGAAATTACTATATAATAGAAGTCCCTTTATTAATCTTTGTTTTACATGTTTTATAACAGTAATTTCTCGATTTATCAAAGTTTTTGTACTCTGATAAATTCAATTTGAAAACTTGATCAGAGTACTAGTTCAGAGATTTTTTTTCATACTTAAAAGAAGTGTGTAATATTCAATTGGAACTGAGGATTTGACATGTTCAAATAAATAAAACTTGGTCTTAAGATAACAAAAATTCCGTGAAATTAATTATTCGGAGTGAAAATTTAAGTTTATTTAGTCGATTGCAGTGATTAGTACTTTAGTAGTAAGTTTTTATTTAAAGCATTCTTAATATATGTATTAAAAGGTTTGGAAAAAAGGCTTTTTTTATCGAAGTTTTGTAGAGTTAAACAGGCATATGCAACATACGGTCCGTGATTTTGTACTGTCCGCGACGACTTCTCTAACTTTTCCAAGTACAATAGTGCCTCGTCATATCGCGACGCAAGCGAAATGCGCGATATATCGGAGTGGGAAAAGTTGTAAAACTTTTACATTTATGAATGTGTGACCGAACGGTACAGTGCTGCTCTTCGGAACCGGAGTTCGCGGGTTCGAATCCCGTTGCTGGCATGGATGTTTGTAGCCGTTCGGAATCGGCTTTAAACTGTAGGCCCCAGTTTCATTAGCCCTCGTGTGCAAAATAGTAGACCGTAGCGCTCCAAACCAAACCAAACCAAATTTATGAATGTGTGCACTTATACTAATTTTAATAATGCATTTTAAGTGCAATAACATAAACGAATTTCTTTAATAATTAAGGCAGCAATTTCATTTACCTTTTTAATTTTGCATAACAAATATGTGTATTCAGTTTTCATTTTACGGTAAAAAAGTTGAGCAATTAAAAGAAAGCTTGCCAAACGCTTGCCGATTGGTTAAGGCGCTGATCGTCGGTACCGGAGTTCGTGGGTTCGAATCCAACTATGTCATGGATGTTCGTAGCCGTTCGGAATCGGCTTTAAGCAGTAGGTCCCGGTCTCATTAGCCCTCGTGTGCAAAACAGTAGACAGTAGCGCTCCAAACCAAACCAAAAGAAAGCCCGATGTATTAATGGGCTACTGTATCGCCGAATCTAGCCAATGTACCCTTTCGGCAAGTCACATTTTTGTGTGATGACACTGAGTCTACTAGTGTGATAGGATTGTTACATCCTACTGTGCTTAAAAATGCTTTTGTTCCAAAGAAGGAAAAAAGTGAATAATTTTTCTTTATGAGCGAAAAAATAATTCCTATACTTCCTATCTGGAAGCACTAGTATAAAGGCGAGCAAATGTTTTCAAGGATGACGTTCGTGAAAGGAAAAGAGAAAAAAAGTGAACTGCCGATGCTCACCTGGTAAACATGCTGCGTTGCGTGTTTCAACGTCTGCAGTATCGGAACTTATTGACTTCCTTGTTTCAACCATAAGTTGCATTGAAAAGTAATTTATTTTAAATGTAAGAATGTAATTTTACATCTCATAGCTGAATATTTTTTCAGTGGTTATATGAAGTAATAGATAAAAGTAATTGAAGTGCGTTTTTATATATATCTTTAAAATATATCATTCCTTTGGTGTTTTTTGGTTTGGAGCGCTACGGTCTACTTTTTGCAACAAGAGGGCTAATGAGGCCAGGTCCTACTGCTTAAAGCCGATTCCGAACGGCTACGAATGCCACTGTGGAATTCGAACCCACGAACTCCGGTACCGAAGGCCAGCATTTTAACCATTCGGCCATCGTTCGGTCATTTATGTTAGAAACTTAATTATTTTTTTATTCTGCCTTCAAGATTAGTTTAATTTTTAATCTGGTCCACAGTTCTGTCGAAACTGCGCATGTTCGACCTAAAGATTCACCGCAGCTTTGGAGAAGCGACTGTGTCGCCGGTCAGTTTGCCGAAGTCAAGTATCGCTAACCATAGAAGAACGTTAATAACGCGTGTTGCCAAGCGTAAACAACATATTATCTCCTATCTTCGAAGGAGTAAATTAATAATCAGCTGGTAACCAATTTTTTTTGCGATATAGTTAGTCTACAAGATTATGCTTATTGAAAAATGTTTTATGTTTTTGCACATTACCAGGGGTATCGATGCATAATCTCACATGTCACATTTATTTACAGCAATAAACTTGGTAAACGTGTGAATGGTGAAAATAGAGGACGCAAACAGCTTATATCCAATGCTAAACAGAACTTAGTGATTCTGTATACCGGTGACGTGCTTTAGTCATCATTAAACTGGCTTATTATATCGTCTATGTTGCAGGAGTGATGAGCAGTTAGAACATTTTTTTTTCAAAAGGAAAGAACATTGAAGAAAACGATTTTGAATGGGTGGGCGTTTAAAGAATAGAAGATACTGACCGTACCAATATGGGAACATGTGTTTAAAAGCCGGTTGATCTCGAACGGGTCTTGCGTTATTTGCAGTCGAGGCAACTCTTCGAGCCGGGGATTTTTATGTTGATATAGCGGTGGAAATGCCTTTAGATCAGTGGTCGGCAAAGTGCGGCTCCAGAGCCGCATGTGGCTCTTTGGCTCCTTAAGTGCGGCTCTGGCACAAATATTCACGGAAGGCGCAATAATATTTTAATTTAAAAAAAACTTGGTAAGAAAAAAATTGCATCTTATTTTGATAAATTAAAATTCTTCTATAAATCGAGAACATGTATATTTTTTTTGTTTTAGTTAAAAGATAGATAGTTAATTAAAATTTTATATTGTTGTAAAAATACGTAACGAACATAAAGTTTAGTTTTATTAGTTTCTTGAAACGTAAATGCAAATCATGTACAAGTGACTGGCTGAAGTATGTTTTAGGCGTACTCCGGTGTGACACAAAGGTACCACATGCATGCGTGCATACTTTTTAGTAGTGGGCGGTACAAATTGGCATCACAGACTAGCAGTTGTTTTGCCTTATCTACCATTAATAAATATTTATTAAGTATAAAATTTAGTTTTATTTAGTGTACTACTAATTTAGTGGAATAAAAGTTTACTAAACAGGCAGATTTGGCTCACAATTTTTTTTTTAAATTGTTGTAATATTCATATTTGGCTCTTCGGTTGATAAGTTTGCCAACCACTGCTTTAGATGAACGATATTTATGTCGAAAAGTAATGAATTGGAAATTTCCATTTTCATTTCATAATTTCATTTAATTCCTTTCTTTATAGTTGTGTTTAAAATTATGTGCGTTATTAACTGATACTCTCTTCCTATTTAAAATTTAATAAATAAAAAAAAAAAGATACCTTCCGTGGACCACTCAAAGATTTTTTGCCCAGATGTTTAGTTATAACTCATTGTCTTATGGTTTGGCATTATACAGGTAGTAAAGTTTCCACGCTTGGATGAGCTTGACATAAAAATCGTAAAGAATCTCCAGACAGAACAATCCATGTTGCCGCTTGGAATTAAAAAAAAAAAAAGATCTCCTCCGGAATAATAATAATAATAATATCCGGGGTTTAAAAACTCGTTGGGACTTTGAAGACTACGATAGGTAAACCCTTCTCACAACGAATAGAAAACAGGGTGGGTTGAGATGTAGGAATGTCCTGCTAATACCGTCTTGAAAATCTGCGAAATAAATTAAATGGCTTCGAGACTTTGATGAATACAGATCTTAAGATACCTTGTCGCAGCTCATATGTTCGAATATCTATTTGTTACACAATGTCAACTGAGGTGGATAAAAATAAACTGCCACAAGTATTGACATTTTTACTGTTCATCTTTCCACAACTGCATCTTGACGAGAATATAGTGTTACATACTCCTCCCCCTTCCGAGCTCTGGTAGCGATATTCATAACACATATAATTCTGTTATGTTTGTTTTTAAATTTCTGCAGCCTTCAAACTAGTTTTTATCACTATTATCGTAAGATTTAAAAACGATACATTGCAGGACTTTCACCTTTTTAGTTTCACTTTTCGTGCTGGTTTCTGTGTAAAAATATCTTTCTGAGAATACTCGTATATTAATAGAGTATATGAACTCTATAAATATGAGCATCCAGCATATATTTTTATATGCGGGAAGAATTTTATAAAGTTAACCTTTTTATCGTAGATCGAAACAGTAATTGTTAATATAGCAGGAAAATTCATTAACTTTTTTATAGCAAAATTGTTTTTATCTTAAGGTTTTAACTTAATATTCTCCAAATAAACTGCACTGCGATTCAAGCTCGCATTTTTTTGTTTTTATGTTCTGTTCTTATTTTTATTCGTGCGTGTGAAAGAAAGATGAACTTCGTCTAAGTACTTTTTTGATTTGGACTAATCCATCCACTTAATAGACATGAGAGACGCAATTGGGAATCTGTTATCTGCGTGTATCTTGATTGGTGCGTGTCTAGTATGGTGATTGTCCATTTAGAAGTTATGACTTCTCATGGAAAGATGGTTGCCATCGCCGTGAGAAGTTGGACTTCTAAGAGAGCAAGTCCTCGTAATTTAGAAGCAAGAACCAAACAGAAGACCCCAAGGCTTTGCTTACCACCTCTAGAAGTATCGTTTGGGAACTTGGATGATATTGTGGCCAAGAACTTATTTTACGTGCACCGCCCGCTATCGATGAACTCGGGCCTCAATTGTGGATTCTCGTATATCGTTTCATAATTGTTTTTGGGATAGCATAATTTAGTTCAGACATACCTGAATGGTCAAAGAAACGGATTTCGTTTTTTCTTCTCTTAAATAAAACTTTATAAATTTTGACGTTTCCACAAATAAACGCTATTAAAAAATTATCATACCTGCTTATACTCAATAGTATCATTTTCGACTTCTACCCCGCGGCCTTGCGAGGATCACAGTTCCTTTCTAAGAAAGATTTTCTTTTCTATTGTAAGAGTGGAGGATTATCTATGCTTCGTTTGGCTCACTGAGCAGCAATAAGAATCGACTAGTTAGTAAGAATAAAGATATATATATATATATATATATATATATATATATATATATATATATTTAATAAGAGGTAACATATACCTATCTCTTGCAATGTATCTAGTTCGTAAACTTGTGAATATCCTTTATCAGGAGTTGCGATAGTAGACCTTCAAACTCTCAGGATTTATCCCGGCAATACAGGATTTTTGACCATTTTCCAGGTTTTCAGGGCAAATTAGGAATTGTCAGATTTTTGTAGGGGGGGGGGGAAACAACTTTGTTTGCACCCATTTTTGCGACAAAGGAACGAAATTTTGTTCTTAGTCTCTGCTAAATTGTGGCTAATAGCGCCAGCCAATGCTGTGAGACTGCAATCAGAATTTTACAGCTATCAAGAAATCCTTATTCTTGAAGGACATGTGAATACTCCTACCAAGAAATCCTTATTCTTGATAGAGGACGCGTGGATACCCAGTATCATTTGATTGAACATATAAAGAGAAGTGATGGATATTTTATTAAATATAAGTTGATTTGCAAATCGAGGCAACAAGAATCATTTTTAAAACAAACACTTGATTATAATTTTTTTTTCAAAATATTAAAATTTGCAGCAGTAAATGCATTGCAAAAGAAACTTTTTTTAAATATAGTAATTTAAATATAGTTTTTTTTTATAGTGGATAATATTGTCATTAAGCGACATTTGTTTGCCATTTTCATTGTTCAATAACTTTTCATTGATTTTCCTTTCATGGTTTTAATATCCTGATTTCTCGATCCTGATATGTAAAATTAACCATGTATAGAAATTGAATGCTATATAATTTTCTTTTGTACAATGTTTATTAAAGTATGGTATAAGATCGCTACATCGATCGATAAACATGATAAATTATTGCAGGATGTTGGATGTTTGGAGTTGGTTTGTCTACGATAGTTTTTTATACAGAAATTGAATGCTATGGCTCTCTTTTGTACAATTTTTTTATTAGTATTGTATGAGGTTGTTACATCGATAAGTGTAAGTCTGCAGCATTTTGGATTTTTTTTTGGGGGGGGTTGTTCTGTCTGCGTTAGTCTATTTTGGAGTATTAACATAATTCAGTTTTTAAATATACCATAAATAGCGTGATATAAACATTTGTTATGCTGATACACTTTTGAGTTCTTTATTGATCGATCATGGTATTGTTGTAAAACGTCCATTTGGGACACAGAACCATACACAGGCTGCTGGATTTTATCTGCTTCCGATTTTGTGCGCATCTGTATGAAGTCTTCACTTTCCCATAACATTCACCGTTCGTCCTGAATGTGCGCACCACGCCGTGAAATGCGCGGAAGTCTTGTTAAAACTCGTGTTTACTTCTCGGTCTAATTCCTCTACGGCTTCCTGCGTGTGTGAATTTCAATCGGTGAATAGTCAGGGGAATGTTTTTGCTTCTCTTATATCAATTGTACTGATTCATTTCGATGAAAAAACAAAGCGGAACCAAGTACGAAAGTGGGTACCTCTGCCAGAGTCCGCAGTTTCGAATTCTGCTAGTATGGAGGTCTTAGCCTCTTGGAAACGATCGTAAGCCAACGCCCGAATATCTGCTGAATCCTCGAGTTTCTGTATATATATCTTCAAATTAATGATTATATTAAAGTTATGATAGATTTGAGGGTAAAAATAAAATGTTGTTCAAACACATTTGAATATTACACCATTAGTCAT
Source organism: Pardosa pseudoannulata (assembly GCA_032207245.1). Lineage (NCBI taxonomy): Eukaryota > Metazoa > Arthropoda > Arachnida > Araneae > Lycosidae > Pardosa > Pardosa pseudoannulata. The sequence continues at coordinate 27,614,533 of CM063506.1, forward strand.
TAGGTCTAATTTTTACATGTTTACATGATACATTTTACAGATAAGAAAAATTTCGTGACAACGGATTTCTTCTCAAGGGAATGTAGTAATGTAAAGTGAAGTTTTATGCATAAATTTAGCTAGCTCTTCATTATAATTTCAGTTAATCTATCTGCCGAAAAAGTAAATTGGTGTGGTTTGGTTATTCATTTGGGTCTTTAATTTCAGCAATTTGTTGTTTATTAATTTAAGGTAATATTCTTCTATATAAATAAATTGATAGAAATTTCCGTGTCTGTGTGCGCTTCACGAAGGTTCTCAACAGATCGAGTTGAATATTTTTAAAATTTGTCTTATTGCTGTCCTTAATCGATTTAGGTTATTTGTTTTCTTGAAATTCGAATTAAGTTTTGAATTTTCAGAATTCGAATTTTTTTCAGATTCACTAATTATGCCCAATTAATATTAATACGCCAGAATGGATAAGGGTGCTGCCCATCGGTACCGGAGATCGCGGATTTGTATCCCACTGCTGGCATGGATGTTCTGAAACGGCTTTAAACAATATATCCCTTTCTTGCTAGCCATCATGTAGCAAAACAGTAGACCGTAGCGCTCCAAATAGAACGGAACCGAACGTATAAATACAGTACATGCCCATGTATGAGTCGTGGTGGCTCAGATGTCAAAGGCGTCGATTTCATAACTGGAGTGTTGTGGAATCAAGGCTCAAGTCGGCCAATAATCCACCGTGTTCATTAATGGCGGCTGGGGCTCGTAAAATAGGTTCATGGTCGAAATGTCCGCGAAGTTCTCAAGGGATACGCCAGGAGGTTGTAGGCCAAGCTCTGCTGGGGTGGGGGGATCTTTTGCTGCTTGGTCCATACTTCTAAATGACGAGAGTCCACTTCGTGTTGTGTTAGGGAGTAATGTTGGCCGCCTATATGGTGCTTTTATAATTAAATAGGTCTTGAAAAATTATTAAAATAATACGTCCCTTTATTAATCTTTGTTTTACATGTTTTATAATAGTAATCTCTCGATTTATTAAAGTTTTCGTACTCTGATAAATTCAATTTGAAAACTCGATCAGAGTACTACTCCAGAGATTTTTTTTTCTTTTTTTTTTCATGCTCAAAAGAAGTCTCTAATATTCAATTATAACTGAGGCTTTGATATGTTCAAATAAATAAAACTTGAGGTCTTAAGGTAACAACAAAAATTCTGCGAAATTAATTATTCGAAACGGAAATTTAAGTTATTTAGTCAATTGCAGTGTTTAGTACTTTAGTAGTAAGTTTTTATTATTTAAAACATTCTTAATATTATATTTATCAAAAGGTTTGGAAAAAAGGCTCTTTTTATCAAAGAAGTTTTGTAGAGTTAAATAGGCATATGCAACATACGGCCCATGATTTTATACTGTCCGCGACGACTTTTCTAACTTTTCCGAGTACAATAGTGCATTGTCATATCAGGACGCAAGCAAAATGTGAGATATATCGGAGAGGGAAAAGTTTATATAAAAATTTTACTTTTATGAATTTGTGCATTTACACTACTAATTTTATTATTGCATTTTAAGTACAGTAACATAAACGAATTTCTTAAATAATTAAGGCAGCAGTTTCGTTTTAATGGGTAACAATATCCGCGGCGTTGTAGGAATGAATGCTTAACAGGCAAGTGCCCCCGTGTGTTTAAAAGAAAAAAAAAATCAACTGGTGTCTTGGGGAAATTGTATGATCTGGAAGTAACTTAATATTGAGAACATTTTCTTTTGAATATTTAGTATTGAAATATAATTGTGGTCATTTTGTATAAATGAACATACAGTTCTTTTATATTGGTAGTTTGCAAGAAGAAATATTTTTGCATTATTTATGTAGCTAATGGTAAAATGGAGTCTATATTGTAGTCTGAAGCACTTTTATCGAGTAATAAATAACAATAGAAGTATTTTCCGCAATCATGTAATGGAGGCGTAGTCAGAATAAGAAACTAAGGCTGAGATTATTTTTTCCTCTTGTGACCTTCCCCATGGCAAATGCGTGGATTAGTAGAACGTAACCGTGCATTCTTTAGGAAATGAGAGATTTTGGCTTCTGGTTTTGTTCTTTGGATGAATTGGGGATATATGGGAATGTACACCACGGAAAAAGACCCGTTGATTGTGCGATATTCCGAATGAGAAGATTAGAAATATACTTCAGTGTTGCGCATGTATAGAGAAAGTGCATGTTTGTAAACAAATAAGAGTGCGGACTACAACTTAACTTTTCGTTGGCAAAACATTGCTTGTTTTCATTGTATCTTATGCACTTCGATATGGATCATGTATGCAATGAAACTAAATTTTATTTAAGGAAACGGGAAAGAAACATCAGAAACTGGCCAAGTAATTCAAAATAGATGTTTTTAGAACTTACAAAATTATATATATATATGTCATGTCTGGAATATCATTCTCTAAATAAACAGTTGGGGCTGTGATTTTTCTTCCAATTCATTCTTTATTTCTCTCCAGACATGAGGCATACACTTGGGGTTTCACGAAACACTGTCAAGGCAGATACGACTAGGGAGAGAGATGTCTCCTGACTAATTGATTTCTCTATACCGAAAAATGATCCATTCTAAGTGCTGGCGGAGTAGAGAATGAGAACTTCTTACTTAAAAATATAAAATCTTACCTAAGGATTTTTTTTTTTTTTTTGGGGGGGGGGGGTATGCCTGACCATTTACACTCTTCGAGGGCATGTTTTGGGCGTTCTTGAATCTCTTCATTGGCCGTTGCACTTTTTTGTTTTGTTTTTAGTGTGGCCGAACAGATAGCGTGGGGGACGCCGTTTTGTGGCTGCAGGTGCTTCGCGTTAAGTGTTAAAGTTAATGTGTAAGTCAAACCACAGATGTTGGGGGACTAAAAGTTATGTGACTGTCTAGTGTCAAAATGGGATTAACTGGTTTAAATGACGACTTCTGTAACGTCAAAGGGGGATTAAAATTTCGTCTTCATGGCCCACAGGTGGCTGACATCTGTGTTTTAGATCTTGTTTGTTTCACACTTAGGGGTTTCTCTATTATTTTTTATTTTCGGGGGTCTTATTCCTCGATCTGTTTTTTATATAGGTACACTACTTCTCACAAAAGCATAGAAAATACATAAGAAATATGAAGAAAAAAATTTAGTAATAATAAATTTCTTAGAACATAATTTTGTATAATCTATTACATTACAGTAAGGTTAACGTTTTATTACCATTCTGAAAATGTTTGCCGCAAATTCTCAAAGAACTTGGGAGTCCAGTCTTGCCTTTTCAAAGCTTTTATCCAGAGCATTCGTAATGTAAAATCTTTAGGAAAGCAATAAAATCCAATATTTCACCTTTTTTGAAACGCTTAGTACAGCCATACGTACAACAGATTGTTACCATTTTCAGATAATTGACAAAATTAAAACCCCAATAGCAAGCACAATCCGTAGGAAATTCAAATATTTTGACAACTAGGAAGTTGAGCTGCCATTTTTGCTGCAATTGACATCATGCGCACCTTCTCTATTGATACGTTAGTTTGTCGTTAGTTGTGGCAACGAATAAGTAAATCTCTGCTTTTCGGTTCCTGTCTTCGTGGATTCTAACTCCATTGTTAGTATAGGCGTTCAGAATCTATTGTTTACACTAGAAACAAGTATTTTTTTGTTTTTACTAATGAATTATGAATTGAAATTCGAATGCTAAGTCGTATTTGCAATGGGCAATTTTAATCCCAAGTTGTATTTGTACAGGGTTGGCAAAAACCCGGGTTTCAGGGTTTTTGGACTTTTTTCGGGTTTTTTTCAGGGTTTTTCCAGGGTTTTTGCTACACTTTAATGGGTTTTAGATGCTTTTTTGAGGATTTGAAAACTATTCAGGTTTTTTATGTAAGAGGACAAGATATATAATTGTATGATTAAAATAAATTTAAAATGTTAATAACTTTTTAAAATTTAAAAATTTAAAGAAAAATCAATTTTAAACTATGCAGAAGAAATTTTTGTCTAAATTAAAGGAAATTTTAAATCTTAAAATAATTTTTTTTCATATTATAAAATTTTTCTACCATCAAAAAACTAGTTTTGAATGGTGATTATTTTATACTAAAAGTTGGCTTTGAAATAGTTGCATTTGAAGTTTTTTGTTTTCAATAAAATGTATTAAATTATTGCTCTATATTTATTAGCAGTATTGTGTTATTAAAGCATTCACAAGATATTTTTTTAGTTAATTTGTAAGTTATATATGATAAGTAGCAGAATTAATTATATATATTATCCTCATGTTTACTTGCAGTTATATTTTTTTTTCCCAATTTTTCTTGTACATTTTTCAATTTTATCACATGTAATACTTCAATATTCTTATATTTTTACATCATACATTCTTATTAACTTCATTTAATTTAGATTTTTTTGTATTTGTTATACAGATAACTATTTTTCTCTGAAAAATTTTTAAGTTTTTGTTTTTTCTAGCAGTTTAGACCCCCCTGAAATTAAACAAAATTTAGGATCATTGTCAAAGATGAAAGATGAAATATGTAATATATATTATAGATTTAATTCAATATATTATTAGTTAAATATGTGGAATTTTAAATAAAGATTTTGGGAACCCAATTTCGAAAAAACCCACTTGGGTTTTTTCAAGTGGGTTTTTTTTTATTTTATTTTATTTTTTTTTTATTTTTTTATTTATTTATCTTTTTTTTTTTTTTTTTTTTTTTTTTTTTTTTTTTTTTTTTTTTTTTTCTTTTTTTTTTTTGAAAAACCGGGCCGGGTTTTTTTGGGTTAAGCAAATGAAGCCAAGTTGTATTTGTACCACGTGATTTGGATAATGTTTAGTGTACTTAAGTTATCGTTTTAGCTTTCTGAATGCCATACATGACGTTTTATTGTATTTATGTGTCGGTTTAGTATTTCGTAAAATGGATGGTAGATGAGGTCATTTTAGCCTTTGGCTACTATAAACCCTTGAGTTGGTCATGAGTGTCTCATCCATTCGATATCGGCTTTAAGCAGCAAGAGGGTACTTTTCCGGCATTGGTACTTTTTTCACATTAATAGTCCAGGGTGTCTACAGAACTGAAAGACACGAAAATATCATGGAAATATATTTAAAGTACATAAAAAATCTTTTATTATAAATGTACCGAGGTACTTTCCCACGGTGGTCTGCACGTGCATGCACAGCTGTGGGAGGTTTTTGCTAGAGGAATTTAGGACTCCAATTGTTCACGTCAAGTTTAGGGACGCCTGCAGAGAAGGTATAGATCACGGAATGGCAGCGTAACGGTCAAGCTCGCACAGAGATGTAACCGTGAGTTATGGGAGCAGGAGCTAAAAAGTAATGTCAGTTTGCACAAAAGGGGCTACTTTAATGAGCCCACCTGCACTCCCGAAGGGCATACAGTTGTGGGAAATTTTCCTGAAAGCAAGCGATTGGAGAGGAAGAGGAAAAGGGCGTTGGAACCGAGGTGAGGAGTTTGCAAACGAAGTTAAGGAGAGGAGTTGAAGTCGGGATTCGAGAGAAGTCGGACAAGAATCCACCAGCACCAGCTCGTCCCGTGCGCCCGAACACCCTGACCGACTCACCGTATGAAGGAAAGTCCCTACCTGACCCTCTGCACCAACTGAAGACCGACACATCGCATGAAGAAAGCCCCTTCCTGCTCCCCTGTGCCTGTAATATAGATAAAGATAAAATATTTACAGTCACTTAACTTAGGCCTCTTTTAATAATTTAAGTGTGATAGAATTGTAATAATTATAGTGTAAATATAAGACATGAATAATTGATGATTATGATATATGATAACCAAGGATCTATTTGTAAATGAATGTACAGAATAAATGTCTGAATCTCAATATAAAGTATTATATTCTTTCTGTGTTTCCCCCTTGTAACGAACACTGGTGTATAGGTTGTAAGTACATTACAACAATAAATTTATTATACCAAATATCTAACAGTATTCGGTCAAAGACATTTAGTCGAATATTTGTTCAATATACGACCAGACCAAATATTTGGCAAAAGGGCCAAATATCGAATAGTGGCTGAATATTCACTACACTTCTACTCGAAGTTATACGGTTAATTCCATTTTTAATCTTCTATAAGAAAAAATTAAATATTCCTTTTTTGTTTTTAAAAGTTTACTCGTTGCTTCTTCAATAGTTGTTTATCGTTAATTTTTTAATAAACTAAATATTAAACTCTTAATAAACAGTTTTTTTTAAAAAGGCCGGGCAAAAATTTTTTTATGTAAAAAAACACAATTTAGAACGTTGTCTTGCCAAAAAAATTACAGAAGTACAAAAATAATCAAAATATTTATTGCGATTTTGGATTTTGATAAAATTGCAGAAAATAGTCGAGTAGTGTAATATTTTACACACACTCACACACATCGACTTTTTTTTTCTTTTCGAATTCCCATTTCAGAATAAACATTATCAGTAAAAATATTTATTTATACTTTTAAAACATAAATAATAGCAATACTAGTATTTATAAAATTAATCAAAATTTTCTTTTGTGTGAAATATTTCGAAACAAGGTGCAGCACATAGCCCAACATTGCAACTAATACACATGTAACGAATCTCTTTTCTTTTCCTTTTTCTTTTGCTATCTCTTTTAGCACAACCCACAGTGCAATATCAACATTTACTTTTTATGTACTTTAAATATATTTCCATGATATTCAGTTCTGTAGACACCCTGGACTATTCATGTGAAAAAAAGTACAACGCCGCTCGACTTATCTCGAGTATGCACAGTTTGTCCAGTTTAGCGCGCTCGAGTTAACTCGAGCTTGCACGTTAAGGTGTTAAGAAATGCTGTAAAAACATTTAATTTTCCGATTTTTTTTTTTTCTATTGGACTCGAATTTGCTTTTGAACGACTCATTTAATATTTCTGTGTTTAGCTATGTATTACGTGGTTTGTTAAATTTTTTACCCAATTTATTCTGTTCGTACATACTTACAAAATAAAATATTATTGATAATATCTGTATACCTTTCTAGGAAAAAACTCAAAATGCAAAATATTCTGCCCACTCCTGATCTAAATGGATAAAATTTGGTCATATCTCTGTACGGGTATGAACGATTCACAAAAACTTGCTCAGCTAGTATGGCGAATTTCATTTAAAGATTTTTACACCAAATTTGTAGATTTGTATTTGTATGTGCACCCAGTATCAGTATGTTCTATTCTCAAAAAAATAGTCTTTTGGAAGAGCAAATTAGTATTCAAAAATGAATGAAACATTCGATCACAGACTACACTTCGATATCAGCAACAACAACTTTATTTTCTGTCCAACTCTTTCCGCATTGCCACCGGCGGGAAAACAAAAACAGCCGAGCTCGCGACATCAGAGTCCTAAACAGAGGGGAGTGGATGTTAACAATGTTTTTCTTTATTTGTAAAATATAGAAATCGTCTGAGCTGTTTTAAATTTTAACTATCAATTGAATAAAAATCGTTTATTTATCTAATTTGAAAATTTATTTAAAATTAATAGAATAAAAATATTGTGAATTGTTAATAATAAATTTGTATAAAGTATTGGGGAATGAAATCTATCTATCCAGTAACAACGCACACACGCTCGAAGTTTAGTATGTTTCATGGCGATAGATGAAACTGCAATTTTTATATACATGTATAATTTTTCAGATTGCCTAAATCAGGGTTCCCAAACGACTAGTCCGTGGACCTACGTCAGTCCACGAATAATTTTAAATTTTAAAGTCCATTTAAGGTTAATTTAATCTCAACTATATTCCACAAATTTAAATCTTACCACATAAATGTGGTTTACATCCCAATAACGATGTTGGTAGCAGTTTTAATAGGGCTCTAATATTTATACTTGCATGGTTTCCGCGCACCTGGAAAGTCAGGGAATGTCATGGAAAATAAGGGATTTAGACAAAGGATTAATTTTGTCATGGAAAGTCTTGATTTTTCAAGTAAAATGAGTAAAAGTCATGGAAAGTCATGGATCCGCTAAACTACCAATTAAAAAAATGCATTGAATTGTTTAATTCTATTTTTACTTGTCATTTGGCTGAAGTTACTGAGTTTGGTATTTATGTATTATCCTATTGACCATATTGCCAAGTAAAATTTGTTCATCAAGGAAACTCAAAGCAAGAAAGCTTAATGGGTGGGTAAATGTATATTATTCTGGTTTTTTCTTAAATTGTAGATTAAAATTTTATTAATATAATAATTATTTTTTTAATAAAAATTAGTTAAGATTTTTGCACAAAATATAAGTTTACCTCTAGGGATATTGTATATAAACATTATAGGGTTATATTTGGCTATTATTCATGGTCACCTGGATAATACCAAAGTACCCTGAATTCAAATTGGAAACATTTTGATTGAAAAACTGCTATATGATTAAAATTAGGTATGTAGATACAACAATTTATTTTTATGTATGTGAGTTTATTAACACTTATAAAGTAAGTTTATAGTTTTTTATGATAAAATTCCTGTAATTTCTCTAAAAGCATATATTTTATTTGTATATACATCAGAAGTTTTATTCATATATACTTTAACGAAAGCTTTTTAAAGTCATGGAAAATGATCTGCTAAATCAGGGAAAGTCATGAAAAGTCATGGATTTGAAAAATTTTATTTTGGCAGATACCCTGTACTTAACATACAAAATTAATAAAGATAAGGTTTCAGTCTTTTAACTAGAACAAAACATTTATTTTAAAGCAGACAAAAAAAGATCAATATAATACTTAAGAAATAAATACTTCAGTTTGAATTTTTTTACGATCTGAAAATTTTTTTACGATTTTTTATGATGATTAAAGTTTGATGGAAGTGTCCTCTAGTGGAGACTTGGGAGCGACAGTCGATATTTTAGCTAACAGTAAACAACATGCATATACCAGAAACGAACTTACGAAATGTAATCCTAATTTGAAATAATTAAATGTTCTCGTTTCAACATTAGTTTCGGTGAATCACGCCGCTACGCTGTTGCAACACTCTAAGGAATTTGGTCACAAAACAAACCTGTAGACATGTACATGAAATTTATTCAAAAAATCAGCAGCAGAAAATTGTACTAACTAAAAACTGTATTTGTATAACTATGTATTTAGTAGATTTAATTATCTATTAAATATCTATGTATTGTTTATTTTTGTCTAATGTCGGTCTTCAAAATGTTTCCTATTTTTGTCGGTCTGCAGGTGTAAAAAAAAATTGGGAAACATTGCCCTAAATACGTTGCTTACTTAAATAATCAGGGTTGTTATAAATCTGATAAGGTTTGTATGTAGGAAGGTGGCACATCCATATTTAAAGAGGTCACGGTAAAAATAGCTTTGATATTCATTAATCATTTATTCACTTTAGATCAATGGTTACCAAACTTAGCAGTTCTAAATAACCGTACTGCTTTTAAATCCTAATGTGAGCTTCCAATAGAAACCACATCAGAAATGAGAATTTTGTTTTTCAAATCTTACATTTGCTTATTGTTTTAAACATTTCTAATAAATGTTATCAATTTTAACCCCTTGGCCTACACTATGTCTGCCAATTGCGCGAGCTATCGCACCGGAGCTCTCTTGTCTGATTTCCCTGATCCAAGCCCTCTAAGCCAGAATTACTGTAATTGCATGGTATGAGAAATAACGGAGATATTTCAACACGATAATGAGGACTAAGAATCTAATGTTAGGAGATATAAAATTAAAGTTAAGTTTAAAGTACCAGCTAAGGTTCACGAGTTCAGTGAAGTCAAGAAACACACATAATAAAGTTGATGTTGACAAGATTATTCTAAAGTATTTATATTAGGAAATAAACACAATAGGTTACGATATATTATTACTAAGTCAATAAACATTTTTTTTATATGTCAAAATAAAAGAAGCATTCTAGAAGTTAAGAATTCGAGCTATAGTAAACAAGAAGTCGGTCTCGCACCGTGCCATTCAACTATTCAGCCGTGTACCCGAACTGGCTCAAATTGTATACTTTTCATGACATATTTCAGTGTAACGAAGGAATTGTGAAATAATAAACAGTATTTAGGTACAAACAGTAATTTTAAGACGTCTAGGGTCATAATCTTCGTGCACGTTTTCTTACAGGAAACAGCCGAACGATGGCCGATTGGTTAGGGTGCTGACCTTCGGTACCGGAGTTCGTGGGTTCGAATCCCACAGTGGCATGGATGTTCGTAGCCGTTCGGAATCGGCTTTAAGCTGAAGGTCCCGGTCTCATTAGCCCTCGTGTTGCAAAAAGTAGACCGTAGCACACCAAACCAAACCAAACCAAACCTTACAGGAAACACAATATCACTGTTCTCACTACCATATTGAACAGGATCTATTGAAGCAGATTCGGCACTAGTGCCACACTTCTCTCCCCTACCATCAACATTAGATTTCCTTCTTCTTGGCATGATGGGTATTAGTTTTTAATTCTTTTATACGAAGTTATATTTGAACGTAACGAAGCTTTATGGGGAACTAAATTAGCAGATCTTCGTCAGAAACTGGAATATCTGTTACGTCAAAGTAACATTAAATCCTGACGCTACAATCAAAGGAAAAATATTCAATGTGGAATAACTACAATCGCTAGTACTAATAATTATACGCGAAATCTTATGCAAAATTTCCTCACCACGAGTCAGACTTGTGGTTTTCGCTTATGGCACAAATTCTTTACTACGAGTCAGACTCGTGATTATTGGCCAAATGGTTAATAAAGCTCAAACTAAACAGAGACACCCCCTTCCGAAATTTTACTATTTTTTTAACTAAAAAATATAACATTTAGCCAAAAAAAAAAAACTATGAAATTTAATATTAATATGTAATAATTGCATTAAAAAATTTACAAAAATTTTATAAAGTTCATGCATAATCTCACTTAATATATAAAACAATTCAGAGGAAAAAAATTGAAATAAAAGTAGAAAGGTAGAAAGTTCAAGTCAGTAGAAAGTTTCAGTCCAGTTCAGTAGAAAGTTCAAGTCAGGCATATCACTTGGAAATCTGTTCTCCATAATATTCAATTTAAAGAATATTTTTTAAGTACTTATTTTTTACGCCTATCCATGACAGCTCTACGAATTCTCTCAACACTTTTTTCTGCTTTAATTTTTCACTGAACTTTTTCTCACACGATGGTAATATAAAAATTACCTCTGCTTTCCATAGACCGGAACTTTTTATTATTGATCTCTTTTAACATCACTTATGTGTTAGTTCAAGTTTTGTTATAAATTTTTAACTACCATTTAGATCAGCCCATAGGTTCATTTCCAGTGACAATACAATATTCAATCATAAAAAAATTAAATTCGAGATAAAGTTCGGTAAATGCAAAAAGCTGTTCAGAGGGTTTGAAATCCCAATTGCAGAGCTTTTGAACTATTTGCCCTCTATGTGCAAGTGCTCTATGTGTTTCATAACTAAAAACTGAACTAAAATTCAAAAGTGAATAGGACAAAGTTAAAATAATGACTCCTGGTTCAGAAAAGAATACTGATATATAATTTTTATGCTCTTGTAAAATTTTTAAGTTTTTGTTATATTTTTAAGAACTTTTTAATTTTTTGGTATATGTGGGATTTTTTTTTGTATACATTTTAAGTAGTACTAAGTTGGTCATTTTTCTTGTTTTAATGCGTCATAATGAATAGTTTTATATAGTAGAGCTCTACTAATTAATTCTAACTTGAATTTACTAATTTATTCTATCTAAAATGTAAAATTAATGGGAAAAAAATGTGCAAAAAATTACGGATGAAGATTACACAAAATGAGACTAAAAAAGTTGAATATAAAAAATGTATATATTTATTTCAAATCGGCTTTTTTTTTAAAAAAAATTTGCGCCAAAAAGTAAAAATATTTTTAAAACGGTGCATGAAAGAGTTATTGTGTGTAAAGCTTCTATATGAAAATTGTAATGTGCTGATATAGAGAAAATGCGTGAGGAATTTCTGTAAGATAAGTGCCAGTTATGATGGGTTATGCCACTAAAAATAAAATCGTTAAGCGCAAATGGAATTACGTCAAAGTAACATTTTCAGTACAGATATATTAAGGAATATTTATACTAATATGGTATATAATTGTTCTGTAAAGCTCCATGCGCTGCTTTAAAATTTTACTTTTCGGTGCATTTTTTGTTTAAATTAAAATTCCTTTAAATGTTAACCCATTAACGCCCAGCGTCCTCATGTGAGGACAGTCAAAAAATGGTTTGTAGACTTTTTGTTTTCTTGAAACGATTCTTCCTTTTTAATGGAAATAGATATTAATCTTATGAATAATCTCCCAAGTTTTCAAATATTATCTTATCTATAATTTTGTCATTTCGATCGGCATTCTATGATTTTCAAGCTTAGAATAGGAACGTATTATGACCGGTATTCTGAACGTATACCGGTCAAAATCATGGCGAATAGCCATATCTGTAATAAGTCCGCTTTTCAGTACTTTTCTCATATATGATAGCAAATAAATCTCTTATCACGAAGTTTTCCTTTTTTTTTTTAAAGACATCTTATGTTTTAAAATGACACCTCCTCACTAATGACTTGATGTCATATTTAAAGGTGTTTAAATTTCATATTTTGTTTTACTTCCAGGTGTCTATAATAGCTTCTATGTTAGGTATTTACTAATATATAGTCATCAGAAATATCCGGGCGTTAATGGGTTAAAAAAATAATAAAACCCAGTCGTTAAGTAAAATATTAAATCAGTTAGCTCAAATTAGCACGTTGAATACCACGGCCATTTTCAGAAATCTGGCCTAAAATGACAATTTGATTCAATCACATATTATTAAAAACTCTAATTTGTGGACAGAAATCAAAGTCCTGAGCATTGATTCCAAGAGCATTGATTTTTTGTTCTTTTCCCAGAAGCAATCTATCGCTATTAGCACTGATATACTACGAGTTTATTCTTCGTAGTTGCACAAAAATGGCAAATAAACACAGTACGAGATAACTACGCCTTAATACGTACGGGCGTCCTAGAAAAGAACGCAATCTACGAGTTATCTCGTAGTTGGCAGTCAACGTGTGATCATTGATGAAATTGTGAATGCAATATAAATTATCACATGCATTGTTAGCAATAAAATAAACGTTTGTTGGTTCTTAAAGCGGAGAGCAAACTACACATTTAATAATTTTATGTAAATTTAAATTGAGAAGGATATTAAATCACCACACAACAAAATAGTCCGAATGTTTCCAGAGCTTAAAGAAAGTAATTTTAAGGATGAATCATCACTCCAGGTTACGCAAGCCGAGCGTCACATTGAGAGCTACCAAAGATTTTTCCTCGAATGTTAGTAGCTCGCGATCGACAGTTCAACGGTATCTGCTTTCGATTATCTTGTAAAGAAAGACTCTCAATAGGAATAAATTTAGAAAGTGTGAGCTGGGTAGTGCAAGAATGTAATCCAAAGCTTATTTGTTGGAAAGGGGGAGGGATGTTACTTGAAAACTTTGTACTTCGGTTACCAATGTCTCCTTACCAACTCCTTTGATTTACATTACATTGACTAAACAAGCAAACTACTTTTTCACAGTGACTATATTTCCTATTCTCAAATTATTTGGTTGGATTAATGTGGGTTTGCTTCTTGGTTTTATTTTTGTAAGCGTTGACTTATTTTGTTTTCTAATTATGACTATATATTAATATATATATATATATATATATATATATTTCCAATTTTATATTAAATTCTTTTGAAAATTTTATAATTTTATGAATTGATTTTCGCGCAAGATTTAAATATTTGAGAGTGAATCATACATTTTACTACGCAATAAATCATAAGTTTGCATCTACGATGTCTCTTCATCAAAGGTGGCATCAAAGGTGATGACGCAACTGGACTCTATGGGCCTAGCCCGTTAATCCAGAGGCTTCTATCAATAAGCACAAAAATGACAACGAGCGAAAAAATGTCTCTTAAACTCTTCATATATATATATATATATATATATATATATATATAATTTTGAAAGAATTTCTGTTATTTACTCATTTTTTAGACATCTGTAGAAGCTTCAGTTATGAAGGCCTGTATTAAATTTTTTTAATAGGGTTAACTGTTTCATATGTACGCAAAAAACAAAAATGTTAAAATTGCGGTTAGCATAAAATTTTTAAATTTTTATCCATTAGATGGAACATGTTACTTACAGTAGTTTTGAGGGATTTTTTTATATATCTTTAACATTCCCTATATAATAATAGCCTAAGTCATCTGTCCGCCTGTCCTCCAGTTTATGAAGCAGTTAGACCTGGAATGGATACGGGCAGCCATATTGGACTCTTGATGAGTTAGGGTTAGCAAAATTCAAAGCGAGTAAAGTTTATCTTCTCCTAAACTATCGATCCGAATCTAAAATAAATTGGTATAAATATGTTTCATATCATGGCAAAATACACTTTCGTCTTTAAAACGTTCGAAATCCTCCCTTCCCCCTTTTTAAGCGTTTAATGCCATTATTTCAAGCCTTACTTTTCCCGATTAAGAGCAGGCGAATAAATTTATCAATTTATCCCATAATAGATAAAAAAAAAAACATGGTTTCCAAGCATTATGACGTAATTCCTTTAACCATCTCATTTAATCATTTTTTATTTTAAATTATTTAATTATTGAATGCATTATTTTCATACGTTTTATCACTGAACTTAGATATTACAGAAATAATTTTCTTTTATATTTGGCTTAAATAGTAGATTACGTATATATGTGATAATTTTAAATTTAATCACGGATTATTTGTTGCAAGATAATTCTCAGCCAAAAAGCAAACCACTTTTTTATTTGCCTCATAGGGTACTTTACGATTCTGGAAAATTAAAAATTGTACTGATCTCGTTCTATGACGGGATATATGCTAGTTAATAAACAATTCAGTATAGCAATAAATTTGAAAGTACTGCAGGGTTCGCGTTTACGTGTATTATCGGGATTTTTACGCAAATTTTTATAACATGTCAAACCTCAGAAAAATTTCGGTTCATAATAGTGGGACTAAATTTCAGGTTCCATGAAGAACTGTAAGGGAAAAAGAAAGAAAATTTCTAAAATTTTCACGAACGCAATTTCCACTACATTTGGATATTATGGATCCCCCCAAAATAAAAATTAAATTTTAAAAAATATGGGAAAAAACAAGAAGTTTTCTTTTCCTGCGAAACTTTTGAGAAGAAGCTTCTCTTGGAGGAAGAGAATCGAAACTAGTCCCAGTTATAGACTTACAGAAAGAATCTGAAGAATATAATTTCATTGGAAGGACTAAATTTAAATGGCCAGTCAGGTTTTTTTTTTTTTTTTTTTCCCAATGTGTAGATTGAATGGCGTCCGGGAAACATAAATCTCGAAAAGTCTTTTATTACATTTTAATCTTTAAAAATATAGGGGTTTGTAAATCAAATAAAATAAACCTATGATAAAAACTTTGAACCTTAGAAAGAATAATTTCAGAAGTATAATCAAATAAAATAAACCTATGATAAAAACTTTGAACCTTAGAAAGAATAATTTCAGAAGTAGACTGACAGATGAGCATTTAGCATCGTTCCTTAAAATCAGTACATCTCACTTCAAACCTCAGTATGAGGAACTTTTAAAACTGAAATCGCAATTTCATTCATCTCATTAACGTATTTAAACCTTTAGGTACTTGTGTATTGTTTTTAAAATTTTAGAAAAATTTATCTTGGCCCTCCAAACTTATTTTCTTTCGATTTTTGGCCCGCGGTCGGAAAAGTTTGTCCATCCCTGTCCTAGGGAGTAATGTTGACTGACTATATGGTAAGATTACCAATCGCAACTCTGTAGTGAGGATAGTCCTCATTTTGAAAGATGTGTCCTCCCTCAAAAAGGGTTTTCTAAATGTCCTCCTTTTCATTGTTTAACACTATGTATCCTTATTTTTTAAATTAAGAACTGGAAAAGAGTTGCTCTAGACCGTTTGAGTTGGAGGAAGCGTGCTGTCGAGGCAGCTAGGACCTATAATAGGCTGTTATGCTCATGAAGAAGAAAAGCTGATTTACAAATATCTATACATTTAATAACGAATTTCTTATAAAGATGAAAAAAAAACGCTGATTTTTATGCAGGCAGTAACTTTGTAGTCACCTCCATCGGGAAGATAAAATGCTGCACAAAAATACACAACAGTTGCTCTTTTCGATTGTATCAATAGTGTATTATTTGATTAAAAATTATAAACTAACAATATTGTCTGATGAATTAGGAACCTTATGAGATCAACTGAAACATTGACAGTAATTATTTAATTTACTACTCATGTTTTTTATTTATTCTTTTTTTGAAAAATTTTTTGCTTTTTATAATGTTCCCATAATAAAATAGCTAATATATCTGCGGTTTGATATGCGAGCAAGATGTCATTCATTGGATATTACATTCTTGGATATAAACCCATCTCAGAATAATGTTGTCAAGATTTCTAAGTTCAAATAAATACATTATAAATTATATTTCAAATACAAGGTTAAAAATTTGTATAGATATTCTTTATATATATATATTATATATTATATATATATATATATATATATATATATATATATATATATATATATATATATATATATATACACACACACACACACACACACATATATATATATATATATACAGTCAAACCTGTCTATCTCGAATCTCTTGGGAGTAAAAAAAATGACATAAACAGGTTTCGAGATACACAGGTTTTATGAAATAGACAAAGAAAATTTCTTCACACAATACAAAATATTGAAAATTTGAACTACTTTTAGTTATATTTACATGCACGGCTCTTTTTCATTATTTTGCAGCCGTTTTCGAAGTTCTTTTGTACGATATCTTTGTTTTTCATGATAGTGGAAATAGTACTGGGTGGAATTCCAAATTTAGTGGCGACTACGGTTTTCTTCATAGAAGGTTTTCCTTCAAAAATGACAGAATCTCCATTTTTTTTTCGATGGTTAAAACATTTAATTAGCTCTAAAATTATGCGTGATGATATTTTAGTTGTTAGGCTATAGACTGAGAACCAGTTCTATTTCCAAAAACAAATTCTTCTCCTATTCCTCCCTCCTCAACCCCGATCCCTTATTTCAGAGCAGAGAAAACTCGATTTTAGTACATTCTCACTAGTTCCTCGACCAAACAACCCTTCGAGAGAGAAAACTAGAAATGCATTTCCTGGAAATGGAAACTTGTGCGATTCTCAACCCAATAATGCTCTAAATTGGAATGTTGTGTTTCTTATGAGAATTCGAGATAGACAGGTTTGGGAAAAAATAATTTGAGATAGTGTAAGTATCGCGTCCGTCCCTGTCGGCGAGCAAAGGAAAAATGTGTCGGCTAAAGTGAACCTTTGGTCTATTGCAAGGCGCCGAACATTTTAAAACGCCAAACAATTGGGAAACGGCAGTAATGGTCCTTTTGACACACGGACAGATTAGAAGTGTCAAAGCTGCCGTTTGTCATCGCGCCGACAGAAGGAAAAAAAATTGCTTTTGTGTGACTCGACTCTTCAAGGGCGAAGTTATATATCTGCTTTAACGATTTTCCTGTTGGATCAAGGAAAGACGGGACACACTCCCGAGTAGACTGGCAAAATGAGTAGGTGACTCTCGAATGAGCTCCTCTCTCAACGATTGTACTGATAGTTTTCTTTTAAATGTTTTTCTTTGTTGTTGAATAAATCAACGTTGTTAAGTTTTGCACTTCTCCCTTCGACTGAATCATTTTCGTCTCCCATTCCTGCTCCATTTTCGAGACCCATGCAGGTCATAATCAACTGACCGACGTTTGAAATAGGACATTCGCGGACCGCTCGGCGCGATTACAGATATGGAAAATCCGTAAATTTTTATTCAAAATGTAGAGAAATTGAAATTCGCAGACAGGTTTTCGAGATAAGCAATTTATAGACAGGATATATTTCTTTTCGGGATTTTTAATAAAGCAATAGTTTTCAAAATACTACCCACAAAAGAAAGAATAGCCCCAAGAAATTCTGATTTTTTACTTAACGAATTATTAAAATTTGCTTATAGGATAGTTTTTTACGCAAATCCCGGAGACAAATTTTCACGCTTTTTTTTTTTTTCCTAGATAGAAAATATTTTAAAAAAGCTATTTTTCATGATTTATATCAAGATTAAATTGCAATTAAATTAAGATTTTTATTTTTAAAAATTTAAACTTTATGTATTTTTAGTAACACCCATAAAATACATAATTGAAGAGGGGGGAATCATTATAAATATTTTAATTTTTAAAAAATAGAATTTTGTATCCTAAAACTCCCTTATGTTTTCAAATTATGATTTAAAAAAAAATTTTAATGTGAGGGTTAAAAATAAAACGATTTATCAATAGTATTACTGTTTAATTTTATTTAAGAAATATCTTTTTGATAAATATGCGTATTTTCATTTCTTAAAAATGGTAGATTATGATTCATTTGTTTTTATTTCATTCTCTTTCTGTTGATATAGAATTAATTTTATCCATTCTGATATCAAATGGCATTTCTGACCTCGAACTTATCCAATTCCGACCCATTCTTGCACTGTGTACCATTGCTTAATTTCGTATTTTCCAAAATTGAATTTCGAATTACCTTCTGTCTGCGTAAAATATAAATAGTGACATCGTTGCCCAAGAACAATAACCAATTTGAGACGACAATTCTTTAACCATTGTGTATCGTTTTACGTCCTTTTATGACCAGTACCTTTAGATGTCAGGTTCCTTTTGTATTATCTTTTTTAGCTGGAAAACCGTAAATAACACGTTCCAACTCTGGTTTTTTAAGTTATTTTTTCTGCCTTTTGAAATTGGCGAAGAATAGATGCGCAATGATAGATTATTGTTCATTATTACTGCGCTGCTTTCAATGTAGGAAGCGGGAGAAAGCAGGCTGAAACGTTTCACAATATTATGTTAATTTGTTATGGCGTTAGGCCTTTTGTTTATGTATATTTTTGTGGTGATATTTTCTGTGTTCTTATTTTTCAGGTATGTTTCTTTTGGAATTATTTATACTTATTTACCAGTTTTCAGTCGCGAACATAGGGGAAGCAGGGTTGTAATTTTGACCACCACACTGGATAAAAGTGGTTTTAACCGTACAAAAGTGGTCAAAAATAGTCAGAAATGGTCAGAATTGTTAAAAGTAATTTTAAATGGTCTTAATTTTAATATATATCTTTTTTAATTAGAAGTGACTTTTAATAAGCAATAAAAATAGTATTGCAGTTGAACAAAATATTACGCTAACAAGTTCATGAGATTTAACATGCTTATAGGGTATAATAATAATGTTTGAATTTTAAAAATGAACCATGCACATGCAATTGTAAAAATGTAATTCAGTTGCAGTAAAAAACATAAAATATGAGTTACAGTTAAAAACATAAAACATGAGTTGAAGCTAAAAATATAAGTTGTAGTTAAAACCATAAATTTTAAAATTAAAACAAATAACATGACATTTTACAATTAAAATTGTTACTTTATAATCATTTTAACTGCCATCACCATAATTTTGTTTTTGTTGATTTTACAAATCATCTAATGAACTGATGTGCCATCTCTTCATCTATAGAAAGATTATTTTCAAAGTTTGGAGTAATCCAAAATAAATTACGAAATCGTTTAAATTTAGAGACAACTACAAAACTTGTTACTTGTAACCGTTTTTTGAATTCAACATAAATTACATATAAAACAGCTTGTATAAAAAAATAAGTAAAACATTTTTTTGTATCTTGGTGTTATATTTGTTTTTTGCTGGTGTTATTTATATTATGACATTTTTAACAAATGTAACTTGCTTTATCATATGCTAGTAAACTATGATTAGTATTAAATATATTGAAAAGTGAATTTCAGTGGTCAAAACTGGTCAAAATTGATATTGACCAGGACGGTTAAAAACCACTGGTTTAAACCCCCATGATTAAAACTGATACAACCCTGAGTGGAAGGCAGAGTGGCTTAAATCCAAGCTAGGATAATAGAATGTAAATAAATAGTCATGTACAGAAAATTATCAAGTTGCAGTAGAATCTCGATTAACCGAAGTGTCTAAACCGAGTCGATTTTTTATTCTGAACACCTAATATTAATATAATATACATTGTGTTGTTAACACTAGATGTACCAAACCTGTAAAAATGACTGGTTTTGCAATTCAATGTATATTTAAATTGCTGGTAAATCTAGTGTTAAATATGCAGATAGTTTTGTTATATTACAAAAAAATATTACAAATCTTTTGTTTTAACACAAAACTAAATTACTCTTACTCAATTTTCTATCTCTATTGATGTTGAATGTTATTTTAATGTGCTTTCGATAGCTCACCTTTACTCTCATTACCTTTTGTTTTCCTCAAAATTCTTTCTTCTACATTATTCTTTCTCTTTTTTCTTTTAGTATTGCTTTATCTTTTACAACCTGTTTGGCGCAGTGTGTCCCTAGAGGATTTAGCTCCGCTGAACTCTAAACAACCTAATCAAACCTTTTGTATGAATATTTCTATGACGTCTGCCCAATCAGTGAATATAATTTATTTTTATTCATGAAATTTGTAAGAAAAATGCGCCTTGTCTACAATTGCAACTTTTGAAATTTAATTTTATGAAATTTTAAATTCAACATAATGAAATAAATTTTTTCTCTTAAAATATACGTTTTTATAAGTAGTAAAATATGCTGTATGGGTTTAAAAGCAATAGAAAGAAAATGTACGCATACCTATGTAACTCTATAGTATTATTCAGTGTATTTTGCCGAACAATGGCCTAATGGGTAGGGCGCTGATCTTCGGTACCGGAGTTCGTGGCTTCGTATTCCGCTGTGGCATGGTTGTTCGTAGCCTTTCGGAATCTGCTTTAAGCACTAGGCCTGGTCTCATTCGCACTATCGTGTTGCAAAAATGTAAATCGTAGTGCTCAAAACTAAACTAAACCAAACCATCCACTGTTTATGGTAAGTACTTGATCGAACATGCCTGCGTATCAATGATGTATGTGTGATCTTCGTATTATATTTCGTGTAACTAAATATTCGTATAAGTAAATATTTTATTACATAGTCTATATGGAAGTTTCACGGAGGTACGAGAAGTACTTCGTGTAACTGAATATTTCGTGTAAATGAGTTTGTATAAATATATATGCGTTAAATTTACGATGAACTTGAGCTGGCCCACGAGCCGTAGTTTTGCCCATCCCTAAAATGGGACATTGCTTTCAAAAACAAGAAGATCAACCAGAATTATATCAATTTTATTAAAAACAAATAGAAAGTTTTGTATTTTAAAATTTTAAAATTGTTAAAAGTTAAAAATTGTGTTTTTGTTTGCCGCAAAAACTTGGCAATGTATATTCTTTTGTCATAGCTTTTCCCATTCTTTAGATGTTTTTGTTTCACAGAAAAATCTGATATCCATCTGTCTAGGTATTTGTTGGGAATGAAGCCCTTGCTACTGTAAAGAGAAATAAAATTAAGCAGATTTGTAACCTCGTTACCTTTCATTAAACTGTAAAGGAGGATACGATATATTTCTATTTGGTTTCCCTTTGTCCGCGAAAGTACGTAATGGAATTTCTTTTGGACGCCTTAGTAAACAGCTTTATTTTTCTAACAATGAAAAGATTAAAATCTGCTGACTATGGCTTCTTCCCCTTTTCTAGGCAGCTAGGCGTCACTTAAAAAAAAGTTTTTCCTTGTTCGAGACTTGAGTTCAATAGAATTTCAAGCAGTCTGTATACTAATAATCTAGATAAATATTTTGAATTTTCTAAAAACTAATTTTATGGTGCGTATGCTAATATTAGAACATTGGTAAAGTTAACTCGACTTTCTGAACGCTGAAATTGTAAAAGAACGCTCTAAGACAATTGAATGGGTGATTAAAAAAATATATTGTTTTACTTATTTTTTTAAACAATTTTGAAAACATTTTACTTCGTCGATTGCATATATGTTGATAATGTACATTTAGTAGAGCACCACGAAAGTTCTCTTTATTATATACTAGTATTTTGAACAGAGTTGGCATGACTTAAATCAGGTGATTTAAATCTTGATTTAAATCAATTGATTTTTTTTTTTGAAAATATTGATTTAAATAATTTTTTTCACTTCTTTTAAAACCTATATTACAAAGACAGGAGAACTGGGAATCAGTCAGCAAATACCAATAAGTAAATAAGCGTAAATAGATAGCATGTGCTTTCCAAGAATTTAGGGGTTGTTATCAGAAAGTATGTAGTAGGGGTGGGTAGTACAATGATTATGACTGGTGGAATTAATTTTATGTGATGGGAGGTAAAGAGAATATTACAGAACTTGAAATCCAATTTGTCTAGCAAATAACAACAGCCATGGCCTCATCTGCTGGAATGGAAAGACATTCTTCGTTTGGTATTGTTCATTCTAGCTTTCTTAACAATTAGGAGTGGAAAAATATCCAAACAAGTGTTTTTATTGAAACAAATTCATAATTCGGTGCTTAAAAATATTGAAATGTGATTTGTTTTAAATAGTTTGCATTAAAAGAATATTTAATTTCTTCTTTACATTTACATCTTATTTAGTTTGCACTATCCAATTACAAAATAAGGGAATGAATTTAGACTAAAAATTTAGGAATCAAATAAAAAATGGTAAATAACTAAAAAAAAATAAAACAAAATAAAAAAAAAAAAAAAAAAAAAAAAAAAAAGAAATCCGAAAAAAAAAAAAAAAAAAAAAAAAAAAAATTTAAATCAAATTTCTCTCTCTCTCTCTCTCCTTTAATCATGATTTTTTTTTGATTTTAATAGATTTTTTTTCAATGATAAATGTAAATGCTGGTTGGTGTTGATTTAGAATATGTTTTTTTCAATCAAATTCATGTGGGGATGCTGTAGGTGTGCTGTTTAAGAGATTTTGTTAGAGTTTGAAATCTGTAAGCAGTAGTAGTCTAGCAAATCTGTAACAAGGCAATCATAGCAAACTATCAGCTTTATTTTTTTTTTAAACTGCATATTCAGAGGATTGTATTTACAATTTAAAGGTGAAAAAAAAACATAAAAAAAAAAAAATAAATATTAAAATTTAAATAAATATAAAAATATATAAAAAATTAAAATATATAAAATAATACGAAATGGTTGTCAAGTCGAAAAGAATTAATAAACTAGTAAACTTGGGGATCTTTTTTGTCACGAGGAAAATTGGGATCATTTGTAGCAAAATCGCCGGTGAGGGCAAACTTTTTTATGCGTCCAAACTAATGAAAATGGTACCCGGTTTTGAGGCAAACCCGAGGATGTGTAATAAAACAAAATAAAATTTGTTTATTCCTTGATCGGTTTCCATTATAATAATAATTAAAAAAATAAAAAATCTTTATAAACATTGATTTGTAAATATGCATATCTAAAAATTTTCTATAAACTCTATATTAAAAAATATATATACAAATAAACAATAGTAAAAAAAAACCACAAAAATTTTAAAAATAAAAAATGCAAATAAACATCGCTGTTCAATTTCTAAAGCCACACTAAACACAAATAACTTATCAAAGTCCGTCGCTCACCGCATGCGTCGTGGCGCAGTCGCGAACGTTAAGGAAATTTCGATTCAAAGGACTGATTCGATTTCAATCAACAACAAAGTTCTTCACATCAGCAAAAACATGAAATGCTTCAAGAAATATTTAGAACAAAACAAGGAACTCAATTATACCCCAAATGGACAAACTAGAAGATATGCTTCTCCATTCCACACTTCAATTCTTTACACTGCTCACTTTGTTTTTTTTTTGTATAATTTTTTTTTTTTATTACATTTTTATTCCTATGACTTTTCAAACTTTTTGTATAGAATAGTTCCCTTTCCAAACAACTTTGTTTAGAATAGTTTTACAATTACTTTACCACTTCACTTTTCACAAATTTTCTTATTTGTATTGGTATGATAAATCACAATTGAATTTAAATCTTCGAGTTAGCTTCGATACCTGTTTTCTCCGAGCGGAGCTCGGTCACCCGGTACTTTAAAACTAGCATAAGCCCGTCATACTCAGTAAATTTTTAATACCAGAATAAAATTTTAAAAAAAAAAAAAATGTTTTTTTTTTTTTATATCTTGAGCAGATAAAAAAAATTTTTAATATTAAAAAAATAATCTATTATTTAAGAGATATAAAGAAATTACGTATATATATAAGTTTGAAAAAATGAAAATATGCAGACGATATTTAAATAATTTAATAAATGATTTAACGATCCCACCAAAGTTAATTTTTTAAATGGAGAATTGCGTTCCCTCATTGGTTGTCGCCAGGGTTAATCGTGGCTAATCGTTTTAGCCGTTGGTGATCGGCCCTAAATGAGATGGTTAAAGGAATGACGTCATAATGATTTTTTTTCATCTATTTAAATAATATAAATTTAATCGCCTGCTCTTAATCGGGGGAAAATGGGCTTGAAATAATCGCATTAAATAAAAATAATTTTTTATTTTTTTTTCTTATATTTTATTTATTTTATCAGATCGATTTTTAAGAGAAAATAAATACTCCGTTGTAAAGTCGCTTTAAATTTTGCTAGACCACATAAAAATTATATAGTTTATGTGTTGTTAATTTCTAAGTAAAAATAAAAGTTAACTTAGGTGGGAAATGTCCGTCTGTTATTGTGTTTACTATTATTTTATTTAAGTTGCGAGTGGCAACGAACGATTTTGTTTAGTGAAAACATGGCTCTTTCGTATGCGAGAAAATTGACTTTAAATTATGTTTATATTTTTACGAAAACGTTAAAATCTTAAGGCATTTGTGCTTTAATATGCATACGTAAATTATTTAAAAAGTGTTTTATATTAAAAGGGCGTGTTAAAGATCTATTAAATAAATAACTTGTATCATTTCTTATTATACACTGTTCGAAACAAACATGATTTTCAAACATTATTTCGATATAAAAGTATTTTAAATCAACCTGCTTTTAACGGAATAATAATGGGCTTTAAAACATTAACTAAAAAATGGCTTAGATTTACTTAGCTTTGAATTTGGTAACCCTAACTCATAAAAAATTCAATATGGATGCCTGTATCCGTTCCAGGTACAACCGCTTCAAAAATTTGCCGACAGACACCTTAGGCTATTATTATATAGGGGATATAACACATTGTAAATGAATTTTAATGATTTCATATTCATCTCATATGCTTTTTCAACTTGTTTTTAGTTTGTCGGTGGTATTGAATTTTTTCTTTGTAGCTTAAATAGGAAATAAAATCTCGCACTCAGTTTTCTTTTTTAAATCTGAAGATTTTTTTTTATACAAATGTATTCCACTTTAAATCGTAAGTATGATTTTAACGTATTTGAATGTAAATACTGTTAAATAAACCTGCCTATATTTTACAGTATCATTTACGCTCACAAGAACAAAAACATAAAAGGACATCATTTGGGCTGAAAATGCCTTTCGAGACTTTGAATGAGATTAGAGGCGTACACGAATTTTTTACCTTTATTTATGACACTTGTATTGTATTTATAATTTTATGACTCATTATTTATTTGGTTTTGTTAAAATTGGGCTGTAAATGTTTAGTTTTTTCATGCAAGCCTGTGCATTCACTTAAGGCTATTTTGTGTACTTAATTCGAAGGAAGAGAAAGGATGTGCAGTTTGTGATCGACTTACCGTAATAAAATGCGAACACACAATTATTTTCGCAAGCAATTAACTGATTTTCCTAGTATGAACAGCTGTGGATTGCGAAATCGTTGAGGATGGGCAAGGTTCGAAAAGGAATGTCCAGCACATTGCAGAACACACATTCGACGTCTTTGAGCTTTTCGTAATGCTGTTGAAATGCATCAGTGAATTGCATCACTGTCTATAATCAGTTTGTCGTGTTCTTTGTTTCTTTTCTTTTTCCTCCCTTCTCTGTTACGTGAAGTTATGCCTTTTGTAACACAGTCTGTTGACCCTATTATTCGTCTAAGTCTGAAAATGCATTTGTATATCTGTCTGGTTAGCGGCTACATTTTAAATCAGTTACTCTAAAATATAGTACAGGGATGGCCAACCTGCAACTGGCGAGCCACATGCGGCTCTTTGAAGGATTATTTGTGACTCTCGATAAATGTACCCGAGTTCCCTTTTCATTTTTGTGTTATATTTTGAATTATTACAACTGATGGACTCCGGCAATGCTGGGTAAAAAAATCGGTCTTATTAGACTTTTAAGAGATGATTCTCCAATTCCCCAATTGATACCGATTCACTGCATAATTCACCAAGAACATCTCGTTACAAAATGCTTGAAATATCCTGATGTTATGAAAACAGTGTAACACATTTCAAATTACATTCGCACCAATGCAAAAAGTCGACAACTCAAAAATTTCCTTAAAAAATTAAAGGACGGAGAGCTTCTAAATGACATTTAATAAATATATTTTCTGTAAAATAAAATTTTTAATACCATATTTGCATACCTTTTAAATACTTATTTAATTGCGGCTCGCGACAAAATCTCAAATTTTTAAAAATGGCTCGGACTATTAACACATTGTAGACCGGCAATTTTACTGAAAATTTATCTCATGTCACCGGCTATTATTTCACAATTGGATGTGGAAGTAAAACAATAAAAATAAACTTTAGTAAGTTTTATTTATCATTCAACTTTTAATATTTCTTTTTCGTATGATAAGCAGTATAACAGTCACCTACGTGTAATGGTACACAACAGCTTTTACAAATATATCTTTTAAATATATCGTTTATTTATTTACTTCTATCGCTTTTTTTTCGCGATGCGGGAAAAAAAAGCATCACGAGTTTACTCGTGGCTGGTCAGCAACGTTCGGCCATAAAACACGAGTTAACTCGTGACCGGTCCACAGTGTGTTAAGGAGCTTAGCCATCCCTGATATAGTATATAACTTATAGTAAAAGGTCATCTTTTCTAGTAATAGTTGTTTGCAACAGTGAACAAAATACCATCTTTTTGGAACAGATTTCATGAAATAGTTGGAATGCATCTAGTTTCCTTGCAGTGTTACAAAGTCACTGTTATATAAGAACGAACGTCAGTAATGCAGCTTATTTGCATTTTTTTTCCCATAAAAAAATTGTGCACTTTATAAGGAATAAAATCTTTTGGTACTTTAGAAGGAATAAAATCTCTTGAATATTGCGGAATGAGAACTAATCTGCTTGCACAAAATGTCTCCCTCTAATCTCCGTGTAAATGCTGAAAAATTTTCTATATGTGATTAACATAAGAAATTGTTTTATGAAATCAGACCCCATCAGTTTAATGGTGTAATTAATAATAATAATATTAATATTATTGTTATTATTATTATTATTATTATTATTATTATTATTATTATTAATATTATTATTAATAATGTTGCCTAAAACTGCTATTAGATCTTCCTTAATCATGCATTAAGATCTTACCTCGTAGGTTTGGTTTAGCTTAGAGCGGAGTACTATAGTATCTCCTACGAGAACTAATTACACTGGGACCTATGGCTTAAATCTGATTCCGGACGGCTATGAACATCCGTGGCAGCAGCATTATTTGAACTCGTGCTGAAATCCAGCGCCCTACCGATTTGTTTTCCGTTTTTACCTCAGCAGGCTAAGAATCAAGCATCCATCCAAGTACATATCGCTGTGAGGCCCTGTAGGCTTGTAGATAGTGCTACTGCAACATGTCTGGGCTTGGGTAATACCGGCAGAGCGCGGTTTCGATTCGTTCCATTTGAGTATGGATGTATATTGTCATTCTGCATTCATTTTAATGGGTCAGCGGCAATTTAATTGCCCCTCACGTAGCATTTGGTATGAAGGAAGACTTTTAGAACATTAATATTTATACTTTGAATTTAAATATATAATATATTAAATATCCCATTCATGCGCTTTTTAATCTCAAATTCTAAAGATGTAATTCTTGTTCTGTTCTATTTTGCCAATAAGATTCTTTTCATGGCTATCTTCGACTAGTTTGGGAATAATCAGGATAAAGACTATTTATTCGTGGCATTTTTTCATGTAATTACTGCAATGGGGAAAAATATTTTAATGATAGCTTACTTTCTGTGCGTAAAATTAGCAGTCACAAAATAAATCACAGCTTGGAGAACTTTGAGTTTAAAGAAGAGTAAGCTTCAGGATATTTACAAACCAAAGTGTATAACGAGGACCGTGACCTTTTTATAGAGGTGAGGGCTAAGTGCATGCTTCCAACCCTGGAACACCAGATGATGGCCGAGCTAGTAGAATACTGTCTTACAGTCTACGGGTTTTTATCCCACTAATAACTTGTACGTTTGTAGATATTTGGAATTGGATTTAAGTAGATGGTCCCGGTGCTGAGATGGTCTATTGGTGAACATTTGAGGCTGGAAACCCGGGATTCGAGTTTGTCAGGTGCACTAAACATCTTTCTGTTCAACTAGAGGACGGACAGGATAAATCTGTAGGTCTGGATACCCCCTCGCTGGTAGGTTGGCAGGTAGAAGACTGTTACGGAATCGGAGGCTAAAATCATCCCCCTTGAGGATGATGTAGGGAGAATCTCAAACGCAACACCACAAACGACCTTTTCTCGTTGCATGGCCCGTTGTGAGTTTTTAAATATATGAGGCTTAGGACATAAGTCATGGCAACTTTTTATTTTTTTTTATTTTGTAGATATGTGAACGGTTCACAAACGTATGTGTCTTGTGGAAGTTCTGCAGACATAGTGTGTATGCAGAACAACAGATGGCTCTGTGATAGCTGGTAGGTCAGCTAGGGCCGTGAAATCAGTCATTTGGTAAGTGTCGTGCGAAATGGAAGTAACCCGTGTTGAGCAGCGCGCTTACATCAAAATGGCCATTCTCCGAGGGAGAAATGCGCCTACCCACTGTACTACTGTACGGTATGGTAAGGCATTATTCCCAAGGGATTCCACTAATTCTCTGTGACGTTCCATCGCATTTATCCCTCGGAGAACGGATATTTTAATGTAAGCTTACTGCTCAACACAGGTTACTTCCATCTCGCACGACACTTACCAACTGACTAATTTCACAGCCCTCGCTGCGCTATTACCACCTATCAGAGCCATCTGTTGTTCTGCATACACACTATGTCGGCAGAACTTCCATACGAGACATATACGTTTGTGATCCGTACACATATCTACAATAAAAAAAAATAGTTGCCGTCACTTATACCCTCGTAGTCATACGTTGTTCAGGAAAATGAACTATCCTTAGTTTGTTTGCCGGCCTATGGCAAAATGGTAGGGCAACACACCTTCGGTACTAGGGTACGCGAATTCTTATCCTATTGGTCGTTTGGATGTTCGTAGCAGTTCGGAATTGACTCTAGGCAGTAGGTCCCTGTTTTATTGACCTTCATGTAGCTTCAAATAAAACCTTACTTTTATTTGAACATTTTTATGCCGTTTCAATTACGTCGAAAATGCGAAGCGAGAGCAAATTCCCCCTCCAAAATGAAGTACTTTCTCATCTCACACGGGTTCTTCCTTATATTTTCTTTTTAAATTCAACAGCTTTAGCGTCTATGACATCTTCTGTATTTTTGTTCATGCCATATCATTTTGTCTATTACCAACGCCTTTAATTTTTTCCTTTTTCCCCGTATTAACTTTAATTCAGCCCCAAAATCATTATTTTTATTGGGTGTGGAAATGAATTCCCCGACATGTAATTGAGGAAGCTTCTCAAACGCAACAAAATTGAGCTATTATCGATATTTTATGTTCGTTATTTTGTACTTGTTATATTGTTTGCCTTGAAATTAGTTTTGTCTGGGAAGTAGGTATTGCCATGGGTGGCATTTCATTGGAGGTCATCCTTTTTTTTTTTTTTTTTTTTTTTTTCTTTTTCTCAAAATCCGTAATTGAATATTAAATGTTTTGGGGGGAGGCAATAATATAGAATTGATAATATCGAAAATAACTATTTACTCAATTTATAGCAAATTAAAAAGAACGACCATTTAAATTTTAAACTGTATTATCATTTACTGAAGTTTCAAACACGCCTTGTTTAACAATGAAAAAGAAAATTTTGTAACAATTTTGAAGCATAAAGAAGCTTAGCCAACGAGCTCAGTGGCCGAATGGTCAAAGCACGCGATCCAGACCCGAAGATTGTGGGTTCGATGCTTGCCATGGCGGTTTATCCAAAGTATGGATTTTTAATTTAAAAATGTTATTTATTGTTTCCTTATGTTCTTGAACATTCTAGATCTTTCTTTAATATGTAAATTAGTTATTTCTCGAATATTCTGTTCGGGTATAAAAGCTGATACCCACTAGTTGTAGGCAACTTCTCGATCTTGTAAAGTTGCGAGTTGCTACTTAGCTTCCATAAATTCTTCTGTTAAGTTAAACGGTGTGTTCATTCGAGTCTTCGTAACAATATTGCCATAATCTAGAGGTATATTCCTTTGTATTGCTGAAACAGCTAAGCTTGAAAATCCTTACTGCCCCATAGTACTGCGAAGATGATTTTTCATTCTTAGATAAGAAAAAGATATTTTAAAGCTGGCTATAGTGAATGGTACAGTGAAAACGAGTTTAAATAATAATGCTGCCATGTGGAGAGCACTTTTTAAAAATTTCCCCTTTAAATAATATTCAAATCGGGATGATATGTGTTTGCGTAATGTCTATTCAAATCGGGATGATATGTGTTTGCGTAATTGACCATCGAATAAAGCAGTTGCATTTCACATAATTCTTCTTCCTCGAAATTATGTACTGTGCATATGGTTGAAACATTTTCGGTCTCTTTCTCAATATCTGACCCTGGCAATACTCAAGAGATCAAAACAGATGTAGCGTTCTCCTGAAATCTTTTCTTAATTTCATGCTACACCGAATTTTTAATTTCCTTTTGAACGTTATCATTAGAATTGGCTTCACCACCTGAATTCATTTGGGATTCATCTGAAGTTTTAAGTTTTATCACGAGAGGAATTTTTCCTCTACAAATTTCTATCGCAAAACTCCATATATGAATGGAAAATGCATCAGAGCGAAAAGAGCAAGGTCTAGCAAATTTGACTCAAAGGACATAATGAAAAGTCAGGAGTATTTAAAAAAGGGGAAGAGAAGAAGAGGAAAATGTGGGGATTATCGCTTGTTTCAATCCTCTGCAATTTTCTGGAAATGCCACTCTTACATTTGAATAAAGTACTGACGTATTTAAAAATTGTTTGACCGTAACTCAACAGATGAAATAGTTTAAGACGACAGTGGACCTTTAGAGCAAACTTTTTTCTTTTAAATGAATTTCCTTGAAGATTGACTATGTTATTAGTACTATTGATATATAAATATTTTAAAAATTTGAAGGCAAAATATTAATTAGTTTTGGAGTTATTAATTATTGTTTCATAATTAGCTTAATTGAAAATGCTCCAGGCGCATCAATTTTGCATAAAATATTATAAAAAAAATTTTAAGTATACCTTATAGACTTTACAAAAAAATGTAGTTGTTTCCATAAACATTCATAGAAAATATAAAGAGAAAAAAAATTATGATGATGATACCCATATTTTGCAGAATAAACAGCTATAGCGGTTAATTAAAATGCATAACTAACATATTATATGCTTCAAAACATACCCGTTTCAACTAGACTTTATTTTATAAATATTTTATAAATTTTTATAATTATTTTATAAATTTATTTATTTTATTTAATACTGGAATTTCAGAGACAATGATCTATTTTCAATGCGCCTGGAGTACTTTAAACATTTGTAATACATGAAAATTTTACTTCTGAGTAAACAGCATTTGAAGTTATTGCTATACCCATAAGTAATGATAAGCTTATTATACCCATAAGTAATGATAAAATGATGGGAATGAAAAAATTCTTTTTGCTCCGTATTCCTAATGATATATTCTTTCACTATTCACTAAAATCGAAAATTCGAATTTTCGGTCGATTTTAGCCAATTTGAAAGTCTACTATCGCCTTAAGTAAAATAAACGGGGAAAAAAAAATTCGGGGAGCGTGGTTTGCGTTAGCTTGCAGACCCTATTTGCCGTCATTGATTTAGCCTAAGGTATAAAAAATATTTTAAGTATACCTTAAAGACTTTACAAAAAAATGTAGTTATTTCCATAAACATTCATTGAAAATATAAAGAGAAAAAAAAATAATAATTATGATGATGATGATACCCATATTTTGCAGTATAGCGGTTAATTAAAATGTGTAATTAACATATTATATGCTTCAAAACATACGCGTTTCAACTAGATTTTATTTTATAAACTCTAACGTAAATAATACTGTAATTTCAGAGACAATGATCTATTTTCAATGCGCCTGGAGTACTTTAAACATTTGTTATACAGGAAAATGTTACTTCTGAGTAAAACAGCATTTGAAATTATTATTGCTATACCCATAAGTAATGATAAAATGATGGGAATGAAAAAATTCTTTTTGCTCCGTATTCCTAATGATATTCTTTCACTATTCACTAAAATCGAAAATTGGAATTTTCGGTCGATTTTAGCCAATTTGAAAGTCTACCATCGCCTTAAAAGTAAAATAAACGAAAAAAAATATTGTTCTTCGGTTTAAAAAAAAAAAAAATAGGGGAGCGTGGTTTGCTTTAGCTTGCGGACCCTATTTGCCGTCAGTGATTTAGCCTAAGGTTTCTCAAAGTGTGTTTCCCAGAACACCAGAGTTCCGCAACAACCCTCCAGGAGTTCAAGAATTTTTATAATTTGTCATAAATGAAAAACCTTCTTGTTTTCCTTCGGAGGGATATAAAAATTTTAATGAATGGATCGTTCAATGACATCACTATATTAAACAGTCAGTATCAGAATTATCGTGTCGTTTAAAAGAAGAATATCATTAATATCACAAAAGTTCATTCTGTTACCATTTGAACGACCTTTATTTTCGAAACTGTCTTTTCTGCATATGCTTTAACTAAAACTAAGCACCGAATTATTGTGGGTGCAGAGAATGAAAATAAAATTTTCCTCAATACTATCAAACTTTAAAGAACTTTGTGACCCTCAAACATAAAACTAATTATCCTATACTTTTATCAATATACTTTTCATCAATGTATTATCTTGAATCATTTCATAAGAATAATTCTTTTTTCCATGTCACCTTTTGTAAGTATTGTTTCAATTTTATACGGTTATATTTTTGTTTGTCTAATCAGCCATAAATAACAGACCCATAGTTTCTCCTTAATATTTATTTAGTAGTTCCGTTGATATGTATGTGGTAAGAAAAGGGTTCATGAGATAAGTTTGGGAACCACTGATTTACACTATTTAGGTGCGAAATTTCAACTGTGTAATATTGTCATGAAGATTCGAATGAACACACCGTTTAGCCTAACAGACGAATTTATTGAAGCAAAGTAGCAACTCGCAACTTTACAAGATCGAGAAGTTGCCTACAACTAGTGGGTATCAGCTTTTATACCCGAACAGAATATTCAAGAAATAACTAATTTACATATTAAAGAAAGATCTAGAATGTTCAAGAACATAAGGAAACAATAAATAACATTTTTAAATTAAAAATCCATACTTTGGATCAACCGCCATGGCGAGCATCGAACCCACAAACTTCGGGTCTGGATCTCGTGCTTTGACCATTCGGCCACTGAGCTCGTTGGCAAAGTTTCTTTATGCGGCAATATACCCATTTGAGAAACACGCCTTTGACTTACGAGATTTTGACTACTCAAATTGAAAGAGTGGAGCATCCTGATAGAAAAACTGCGCCAGCATATACTTAAAATTATACTTTTGGGGCAACAGCAAACTATAACGAATTACACTTTGCAGTTGCTATAGAGAATTCCCTAAAGGGCTTCAACCTCTGCTGTACAAAAATGTATCACATTTTCGACAAATTTCGAGTGACTGTTATATCAAGGAATTTTGGGAAAATTATCAGAGTAGATTTGTCCATGGCCGTAGCCAGAAATTATTTTCGGAGGGGGACCAAGGGAGAAAGATCTATGTTTCTGAATGACACTTCAATTGATGAAAGGAAAGTACTGGATTTCCCGAATACAGTCCCGGAAATACAGTATACAGTGCTGTATACAGAATACAGTGCTGTATTTCCGCCCAGCGGCACAGCAAGATTTTATGGTCTCAGATGTTTTTTCTAAGAGAATAACTGTTCATGTTCATTAACGGCTAGGCAGATAGCACATACACACACAAACGTGGGACATTGTCCATCTACAAAATGGTATTTTAAAATTTCGGGAGGGGGGACAGTCCCCCAAATCCCTCCCCCTGCCTACGGCCTTGGATTTTTCCCTGGGTTTTGCATCCAATTTATATCAATCTTCGAACTTAAGTAATGCACTAAACCAGCAAAGTTAATATCAAGGATGTTTAAATTTATATAAACAATTTAATTTGTTTCAGATTTGTGAAATACAGTATGTTGAACGTATAAGCTTCTTATTAAATTAATCGTAATAGAAGATCTAAATCTTAATCACATCTGAATTTTAAATAGATTTTCCGAAGTAGAGGGTCTTTTTATGCACAGTAGAATTTAACTTGCATCTGTTAAGAGATTGGCTTTAAGTATAGCATAATCTGTCGCTATCCGTATTTTAAGAAATACTCTATAAGTAGAAAATTTAACATTGTCGTGGCTTTATGTTATTAAAAAGCTCAGGCGGGAATTCAGAAAATCTATCTCCATCAATTCATCTGTTGTCCCTAAAGCAAAAATTCATTAGAAAGTTTAGGTTCTGAGAGTTTATTTCAGAAGTTTCCCATCCGTGTATGGACTTTAATATTAAAGTGAAGAAGAGAGAGTAGAAAGCTGGTTATCGGCGAAAAAGAACGTGCTTCCCAATCTCCCAATGTAGGCCAAGGGCAGTAGATGCTCATAATAAACTCTCCATTTATTTTGCCGCATTATATACTGAGGAGAAAATTCATTATCGTTTGGCA
Source organism: Pardosa pseudoannulata (assembly GCA_032207245.1). NCBI lineage: Eukaryota > Metazoa > Arthropoda > Arachnida > Araneae > Lycosidae > Pardosa > Pardosa pseudoannulata. Next base: position 27,649,673 of record CM063506.1, read on the forward strand.
GAAATAATGAGTGATAACAACTATGCCGTGAACGCCGGCGGAGTTTTTAACGGCTCTAAAGGGGGTTGGAATAGTTTGTTGCGGAGTCTTTAAATTTGAAGGCCAATATATGGTAATACAGCCGTAGATGATTCTATTTATAAACCGGTTAGTAAATTTATTGTCCGTTAGTATTGTAATTGTTTACATTATTTAGAATTGTTTTCTGTTTAAGTTTGTGTTTGCTTCGGTACATTTTTATCTCAAATTAATTTAGTAACTTTCTAGAAAATTCTGTGGTGTGCATTTTTAAAGGTTAATATCTATTTACTTTAAAAGTAGAATTAAAAATATTTTTGTTCGCCTTTAAGGAGACACAGTACCTCTCAGGACTTGAAATATTTCTAACGATTTCTGTTGGATTAATCTTCTTTTTAAATTTTTTTAAATAACAAATTATTTAATAATGCTCTAATTAAAAAAATTGATTTATTTCAAAGGATATATTTTTATAACAAAAAAAAAAAAGAATTAATTAAAAAAAATGAAATTTACCTACCCACAGGATAACTTTTGAAATATGTATGTTATACTATATTTTAAAATTAAATTGTAGATTACGTTATCCAAACCTAAACATTGACAGGTATCCAACATTTAATTTTTTTTTAACTGTTAAGATATTGAAAAGATAATATCCTTTAACATGGTATAAAATTAAATATATCACTTCTATTACTATAATTAACAGAATAAAATTTTTTTATTTGATATAACAAAAATGGTTCCTAATTTAAAAATTTGGTAAGTCATTTTTCGGGTAAGTGGATATATATTTGTTTGTTTACTTGGTGTATGTGTGTGTGTATATATATACACACGTATATATATACACATGTATATATACACATGTATATACACATATATATTCACCTTTTGTAAGTATTGTTTCAATTTTATACGGTTATATTTTTGTTTGTCTAATCAGCCATAAATAACAGACCCATAGTTTCTCCTTAATATTTAGCAGTTCCGTTGTTATGTATGCGATAAGAAAAGTGTTCCGTGAGATAAGTTTGGAAACCACTGATTTACACTATTTAGGTGCGAAATTGCAGCTGTTGCTATAGGAGATTATCGAATATATTGCTGATGTTACAGGGCTTCAACGTCTGCCGGACAAAAATGTATTACATTCACGACAAATGTCGCATGACTATGTTATATCAAAGAATTTTGGAAAAATTATCAGGGTAGATTTGTCCCTGGGTTTTGTATCCAATTTGAATGTCATCGAACTAACTTACCAAGTAATGCACTAGACGAGCAAAATTAATATCAAGAATGTTTTAATTTATATAAACAATTTAATTGGTTTTAGATTTGTGGAATACAGTATGTTGAACGTATAAGCTTCTTATTAATCGTAATAAAAGATCTAAATCTTAATCACATCTGAATTTTAAATAGATTTTCTAAAGTAGAGAGTATTTTTTTTATGTACAGTAGAATTTATATTAGAGATTGGCTCTATTAGCATTACTATAGCATAATATGTCGATATCCGTATTTTAAAAAATACACTATAAGTAGAAAATTTAACATTGCCGTGTCTTTATGTTATTAAAAAGCTCAGACGGGAATTCAGAAAATCTATCTCAATCAATCCATCTGTTGTCCCTAAAGCAAAAATTCATTAGAAAGTTTAGGTTCTGAGAGTTTATTTCAGAAGTTTCCCATCCGTGTATGGACTTTAATATTAAAGTGAAGAAGAGAGAGTAGAAAGCTGGTTATCGGCGAAAAAGAACGTGCTTCCCAATCTCCCAATGTAGGCCAAGGGCAGTAGATGCTCATAATAAACTCTCCATTTATTTTGCCGCATTATATACTGAGGAGAAAATTCATTACCGTTTGGCAGAAATAATGAGTGATAACAACTATGCCGTGAACGCCAGCGGAGTTTTAACGGCTCTAAAGGGGGTTGGAATAGTTTGTTGTGGAGTCTTTAAATTTGAAGGCCAATATATGGTAATACAGCAGTAGTTGATTCTATTTATAAACCGGTTAGTAAATTTACTGTCCGTTAGTATTGTAATTGTTTCCATTATTTAGAATTGTTTTCTCTGTTTAAGTTTGTGTTTGCTTCGGTACATTTTTATGTCAAATTAATTTAGTAACTTTCTAGAAAATTCTGTTGTGTGCATTTTTAAAGGTTAAATTAATATCTATTTACTTTAATAACGTAGAATTAAAAATATTTTTGTTCACCCTTAATAGGACACAGTACGTTTCAAGACTTGAAATATTTCTTCTGTTAAATTAATCCTCCTTTTAGAATGATTTTTTAACAAACTATTTAATAATGCTCTAATTAAAAAATTGGTTTGTTAATTTAAAAGGTATATTTTTTTTATAACAATGTTAAAGTGAAAAAAAAATGAAATTTACTTACTCGCAGGATAGTTTTTGAAATATGTATGTTATACTATATTTTTAAATTAAATTGTAGATTACGTTATCCAAACCTAAACATTGACAGGTATCCAAACATCTAATTATTTTTTAAACTGTTAAGATATTAAAAAGATAATATCCTTTAACATGGTATAAAATGAAATATATCACTTCTATTACTATAATTAACAGAATAAATTTTTTTTATTACTTGATATAACAAAAATGGTTCCTAATTTAAAAATTTGGTAAGTCATTTTTCGGGTAGGTGGATATATATTTGTTTGTTTACTTGGGATATGTGTGTGTGTGTATATATATATATATATATATATATATATATATATACACGTATATATATATGTATATATACACGTATATATATATATACATGTGTATATATATACATGTATATATACACATGTATATATATACACATGTATATATATACATATGTATATATATATATATGTATATATATATACACATGTATATATATACATGTATATATATATATATACACATGTATATATATACACATATATATATACACATGTATATATATATACACATGTATATATATATATATACACATGTATATATATATATAAATACACATGTATATATATATATATACACATGTATATATATATATATACACATGTATATATATATATACACATGTATATATATATACACATGTATATATATACACATGTATATAAATATACACACATTATATATATATATACACATGTATATATATATATACACATGTATATATATATACACACACACATATATATACACACATATATATATATATACACATATATATATATATACACATGTGTATATATATACACATGTGTATATATATACACACATGTGTATATATATACTCATGTATATATATACACATGTATATATATATACACATGTATATATATATACATGTATATATATATATACACACATATACACACACATATATATATATATGTATATATATACACATATATACATATACACACACACACACACATATATATATATATATACATACATATATACACACACATATGTGTGTATGTATATATATATTCATGTAGAAAATCTGAATTTTTATACCTTATTTATGATTAAAAATTTTTTTTTTTTATTCTAATCAGAGCTTTTCTTTTATAACTCCATGTTGAGAAATGTATACAGTCTACTCTCAATATTTCTCCAAGTCATAGGTATTAAGAAAATGTTTGGTTATGAAAACGTAACTGTAAAGCAAAATACATTTACCTAGATGAGACGGATAGATGAACATTATAAAAATATTTGTACAGCATGATGACCACGCAGTTAAGAAACCGCTTTCTAAACAGTCACGCATTTTCTACGTAGGTTTTGGATAGTTTTAAGGTTTAGAGTGGTCGTTATGTAACAAAGAAGTATCAGTTTTCAAAATAAAGGTCTGTGTCATTATGAATCGACATAAGCAATATATGCCCAGAAAAATGATTTTTTTTTGTATTTTTATATGCATATATTTTTTTTTCATTTAAAAAAGGCAAAAAAAAAAAGTATTTTTAAAGAATTCTTCGGCCGAACCGACTGCGTAATATTTTACCTCATTTATATTACAAATGTAGGCTTCAAATCCCTACACATTCTCCAGAAATTCTACCTTAGTAATGGCTGCACTGTGAATCCATTTAAAACCAAGGGCGAATTAGATGATTATAAGTGGCACATTGCATCCTTGCGCGTACTTAGTATTTTGAATTATGAGTCATAACTCTATGGATATCTCTATATTTTAAATGTAGTGTTCTTATTTAAATTTATACTATCTTGTTCATCAATTAATTCGGTCCATTTTTTGATATTTTATAATTGTAGTATGTTGTTGTTACTTATCCTCATAGTGCAAGAAATAGACCCCGTCGCAATATGCGACTATTTCAAGGACAGGCTAAGGGTAAAATGCAGCATCACTTTGAGCGAAAAAACACGAGGGCTGAAGACTGACTTAACTTTAAGAATAGGTCATCGTAATTCAGAAGCAGGAACCAATCAGAAGACTCCTAGGCTTGGCTTGTGACCTCCAGAGGTGTCATTTTGAAACTAGGAGACATTGCGACCACTAACCTGTTTTATGTGCCCCAGCCCCCATTAGTAAACACGGTGGGTCTTTGTTCGGCTAGAACCTCGGATTGGCTCTTCACCCGTTACGAGATCGCTGCCTTCACCGGCTGAGCTACCGCGGCTAATTGCAGGATGTGAATGTGTTAGAAAGTGTATGTTGTATCAAAGATTCAAGCTATCTCTTAGGGCTTGGTCACGCGCAGAACTCTCTCCCGCATTACACCTGATAACTGTGGTACAAACTTACCTTCACCCAACCAGACTCTCAGGCAGCCTTAGCACCATCACCGTAGCCTACGACAGCAATTGCCTTTTAGTCCTAAAGATCATTTTATTCTATTACAGATTGGTGTAAATAGACAAACGTGTGTGTTTTGAACTCGTAAATTAATTACATGATTAATATGCTAAACATTGGCCATTTATAATTAAACTCTATTTTATTATGACTTGTACTTTATTTGATTTGTATACTTTTCTTAAATTTACACTCAGCAAAAGGATGGATGAAAGTTGCCTAACCAAGGCTTGGTTTCGTCATAGATTCTGAATTCCGGTTCCATACTAGATATTTGTTGCTGTACAGAATCGGCTAGCGTAAGAGTTGTGAAGACATTGACCGTAGCCGCTATCCCAGACTTACAACCAAAGAAAAATAAAAGCCCTTAAAGCTGGTCGTTAGCCAAGTTAGACCTGCTTCTGTCTCATAAGTTTGTTCGAAAGATACAGTAAAAATTCTTACGCATCTGCCTGTGCTGAACGCTAAAGACGGTACTTGTTAATTTATGATACTTTTATCAGCGCAGTAAAAAATGCAATAAATCTTCACCCAAAGAACATCACTCGTGCACATCACTATGTATCAGACGAAAAAAAAAAAAAGGTGAACCACCTGGAAGCATAATTGCCGTTTGCCCGAATTATTTTTTATTCTGTTCCACTATTATTATCTATTTGACTTTTTTCTTTTTTGTAGTTATAACTATCCACAGCAAACTGAGTATTGCTTATGAGTGCCTCTCTACCACACAGTTGAACATGGACACCAAAATACTTGATTTAAAATTCTTTTTACAAATTCTAAGGTTAGTTATCCTTAATTAATATGTGAAATGCCTTTATAAACAATAAATATTACTTATGAGTACACCTAAATCGGATATCCTTATTAATTTGACTTAAACTATTGTTACGTGAACATAAATAGCCGCCAATGCGATTATTTTTTTTAACTTAAAATCATAAATCATTAGCTTAGCAACGCTTGCTCCAGAAGAATATCTTCAGTTTATCCACTCATTCAACAAACCTGAAGTTGAACGGATAGGTGCCGCTCTTCGGTATTACAGTTCGTGGGTTCAAATCCTACAGAATGTCCAGAGTTATTCGGAATCAGCTGTAGGCAGTAGATCACGATCTTGTTAGCCCTCGTGCTGCAAAAAGTTTCACTTTAATGCTTTAGACCAAGCCAAGGTTCCCAGCGACCTGGGAAGTCAGGAAAATATAGAATATTTGTTAAAAATCAGGAAAATTTACAAATATTTTTTAAATTAAGGAAAAGCCCAAAAAAGAGAAAATAATTAAGAAGATCATTTACATTTATTTATGTTTCAAGAAAAATATTTTGGCAAGTTATTTAATACAATATATAATATATATATTTTTTCAATTTTCATAAAATTGATTGTGCTGCAATTTACTGAATTTATTTTTTCTAAGTTTCTCTGTATTCATTTGATAAAAATAAATCTAAAAACCTACAAGAATAGGCTACTAAATGAATGCTTTGAATAACATCGTTAATACGGATAATAATACCACTTTTAAGTTTTATTATATCCGAGTTGGTATTGCATGTCATTGTGACAGGGAATTTTGTGAGTTTTTGTCAAGTAATATCAGGGAAAGCCAGGAAATTATCGGACAAATTTTGCCTGGAACCCTGCAAGAATTCTAAAATTCTTTTACAGTTTTGCGCTTCCGGTATATAATCCGGAAAGGAAGGAAGGAAGGAAGAGGGGAGGGAGTACTAACGTATCAAAATTACTTCGTGATTGCCAAAATTATTCTGAATATTTTTAACCAGCTACCTGGTGAAACCTGTAAGTCTTTTCTTATGTTTCATTCTTTAAAAATCTTAAACTTCTGCATTTTGTTCCCGGAGTTTTTGGGTTCGCATCCCAATATTACCGTTTCCTGCCAGAGTCTGCTTTAAGTAGTAGATTCGGGTCTTAAATTCACCCTTGTGTTGCAAAAAATTGATTGGCTCTCAAACCAAGGCAAATCCTGCTATACTTGTAGGGCCAGACATAACATGCTCATGTGTCTAATGCTAATCCATCTGCATTTTAGCTCGACAATAAACACTTACACAAAACTTATTTTTAATGAAAACGGACCATTCTGGTTTGCAGAACTTTTATGCGAATTTGTGTACTTTCCCGGATTTTTACATATCGGATAAAGTGGTGTAAATTAAAAAAAAAAAAATTTCGCTTGGGTACAAGAATCTTAACAGGCAATATCATTAATTTCCATTGCCTTATCGCTAATGATGGATGATGTATTAAAAATTGCCACTCTTACCATAATTATTCATCAGTTCGGTAATGTTATTTTTAGGTTCAAAATGATTAAACGATGGCCGAATGATAGGGCGCTGCTCTTAGGAACCGGAGTTCGCTGGTTCGAATCCCGCTGCCGCCATGGATAATCGTAGCGGTTCTAAATCGTATTTAAGCTCTAGGTCTCGATCTCATTATCCCTCGTGTGCAAAACAGTAAACAGTTTCAAACCAAAACAAACCGGTTCAAAAGAATTCTTTAATTCACCAACTTTTGCTCGAAGTGTATTTCTACAGATTTTGTGTCTAATCAAGTAAGTTTGCGCTCCCATAGTTTTGTTCATACTCAAGAACTACTTTTGTTCCTTTTCTTACCCTTCTCTCGTACCTCCCATCCTACCAGAACTTTTGGGTTTACTTATTTAACCTGCTCCAGTTCTTATGCATCTGTTGTTGAGATAGGGTGCCATTAAAATACGGTAACGTGCGTTGATCCCAACGTGTGTAACTTGCACGTGAATCCGAATTCATTCAGCGGAAAGTAAAACAGGAGAAAAAAAATATTTTGAATAAAAGTGGAAACAGGAAGTCTCCCAAGAAAAATCGTCTGGCATTGGTAGGAAGGGAAAAGTAAACAGAAAGAAGAAACAGTTTGCGACTAAAGTGTTTGTATTTAGTAAAATGAGCACACATAAATTGTGCCAGTTGGAAGGATTGTTTTTCCATTCTGTTTTGTAGAAAATCTAGTAACTCATATTTACTGCAATTTCCTGATACCCCTTAAATAAAAATAGTGCTTGTAAAAAGATGTTTGAGATGTAATGAGATTTTTCTTTCCTATGATTTGGGAAAAAATACAATCTCGCTGAACTTTATTCTGATTTTTTACTTTGTCGTTAATAGAAATTTTCTGTACCAACAGTATTTGTTTATAGATCACGTTATAGATATAGATTTATTTTATTCATTGCACGTTGAATGTAGGTACGTGCATCATGTCGTAAAATTTATTAGTGAAAATAATTTTTTTAGGGAATGTATGCTGTAGAGGTTACTTTATTTGGAATGTAAGTACAGAAAGACCGAACTTCTTTGACTTAATGCATGCGTCGGCAGACCCAAAATTACTATCAGTTTCTAGAGTTCTAGATAGTTATAGAATTCTAAAATAGCTCTCAATGAGGCTTTGTCAGACTGAGACTCTCGAGCCGCTTAAGGCTTTTCGCATAGACGTTTGTGACTCTCCAGATTTCCGCCTCTGTGTATTGTATCAATAGCATTTAATACTTTTAAATAGAGTTCTCTTTGATATCTTCGTTATCTTGAATTGACGATGTGTCTCTTCTCTTTCAAAAGTTGACAGACTCTTGACGTAATGGAAGGTCCAACGCTGGTTGAATCAGTAAGGTGCTGCCTTTCAGTACCTGAATCAGCAGGCTTTAATTACGCTGCTGGCATGGATTTTCATAGCTATTCGGAATTGGCTTGAAGCATAAGTTACGGTCTAAGTCGAAACGATTGTAACGTTGCAGACCAAACAAACCAAAGGTTTCTGCTTTTTATATCTTGCGTTTAGTCTGTGTGTTCGAAAACTCTTTGATTTTATATATGGAATGCAGATCATAATTTTTTTCTAACCCTTCGGCTGAATCAAAATAGTATCCATTACGTTATTTTTATCGCCTAGCAGTCGTAATTTTATGATTAATCTTCACATTTTTATGTTCTTTTTCATTTTGTTAATAGTCATGGTGTTTCATGATAAGAAACCATCCTACTGATATGTTGATATATCAACATTCTACTTCGTAAAATTTTCATGCTCCCTTCCCACTCCATTTTAAACTTAGTATGTAGTGGTTGATTTTTCTCGCATTATTGATAACTTTAACTCATTAATACCGAGTCATTTCTATCTCGGGAGATTAAATATATTCATGAATATATTAAATCTCCTGAGAGTAAAACATACGAAATTTAAACAACTTTGAGTATTACAGCATGTACTTATAGCTAGAATATGATAGAATGCATTTATAATAAAAGATGAACTTCAGGACAGCGTATTTATCACATGTAAATGCAGTACTGTAAAGTAAAGAGGTGTGACAGATAAAGCTATTTGTTATGACTTCAGTCTATGTATCCGCTGAAAATGTAAATTTAGTTGAGGCTTGAAAAATAAAATGTCGATCCAAATAACAAAATTGTAAATAATAAAAAATTCGGATTTTTTTTTTTTTTTTTTTTTTTTTTTTTAAAGTTTTGCTAAAAAACAAATATCTGCAAACGTATTTAGCTGCGTCTGGAAAGGGCTAGGCATTAATGGTGTTCCACAAATAATTTTTTATAATTTAATATTTTGAAAAAAACCTTATTTTCCCTATTTTCTGTAATTTTTTCTCCTAAAATCTATTTTCAAGCTTATTATTAAAAGGAGAAAAACCGCATGTTATCTCCTATCGTCCTCATTCAAAACCGATCCTTTAGGAGATGTTGACTCATTCTATCTAACCTTTGGTACAGAAGATTCCAAATGTCACCTAGTAAAATAATTAAATTTAAAGACATGTTTTCGATTTGTAAACATGTGTATATATAGCATTGTGCCGTGCGTCAGAAACTCAGAATTCATCTGTCAAAAGGTGATTGTGGACTTGGAACGTCTCCATGGTTAATGACTGGAACTGTACAGTATTCTTTTGGGATTGGTATCCGTATTTAAGAATTTTTCATTAAGAGAAACACCCACCGAGTTATTGTTTAGAGTGGTTTTTCAGGTTTTAAGTTTAGAAAAGTTTGGTTTCTTCATGGAAGATTTTATTAAGTTTTAGAAATTGTAATTGAGATGTCGTGAAGAACATCTGTTTTTGCAAAAGCAAATCTTGATTAATGTTCAAAGTTAGCGTCGTATAAGAATATTACTTTTTATCTAAATGCTCGGAGAAACTCAGAAATTTCATAAATTAGACTGAGCCTGTTAAAGGGATATAATTCAACAAATATGGTTAAAAAAAATTTTTTTTTTAAATTTATGTTAATGTTTGTTCAAGTTGTAGTTCTAACTTTTCTACACATCTGTAAAAATTTTTGAAATTTGCATCATGAATATATCAGGTTATATGCCTGTATGGTTTCATTTATAGGGGCTTCTCTAATACAAATTTTAAAATAGCTTTTTCTCCATGTTTGAAATTCCATGTACTAAAAAACCGAGGGCTTCTTTTGTATCAAGATGCATATGTTGAATTTTCTAATAAAGGTTTTCTATAACGTATAGAATAAAACTATATATAAATTATGTTAATAAATGAGCAGGCTTTATAAAACTCAAATTTCATTTTTTTTCCAGTCAGTAAAAATTTTATGAAGTATAATTTAGAGATCACTGTGAAAATCAAAGCACAATCTTGTGCAGAAGGCTTTAATATATCTCAAAATATTTTTGAAGCAAAATTATTTTTGTAGAAGATGTAATGTTTAAAAAGTGTTTAAAATTTACTTAAATGCATTGTTTAAACAGATTATTTTCCTTAATATACTTTAAATGTGTTTATAAATGCTTACAATTAAAAAAAAATTTAAAGCATACCATGCCGCCTTAAAAACAGTGCATCTGCCTCACAAATTCAGTGTACTGCGATAATGTTCCTTGTTCGTAATATATAAGTGAATGGCACAATAACCTAAATTGATTGTAAGAAATGTAAATTCTCGTGTTGACATCGTAATGTTTATTTATTACAAACTGATATCTTCAATGCAGTCTAAAAAGTTCGATAGTTTTCTTTTTCCCGATTCGAGACCTTCGAAGGTCGCCAACACGTATATATATTTTTTCTTTTTTAATTTGAACAGAAATTTGTTTTAGGCGTGTCTGCATGAAAATCGTCAACATACCGTAATTAGTAATGCCTCTTTGCTTTATCAATGTCGTTTGTTATTTTGCTTGTTTGACAAGGTCCCGGTTTACTTTTATTGTTTAGATGTTCTGAGATTTTCGTGATAAGTTTCAAGCTCGCTATCAGAATGTTTTATAATTGATTTGTGTTGATATTTTTATTTCGCGTTCTTCTCATAAACCTTAGATGTTATGGCCGCATTTATTATGTATGACAAAATTGTTATTTCTACGTTTAAAAATCCATAAGTGTACTAGCCGTAAATTATAATTTAATCTCTAAGTGTTTAAAACGTATTTCCGTAATAATTTTGTGGTCTTGTCTATATGTGCTAAATTTCTCCAAAAGTCTTAATGGCAAAGCTTGAAGCCTGATGACTGTGGAGGATTTCTTCTGGTGATGAACAGATGGGAGAGGCTGGCAAATATCTTGGCAGTTACAGATGTGGTCTGGAGTAACTCGAGTTTGTGGACAGTATCTGCAGATAGGATAGGATATAGTATTTTGTGGACATATTTTCATGTCTTTTAAAATTGCACGCGACAGATTTCTAGGACAATCAAAATCTGGGATAATTGCTTTTCCACAGCGGTGATAAAGATCTTTCGCTATGCAACAGCGTTTGCATCTCCAGATGTGACAGTGGGAGGTTGATCAAAATCTCGTGCCTCCTTTGCAAGGACATCAACGCACTCATTCCCTTTAATACTCACAGGACCTGGAATCCAGGGTTTATTGATTTGCCCGAGGACATTGTGTAAAGTTTGTTTCTCCATTACTTTGGGCTTCTAATGTCGATTTTGAGTCCGAAAAATGACCAGTTCTTCCGTTGTGTTGTATGAATACGGAGAGAAGTAAAAAATAAGAGCTTCTTTAATACAAATTAATTTACTAGTAAAGTTGAGATTGTTTGGCCAGTTAGAAATGTGAGTCTGGTTTTACTGCCAGAAGAGTGAATAAGGAAGTACACAATTTTTATTTTATCTGTAAAGTGTTCCTAAATTGATGTTGCATCAGATAAGTTTTAGTGCTATTTTTAGTATTTCCGTACTCAAAGCGGTAGTCATATTTTTTTTTCATTCAATGACGCCGTTTTATAAGTCAGGTTCTAATACCGACATTCAGGTTGCAACGTCTTTTATGGCGAAAGCAGAGGATGATATTAAGAGCTTATTTTACTGGAAAATACAGTGTATATCATTTGACAATGGATAAGCCGCCTGTTATAATCGGGGAATCCCCCCGCCCCACCTTTTCGCTCGTTGCAACCCGATTTGAACCTCAAATTACCGTAATCTTTTACCCATCGATCTCCCAAAGGAGAATTTTTTTTTTAAATTTTCTCAAACTTTGAACTTAAATATCTCTTAATTTTTGTGACAAAAAGTGGACCTTTCTTGTTTTATAGTTCTTAGTATGAATTTCAATTTTAATTATATAAAATGATAAACGAGAAACTTATAAAAAATATAGATTTTAAGACTTTCGCAAAATTGAATTTTTTGAAATTAAAAATATCGTAAGATGAATGCTTATCACATATGAAATCCTTCAACTGTGGTTTGGTTTGGAGTGCTATGGTCTAGTGCAGTGATGGACAAACTCTTTAGGCCGCGGGCCAAAAATCAAAAGATAATAAATTTGGCGGGCCAAGATAAATTTTTCTAAAATTTTAAAAACAATATACAAGTACCTAACGGTTTAAATACGTTAATGAGATGAATGAAATTGCGATTTCATTTTTAAAAGTTCCTTATACTGAGGTTCGAAGTGAGATGTACCGATTTTAAGGAACGATGCTAAATGCTCATCTGTCAGTCTACTTCTGAAATTATTCTCTCTGAGGTTCAAAGTTGAAAACACTTGTTCACATATAAGAAGCAAATATACCGCTGATCTACTGGGCGTGAGATAATAAATTTGGGATATAATATTTAAGCAAAGTAGAAAAGGAAATGGATAAATAATGTATAAATATATATTTCCTTTAATTTGCCTCGGACCGGCAACTTAGAATTCTATCTTGGGCCGGATAAAACCTTTTGGCGCGCCGTAGTTTGCCCATCCCTGGTCTAGTGTTTTGCTACAATAGACTGTATGCTTGGCTAATGAGACCTGAACCTACTGCTTAAATCCTATTCTGAACGGCTACGAACATCCATGAACAGCGAGATTTGAAACTTCGAATCCTGTTACCTAAAAGCTGTGCCCTACTATTCGGCTATTTATTAAGCATTCTTCAACTGGAAATATGTCTACGACCAATCAAACTGTAAATGTGGAATGATAGACCCCTCAGCATTACATGCAAGTAAGATGTAATCTAGTTCCGATGTGTATCAAAAAATACGAATACGAAACACTGATCGAATATTTTAAAAAAATAGACAATAATCGTAATCATATTAAAAAATTAAAGGAAATTTATAATATATTGAATTATAAATTACTCTTATATACAAAATAAATTTTAAAATTTTAAAATGAGGGAAAATACTTGTAAAAATAGTAATAGTGCTAAAAAAAAAGTGTTTTAAGTTAATAATTCAGTGATAACATTAAAATGAATAATGTCGAAAGGTTCTCCCCACCCACTTAGCTTTTGCATCCTAAACTTCTTCAGTTGGATGTGGGTGTGGGTCATCTAAGTATAAGTCTACGACCAATGGTTGCAGATTAAAGGTCCTGCTATGCACCCTATATATATCCATAACTACTTACACACTAATTGTACTGTTACAACCTATTGAAATAATTTCTATAAATGTTGAATCTAGTTTTGGATTAAATCTTTTAAAAGTTCGCATATGAATGATGAATTAAAAAAAACTTTTATCAAATGCGGATCATTACTAATCGCAGATTTACTGCCTGTTTCGATGTTAGCTTCTTTTCGAGTTGTTTGCACGCTATCTAAAAAGAATGATTTCACAACATATCCTGACTTCTGAAACATGTCGATATGGAAACCAATGCAAACGATTAATTCGTTGACATCACATGCACACACCCACCGTCGCGGAAATGTAAACAGTCAAAACGTGCTAACGTTTCTCAAGATTGTTTTTCAGTGGCTCACAATATGACGCGATACTTCGAATTGTTGGCTTATTGCCAGCATTTTGTTCCTTTGAGTGTTTGAATATCCGAATGTGCTTCTCGTTGTATATATTTTTTAGTACGTTGAGTTGGGGGTTGTTAACATTTATCGGAAATTTACTCGGTTTAAACTGGCCGTTTAAAATTTTATTTCTTGTTTATGAACTCTTAAAGTTGTAGTAATTTTGTTCTTTATATCTCTTTGGTTTATATCAACACTTCTTAAATTTTCATTGATACATTTTTTCTTAAAGATTTTTCGTCACTTCAAATATTAAACATGAAATATTAAAAATATTTTGTCCGAATAATTTATTTTTCTGGTAAACAAAATACCAATGAAAAGAAGTGATTTCAGGATTTGTCTCAAGTATACAAAAATTAACTAGAATAACATATAGAGAGATGTTTCTTTTTATGTTTGCTGCATGGCAAATTAAATCTTTGAATTGGACGTAAAGCTTCTTGCATATTATACGGCTATGATGCTTTGATTCAACATGTTCTTTTTAACTTCGATGGTTTCATAATCGCTCTGAAAGGGTTGTCTAATATTTTTTAAATTCATGTATCTAAATTTTCCCGACCCTCTTTGGGTTTGTGTCTCACATTTTAAAAAATGCTGGTTCACATATGTTGCATCAAATAATTGGGAAACTTTGCTCATTACTTTCCTTATTTGTGCTAGTAAATGAAAAAAATTTTAATTTTGGGTTTGAAAATGAGAATGAAATTTTTTAAATCTGTGGTTGTGTATTATTTTAAAGATTTTAATAAGTTATATCAAATATGTTATAAACTTCATAAAAACATAAAGCTGATTTTTGTTCTCTTTACCTCATAGATGAGGCTAGAGACCTCATTTCCTGAATACTTCCCCTCTAGACATTTAGTTATAAGTTTATTGTATCTATAGTCCTGCCATTTAAAAAAAATATTTTAATGTATTGTTACTATCTTATTTTGGTTCTTTTAATGCAATTGTTTAATGTACCGCCATTGTCCCATTTTAATTCTTTTAATGTTTTTTTTTTTTAATGTCTTTAGTGTTTTGATATTGTCAAATGCTGTATGTTCTTTGACTAGTGACCTGATGTAAATGGATTGAATTCTAATAAATTCCCATTTGAAACACACAACTTATACTATAAATAAAATAAAATTTTAGTGTTATTTATTTTAAAATAGTCTTCCTAAAATAAATTTTAATAAAGTTTTTAAGGTCGAACACTGCATTTTCATGAAGTGATTAATAAATGTTAAAATCATGATAAATCCCCTTAAATAAATCCGAGTAGTATTGTCAAAACAGTTCCCATATGGTTTAGTTTGGAGCACTACGGCCAGTTCTTTGCTACACGGGAGCTAAATTAACTCGGTATTGAATAACTGTAGCTCCACGTTAACCTATGGGACAAAATGTTCGCCTTCTGAACAGTTTAAAGATTTCTTTAAAGAAATTTTACTGAAGAATAAAGCTTAATTCTACAAAGTTATGTGTGACACTTTTTAAAATTTTATGTTTAATGCCATTATTTGCTTTTAAAGACTAAATAAAAAAAATCAGATAATTTGAAATTAAAAGTATTTTTCTCTTTTTAAAAGTTAAGTCACGCATATTCATTGAGAATTTTCTGCTCTATCACGTGACATAATTTGTTTAAAGAAATTTTAAATGCAAACTGCCCAGAAATAGAATAATTTTTCTTATAGGTTAACATAGACCTATATGTGATATCCAAAATTAGTCGAAGTTGCGTTCCTTCAGAATTACAAAATCTTCACCCTTTTTTTCTTAGTCTTTTGGGTCCACAGTTACAAATTTTTCGAGTCCGAAATTTTGATAAAGTTGCATCTAGTTAGTACTAATTTGAGTAAAAAAGACCGCTACAGCTTGTAAACGCGAACCCTGTTTGGGAAGATATTACATTTGTGGCATTGAATATTAAATTAAAAAATAAGACAAAGAATGTAACTTGTTTTCGTGATTTGAAAAATAAAAATAAAATACCCGTTCCGGAGAAGAAAATAAATAAAAAAGCGTCCTTGTGTGTCAGACTCGGCTGGAGGAAGCGATAACCTTCTGTCACGAGAGCCACCTTGAGCAAAACTAAGGTATTTTTAGACGAGCCGCCTCCAATATTTTAGTGAAAATTCTTAGGAATGGATCAATGAATTGTTAATCCTATGATGCATTATAATATTTTTATGCCCTTTAGTCTCCGGAATAATATCTTTGAATCGTGGCGTAGCACTTAACGAGATGTTTCCCCCCTTTTTTTCCAGACATAATACAATGGACTCCGCTTAATGTGATCTCGGTTAATGTTATCAATCGCTTATTGTTATCGAAATCACTTTTCATCCCGATTTTCTGTATTCATTTGTATGTTTAAATTATCGCTTTATGTGATCGTTACATCCGTTAATGTTATCAGAGTTCCCACGGTCCTTAAAACTCCTTAAGAACTCCTTAATTTTAGCTTTCATTTTTAAGGGCCCTTAAAACTACTTAATTTTTGTCAAAGGTCCATAAAAATTCCTTAATTTTTAAATTGGAAAGCAATCAATTTCTCCATCGATGAGATCCACCATCGTCATGTGATTTCCTATCAGTTTTCTTATATGACAGTTTTATCTTATTTACTTATTTGACAAATAAATAATCTTTTGTATACTTAAAAGGTTTAAAGTATAAAGTCAGCTGCCCTTTCCTAATAGCTAACAGTCATGCAGATTTTAATTAAACGAAGCATGGAGGATGGGGGTTTGCAGATATGTCAGTTACTTATGGAAGTTTAATTTTCCTTGCATTCAATGTAATAGAAAAGTCTAAAACATTCTTCTTTTCCAGGCAACGTCGGGTATAATCAGCTAATATATATATATATATATATATATATATATATATATATATATATATATATATATATATATATATATATGTGTGTGTGTATATATATATGTATATATGTATATATATATATATATATATATATATATATATGTATATGTATATATATATATATATATATATATATATATGTGTGTGTGTATATATGTGAGTCATTTTTAAACCCTCAGAAAGTACTGTTTATAATATTGTTTTTATTCACAATTTATTTTTAGTTTGATCACTCAAAAAACTTTAGATGTACATTTTTCAAAATTAGTTTTTGTCAAATAGATGTATCTTATATTAATTTTTAGGCATTTTTAAAAACATATTTCTGAAATATTGTAGGGCATTTATTGATCATGCCTTGCCTGGTTCATAATCATTAAATTATGTTCCTCAGGAAATAAGGTTTATGCTGTTATGTCGTGTATTTCAAGTAGGTCCTTTATAAAAAGTTACTTTGGTCCTTAGAAAGTGCTTAAAAAGTCCTTAATTTTTGTTCTGGAAAAAGAGTGGGATCCCTGTATCAGCTTTCAAACCCCATTTTAACTGGCAAAGGAATAAGGAACACATTGTTTCCATTCCCTTTCGCTGTTTCAATTTTCGAGAATTTCCTCTTCCACCTAGGGAAATGAGGAATGAACAAAGGAGTGGAAAATTACAAGTTCCTGGAAATTTTTCAGAAATATGCCCACCCTGCTGGTGGTCAGTTAAACATTTCTCAGCCTCTATTGTGCAAAGTTTTGAAAAATCGTGAACTTACTATAAGAGGTAAACAAAA
Organism: Pardosa pseudoannulata; assembly: GCA_032207245.1. Taxonomy (NCBI): domain Eukaryota; kingdom Metazoa; phylum Arthropoda; class Arachnida; order Araneae; family Lycosidae; genus Pardosa; species Pardosa pseudoannulata. Next base: position 27,667,492 of record CM063506.1, read on the forward strand.
TGAAAATACGGAGTGCAATCGTAATAGAGCTGGTAAAGATGAGCAAGTTGAAAAGTCTCTAAGACTTTGGTTTGGTGTGAATTAAAAGAGGGGAGGTAAATTTATCTAATTTCGCATATCGTTTATTGTTATTAAAATCACGGTGTCCCAAACTGATCACATTAAGCGGAGTCTACTGTATAACCCTTCCTCATCCAGTAAAATGCTTCTCGTCAATTTGTTGCAAAATTTTAATTTAATTAATGCATAGCATCTGACAGCAAAAAAATTATTGCATTTTGTGTTCGAAGGTTTTTACGTATGAAACAAGTTTAAAATATGCCAATTCTAAATACGGAAAAAAGATTTTTAACGTCCGATATATACAGAATAATTTTAGAGCATAGAATAAAATGCACAGAACAGAAGTACACAGTACTTAAACTCGTAAACGGGGGTTTTCTAAGAGCTTAAATTCAAAATATTTATTCAAGAGTGACCATTCAAGAAAGCGGTAGCTTAGTTGGTAACGCCTTCGGTGCCGGAGTTCGTACGTTCGAATCCCACTATGGCATGGATGTTCGTAGCCGTTCGGAATTGGATTTAAGTTATAGGTCCTGGTCTCATTAGCCCCCGTGTTGCAAAAAGTAGACCGTAGCATTCCAAACCAAACTAAATCAGACTTGGTTGGCAACGGAATCGGTCCTATAACCGGTGGTTTGCGGGATCGAGGCTCGAGCCGGCCAAAGATCCGTCGTGTTTATTAATGGTGGCTGGGCGCTTAAAATAGGTTCGTGGGCGTATTGTCCTCCAGGTTCTCAAACGATGCCTTTCAAGGTGGCAAGCCAAGCCTGGACGTCTTCTGTTTGGTATATGCTTCTAAATTAAGACGACCAGTTTGTGTTTGTTCTAGATAGTAATGTTGGCTACCCATACGGTGCAACTATAATAAAATGAGCAACAAATTCCGCGATATTGTATGGGTGAAAGCTTTCCAGGCAAGTGCTCCCGTGTTATTTATAATGGAAAAAATAAATTATTCGTGCGTGTGATGAACCCTGGTGTAGCAAAAGAATTGATGTTCCAACCAACGTATTAGACCACGCGGAAATGTCAAAATTATTTTAAAATGAACTAACAGAATGATTAATGTTCTGCTACTCGAATTAATGGCTCGTATTTTTTGATTAGTAAGATATCACGGAAGAAAGTAACATTTCTTTTTAGAGAACTCGGGTGATTACTTACTGGATCGGTGTGTTTAAAAATACTGAAATAAAAGTTTTTCTTCTGCAGCTATTTTAAAACTCTAATTATTCAGCAACATATTTAAGGAAATGACCAACATCTTTCCAATGAAAAGAAGGACGTAATATTAATAAACGACAAATATTGTCATGTTAACAATATGGCAATAACATGACAAAATTTCAGCAGAGTAAGAAGTCAATAAGACTACTAATTCATCAGAAAATAGTGTTATTTTTATCAAATAACTATCATGATAACTATAAAAGCAACTGTTGTGTATTTTTGTGAAACATTTTATCTTCCCCATTGCAGTCACTAAAAAATTACAATATACATAAAGCTAAATAAGCTGATATTTCATCTTTCTGAGAAAATTTTGTTATTAAATATGTAGATATTTTTAAATCAGCTTTTACATATCGAAAGGAAAAATATTTCGTAAAACAAAGTAAAGGAGGGCATCTAGAAGAACACTTTTTGAGGGAGGAAGGAACTTTCAAAAGGTGGACTGTCGACTCTAAAGGAGGACGATTCGTGACATATTTAATCGCTGTTATTGCCATTTCTACAGTTATTGGTTCTTGTGTGGTGAATTAATTCACTTTAAAATTTACGTATTTTAGCTTTTTGTTGCCTCTATAACTTCACCTAGCGATTATTGGTAAACAAACAGGTCCATCAAGTCTCATCCCAGTTCAAATAAGCTTTATTATTATTTTTTTTTAATTGGTCTTTTGCAGTCGTTATATAAGGAATAAGTGATTTATCTTTATCTAGTATTGAGTGTATGTCGCTCAGCAACGAAGTTACAACACTAATATTCAAGGTCGTTTCTACGTTTATGTACATGCTGTGTCTATACAGACTTGAATCATTGATTTTAGGATGTCAGGTGCAAATAAACATTTTTTTTGTCTCCTTTTATTCAGTTGAACAAAGTTTTTTTTTCATGTCGTTGTTGTTTAATTTCAACTCTGACATTTAAATTCTGCATCTCTGGTCAATTGTGAACATCTACAAATAAACTCAATGTACGAAGAGAAAAAAAAAAAAAATCTTGCTTCCAACCAAAAGTGGAAAGGGGTTTGACAATTGTTAAGTAAAGGAAAATAGATGAAATTTAGTTTTTGTAGTCATTTTTATTGTACATTTTATGTTAATTCTTTAAATATAATAGAACCTCGATCTACCGTTTTTCAAGGTAACAGAAATGGTTGGTGGGAGGGCTACAGTCTGTTTTGTTACACGAAGGTTAATGAGACCGGAACCTATTGCTTTAATATTCGAATCCACGAACTCTGGTACCAAACAGCGGCGCACTTCGCTACCTTTATTAAATGGAAGGAGCGATAAGAATTGCGTGAATCGATGTCGCAAGAAGTTGCAAACTACAAAAAATTTTCTGTGTAATATTAGCTTAAGTAATTAATGCAACTGCACTACCCGCACAAATTTACATCTCAAATAAGGAAACAAACTGTGATTTTTACAGACATACTGGCTCGAGTTGAGTACATCATGACAAATAAGTATAAAAATAAGATGGCAGTACATTACAGCTCTTTAGGGTTAAAGCAAACGGCTACGAACATCCAAGCCAGCAGTGGGATTTGAACCCTCGAATACTGGTTGCGAAGAGCTGCGTCCTATCCATCTTTCGACGGTAGCAGAAATGGTAAACGATGTATGCGTCAAATAGATTATGCGTAGAAATTCGATAAAGTGTGGGACTGTGAATAAATTACTTACAGTGCTGAGGGTAGTCTTTAACATTTTTAAATATACTGTGTAATTGATACTTGACTTTCGCATATAGATCGCTTGACTGTTAAAAAAAAAAAATCACTTTTTTGTTGCATCCTTCCTGCAGGTAGTTATCACTGTTAGCATTCGCGTACATAAATGGCTTTAATTTTTGACGTAGGTTTCGGAAAAACTCTGTTCTGATTCATAGGTGTAGTTCAATTGTTTATTTTGACTTAGTATTGTAACTAACTCATAGGAAGCGAAGCCACCTCCCAAAGGGCGCAATTTTTATTCATACTCAATATACCTAATCAGTGATATTCTAAATGAATTAATATGAATATCTAAAGTTTTTTAGTAGCAGGATTATTCATTTTTTAGGTTATTAAGACAAATAATTTAATTTTAATATTGGAATTAATTTGATCCTCTTCATACATTTTGAGAAATGAATTTAAAATAGTTCTGGGTAAATTCTGTTAGACTTGCAATGATAAAAACTTTTAGATAACAATTTATGATTTAAATGTTGCAATTTATTAATAATTTAACCGTTACATTCTTAAAATATACGATGATTTATCAGCGTTCTTGCTTTCTTTGATGTTGACTTTGGTTTGGAGCCCTACGGTCTACTTTTTACACGAGGGGCAATGAGAACGGGAACTACTGCCGATTATGCATACCAGCAGTGAAATATGACTACAAACTGTGGTACCAAAGAGCAACGCCTTGACCAGTCAACCATCGTTCGACCTTTCTCGTATTGGAAAAGCTTCATAAATTTCGTATCTACTTGTCCCAATTTGTACATTTTATACGTCAGCCTTAGTTATTCTTCTACCAAAAGGTCTTTGTTTAATTATCCAAATGGAACAAAAGCGCGGAACACTAGTATTACTTGATATTAATTGTAATAATCCCCCACCTCCGCAATTCTCTTTTTATGAAGACTACGTTTTAAATGCTTTATGACAACTTAAATGAACGGAGGCTGATAAGATAGGTCGTTGCCTTTCTTTAAGGCGATCAGATGTCTCGACACTTTCCTTAAATGCCCCATATTTTAATACAACCCTTTAACCCCTTTTCATGATAATTCAGTGAAACAAAAAATATTTATCCAGTAATGAGTTTCTTAAAAATAAACCTATTACGAATTTCAATTGACAAAGAAAGCAATGTAGAATAAGTTTTTTTGGAAATAAACTTTACCTCCATCTTTCCCGGCTGTTGCGATCTGTTAAGTGAAATGGATTGTGTTCTCGCAGTGCATGGTCATTTAAGCCAGATTCTATTGTGAATATCTTTTTTAATACAATGTAGTGATGACTTTATGCTCACTTTTCGTACATTAAGTCGGTTATTTGAATTACGTTGCTTCGTCCCTGGATAAATTATGATTTTTAAAAACTGAATGAAGCTCTATATGAAAAATGTGTTCAGGCATAAAATGGAATTTTGGAGGGAATGCTATGAGAAACCACTGTTGCAGTTTTGGAAATGTCCTTGCGACTTGCCTTACCATTTTCATTCATAGCCCTTTTATCTTGGCTGCCAGCCAGATTGACTGTTTAAATGCTCCCTTCCCCCACCTCTCTACAAGAAAGCGAAAAACGATGCCGTGTTTTGTTCTTCTGCACTTGAACTCGAGACCATTTTACTTTTTTTTTTCTTAGCACGAATGCTGTGTAGATATCTAAATGGTGTGTAATAATTTTTAAGTCTGCTAATCGCTTGGTACTTTAAGGGGATTGGGGAGGACTTTTATGGGAAATATTTAGGTCAATAATAATTATTCAGTTTTAAATCCATCTGTAGACATATTTTTAATACATGGAACTGTATACTAATTTACGAATTTTTTTTTTCGTTTGTAAACACGAAGCCATTTAGTTAAAAGCGTAACCGTTATGTTTAACTCATTCCCATTAATTACTTAATATTATAAGAAACATTTATCTGGTACACTTTTAGAGTCGTATATAAATTCTTTTGATTTCTTTCTTGTTTGTCTAGAACTGCAATTAATCAACGTTAAATATAACCACACGAAGTAAGGTGGAAAATACTCGGAGGCTTTCGTATCTCTACGATTATACAATGAACATTAATTCTCTCATTAAATGAACATTAATAATTCTTGATTACAGGAAGTGTACAATAACTCACTCAATAATGCAGATTTTTTTTTTTTTAACATAAACAAGTTTGAATTTTTGTGCATGAGAGTGGGGAAGTTTTTCTATTCCAATGGAACTTTTGAGTGAAATAAATCGAAATTTTTATGACATGACGAAAATCTTAGACGAATTTAATTATTTTATGGCTAAATTTTAACCGTTCCGTAACATTTAAAGAAGTTTTAATTTGACGAGAGTTTCATTATACGCCAGTTGGTTTTAATTTAACCTGTGGGTTCTCTTCGAAATGTAGATGCAAAGGAAAGTTTCCTATCTGCCTGTAACTCTCTCCATTCTGGGACTTTTTTTTTCTTCATTAATTTCTTTTTCTGGAAGGCTGTGGTTGGATGTTAGGTTTGCGTCTGTCTAGTTTATTTTATATTTGGTTTCTATGAGAAGCTTGCTTATAAAATGTCAACGTGTAAGGCCTGTTGACGCATCTTATTTTAGTCAAATTCAAGTTGCTTTCATGGAGAGTAGTAACAGGGTTGAAATAGTTTTCTTCGCTAAGATAATGAAATTACAAATGTCCTTTCTCAATGACTTGAATATGATATATATGCAATATATCAAAACTATTACACCTAAAATATCTAAAATTCTTCTTTTCCTCTTCTCATTCTTTTATATCTAATTTCTCAGCTACAAAAACACAGATTTAAAGGAGTGTTCGACTTCTTAAATTCTTTTTGCCAGTCTCCTAAAACTAATGTGCTAGAATAAATGCTAATTTTCTGTTCACATTTTCCAGCTGTCCCAGGAAAAATGGTTCACTCTTCCAATGTCTAAATTACTGCATAACGCTGACTGAGCTGCTGGTCTCATGGGAAAGAAACCACGTGATCACTCGCTGTTACGCACGCACATTGTATCTAAAATGTATATAGATGGAATCATAAAAATAATTTCTTTGATGCGTACTGATTACCTATGTTCAGTAGTAATACTGCAGTAAACTGAAAATCATGGCCAAGTGCACTGGCTCTTCTCTCTCTCAATGTTTGGAAAATTTCACTGTTTTTATTGTGGAAAAAGGACTTTTCTGTACTATTGTTTTGCAGTATTCCAGACAGCAGTGTCAATAGTTCTTTTCCACGACAGTTTGAGTTTTCATCTTCGTGGCACTTCACTAAGTATGGAGACTTATTTTCTAACTTGCGTGTATTCCTAGTAAGTCCAGAGAGTTCTTTTCATCTTACAAAATCTAGCAAATTTCATGATGCCAAACTTTTGTTTCGAATCATGAAATTTACTAGAGTACTTATTTGTGGTGAATTGATCGTTTGAAATTTTGAAGGAGGTGTTAAACACAAAGACAGGCACGAAATATTATTGGTAATAGAAGTAGATTGTTAATTCATCCACATCTTGTTGCTAATCGTGTAAAGTTTGACGATACCAAAGAAGTTGTTGACTAGAAAAAAGCTAAATGGGATTGAAATAAAGATCTTGCCTAGAAAGACCCAAAAGACTAAGAATGTTTATTTGTCTGATAATACGGCATTTAGTACAGATAGCAAAAAGTTTTCCTGCTGTCGCAGAACCAGACTCACTTGATGTGAATGTCAAGTCAAGGTAGTGCTGAATGTGATCTTCTGTCACAAACTAAGCAACTTGTTTGCTTTCCAAATACCAATGATGGATATGAAATGCCGTCCACGTTACCCTTTTGTGACTCTTTAATAGTGTATAATTCTAGATTGACGGCGGAACAGGAAGGAATCTTATCACTATAAACCTCCTTGGTCAGTTTGAATGCCAATTCATTTCCGCGGAGGGGATTATCTGGATATGAATATCATGGGACTAAGAAACTCGCACAAATCTTCTGTAATGATTTGCCTTTGAGCGTTTTCGTTTAGAACACCCTAGAAAGAGAATTGGAGGAAGTCCTGTTCATATTTTTTTTTTCTTTGGTTGTGTGTGCCCACATAAACACCTTATAGAAAACGCATGATCTGTCAGCTCAAGATGGCCTAGCGATTAACGTGTAATGTTAGAATTCCATAGTGCCATATTCGAGTCTGAAACATCTTCCCGTGTAAGCGTTGGAAATGTAGGATAAATTTGTAGGTATGCCATTCAATTTGGTGGTCGGCAGTTGGATGATCGGAATCGAAGGAATAGTCTATTGTAGTAACAAGAACGCCTTACACAAGTTAAGGTAGGGAGCTGGTCATGAACTGTCAAGTTTCCCATTTCTTTATCTGCGGCAAATGGGGTATTTTTTACTTATTTCCTTGTTCTATTAGTCTTAAAAAATTAGGTGTTTCTAGTAATTATGTACATTTAGCTAAATATCTAGTTTTAATTTAAAAGGTCGTAAACTTTAATGAATTACTTGGACATTTTTTCTTATATCTGAGCCTTTCATCACTGATAAACTGGGTAAGGAAATATTTGCAGAACTATGAGTATTTTAGTTTTAACCCATTCTTTCTTTGCATCTAATATTTCTTATAAATAAAAAAAGATTCCTGTATAGTATAAAGAGATAAGCATGTGCAGTTACTCGTAATAACACTATTGGATTCGACAGACATTACTATGTATCTAGTTATTTTTGTTGAAAGGATAAAATGTAAAAATAACTAACCTAAGCTATAATTCTCCAAGAACAAACAGTGGTATAGTTAATGGATTTGCCCTTTTCTATTTTAGTTCCGATCAGCGTCATTGAAGGTTTGAAAAGTTGATCTATATTTGAAAGAGATATGAGTAAGGAGAAAGTGATCTTTTGGTATTATGTCTCTGAAAAATAAATTATAGATGACCTTGTGTTCAAGTACATTTTCACTTTAATGGGAGTATCGCTGAATTGCGTGGATTAAATTTCTGAGCCTTTACTGTGTTTTATTTGATCACTGTACTATTGCACAACTCGATTGCAGCGACAGCAAGTCCTTTTAATTTCCAATTTTGATGTTTTATTTCTCCATTTTTGTCATCAGACTTATTTCTCTGTATTAAGTTGAGACTTTAAAGTTCTCTTGTGTTTAAGTTAGGATTGCATTGAGATTTTTCTAATTGAACCCAAGAATAAATTGCTTTTTAACATATTTTAAATTGTTGCTTATTTTTTGACATTGGTTGTTAAGTATCACAGGATGGAAACGTCTTTTCCGTTTTGTATTCCGATTAAGCTCGTTTTCATCTCCACTTTGCGAAGAAACTACTCTTCATATATTTACCAAACTTACTTTTTTATAAATTTGATTCCCTCAGAGGTGTACACCTTGGAACTTAAATGAAGTTGTTGAGAGGAAGGGTTGTTTCCCAGCTAGCAATAGTATGTTGGGTCAATGTCTGCCTGTCATGCTGACCAACTGAAGGCCAACAGTTGGCTATTGGTTGTATGTAATATAATGTTAAGATGGGTCAACGATTGCCAACTGAATGTCAACGTAATGCCTTCGTAATATTAGGATAGCTCAACTAAATACCTACACAATGCCATTTTAATGAAAATGAGCGAAGGTTGTGCGTCTGTAGTGAGAGTGCTTCATAATTGGACCTTTTTCAGCCCAGCCAGTTTCATACTTGTTCATCGTGTAAGAATACAACGGCTGAAATTTAAAACGAACACATTCACATTTTCGCTTAGAATTTTCCTTCGTTAGAAAACATCCCACCTCTATAAATTTTTTAAATATTCTTTTCTTCCTTTAAATGTTATAAACATATCTATCCTTCATACAAATCGTTTTTCTCCTATCATAAACTTCTTTGTAAATAATACAAATGCAAATGGAAAAAAATTAAGATCTAATCAAAAAGTAGCGGAATGAGTATTTCAAAGTAGTTTGAAAAGAATGCATAAACCCAGAAAAATTATTTAAGGGATCACAAGACCTTTTTAAAGTTTCAAAAACTCTATTTTTAATTTTTAACCTGTTCTAAATATTTAAACGTTTCTGTACAGTTTATAGACTGAATTTTCACTAATTATGACTGTACACTAATTTAATTTTTTTTGCAATAAAAATGAATTTCGTTTTATAAATCGTAATATGGATTTCCTTATTACTTTTTTTTCACGGTTTTTAAGGTAATATTTAGATAATATTTTTTCATCTTACACGATTTTTTAAGTTGTGGAATATATCCCCAAATTTGTCTTACATCGCATGTATTTTTTCCGATTTTTTTTTTCATTTGCACGGGGTTACTAAGGAACGTATCTACCGTATAAAAAAGAGTTGGATTTGTGTATATAGATAGATAGATATAGATAGAGATATAGATAGAGATATAGATAGATAAATATAGATAGATATAGATAGATAGAGATATAGATGTAGATAGATATAGATGTAGATAGATATAGATAGATAGATATATATAGATATAGATATAGATGTAGATATATATATATATATTATATATATATATATATATAGATAGATAGATAGATAGATATAGATAGATATAGATAGATATAGATAGATAGATAGAGATAGATAGAGATAGAGGTATAGATAGATATAGATAGATATATATAGATAGATATAGATATATATATATAGATAGATATAGATAGATATATATAGATAGATAGATAGATAGATAGATAGATAGATAGAGATAGAGATATAGGTAGATATAGATAGATATAGATAGATATTATAAAATAATTCGTACCATTTTATTAAAAATACAGTAATTAGAATTTTATATTTATTAATCATTTTCCTGAATTAAAATGTACTGTACCCCTAAACGAAAATTTCGAGCAATATTCTTTTTGGTAGCATGTATAGCTACAGGTGTCGAGTTCGTATTGATTTTTCATTTTCTCCTTCTCAATTTGCGCACGATCTGAGGATGAGCGGTGTATTTTTGGTTTCAGTTAGTAACATTAACCCGGGAAGTAACGATGTCACGGTCAGTTGGCTACCCTCCAGAGGTTAGAACTTGTTGTGGGTTTAAATACGCCGATGAACACAGTGCAGTTTAGCAGAAGAGACAGTGTTTTTACTTTTCTGTTGATACTTGCTTTTACTGTGTCCTTACCTCTTGTAGTAGCTTTGATTCATGGCCACCTGTCGTGTCTTAGCAATATACTATTTAGATATCTAGCTTGAGAAATATGACTAATTTCATGATTCATTGGGTTTTTAAAGACTCGTAAGCTATGCATATTTACAAGTCTTACTTATCTGATAGCCGTGAATGGAATACTATTTAAGATTTTTTTTTTGTTTAAAATACTCAATATTTGTTAGAAAAGAACCGCTTCACGCCACAAATGGATGTAATATGAAACAAGTCTCATGCAGCTAGGTCCCGGTTTTCTAAGCTTAAAGGGTTCCTCACATGTTTTTGTTTAATTTACTTTTGCGTGTTCAAAGTGCATAAAAACCCAATATTTAATTTTTTACAACCCACTATTTTTAACGATCGAAGAATATGTACCCGATGTATGTATGTTTTATTATTATTTGTACACGGAATTGTACCATATCTATGCATACACATTTAAATTATTTTTTAAAAGATAGAGTAACCAGATAAGTTAAAATGCTTAAATTACAAAATCGATAAGTAACTGAAAATTTAATAAGAATTTGCAAGTATGTAAGTAAAGATTCAATCCATGTGATCCGAGTGACGTAGAAGTCAAGCAACTGATTTTACACAGCACCCAGACATTTATTATACACAGCACATTTACAGATACATTTTACAAAACAAAAAAAATCCCTCCGCTCCTCGCAGACCGAACGATGGCCGAATGGTAGAGCGCTGCTTTTCGAAACAGGAGTTCACGGGTTCGAATCCCGCTGCGGGCATGGATGTTGTAGCCGTTCGGAATCGGCTTTAAGCTGTAGGTCCCGGTCTCATTAGCCCTTATGTGCAAAACAGTAGACCGTAGCGCTCAAAACCAAACCAAACCAAACTGCTCATCGCAGACTGCTCTCTCCACTTCCTTGTTTCCAATCGCCTACCTGAAATTTTATGAGAGTTCGGCACATAGTCATTCTCGTTGCCAACGGATTCATAAAACTTAACAGAGTTCTGTTATATTATATATTTGACGTGGACTAGTGGTAAAGGCGTGGAAGACTCATTTCATTTCATACTCGTTGCCTCATTTCCGGCTTTGACCCCTATAATGTATATGTAAAAAGTGCATATAGCTTTACGGTAGTTTGCAAACTTCTCCTTATAACCTCTTGAGAAAGCTTCAAAGTGATTTGAGAATGTTTTACAACCTTCTGTTTATAGTACAAAACTAGAGAGAATTTAGAAATCTTACCCATTGAGTGGGTTCACAAGGGGTAAGACAGTAAAAACGTTCAAAGTCTCACTGCTTAGGATAATTTTTCCGAAATTCATTTTAACGTAAGTAATCTGTGATAAACAATTAAAACATTCAAACCTAGCAAACATTTTAACTAAATCTTTTTAATGAAATGTGTACAGGGGTTGAACATAATTTGAACACCTATATGAGACAAAATATTCTAAACAAGCAGCCCCTGTTTTAAATTTATTACAGCGTGCATTTGACGTGACCTGTACAAATAAGTCATGTACAACACTCACAGGGATACGTTTTTACTTCTGGAAAAAAAAAAAGTCATTACTTCAGAAAGTGTCATTGGATGTAAAAATTAGTGCATAATTTGTCTTCCAAAATACCCTACAAAGGTTAAATTATATTCAAATAAGGGTCTTGAGGGAGCCATGCGAGATGTTGTAGTTCATCATAGTATTTATTAAACATAATCGAACAATTCCAGCAATGGGAATGGACGCATTATCTCATTACTACACAAGGCAAGAAATAAAGAATTTCGCACAAATGGATGAAAATGGTTGGCCAGAATATGCCATCCTCCAAAGTAGGGCAATTGAACAGAGACCACGGTGCGACACCGCGTTCTGCAGTGACACTGATGTCCATTTTTGCTCAACAATTGGAAGGAGATAGTGAAAATCATGGGTTTGTGCTGTTCTCGAAACGTAAACACGTCTGTTTGTCATATTGGCTTATTCCAGGTATTCTCCCATTGTTGTATAAATTTTATAGTCGTGACACAATTTTTGTCGTTTCAAGGCTCTGCATGGTGGCATCAACGGTTTTGGATTAGCTCCTCTACCCATGTATACTTCATGCAGGCAGTATACAGCGGCAGATAATTTTTGTCGATATATCATTTTGCATTTATAGGTTCTTGGGTTTTACGAGGATGTTGTAGTCGTTTACTTTTCTGGTCACAATCCGGAGGGAAACCTTTGTGTTCCTATCAGTCAGCTTCGACTATCAGCCTCCATTTGCTCGGTAAATGTCTTTCGATGTTCGCTATAGGGTGTCATTACTACCGACACTCTACTTCTCCCAACACCAACAATATTGGTTATTTTCGTTACTGAACAAGCTACGGATTCTTATCAATCATGTCTTTCGAAGTCATCCATAACGAAGTTTCGATGCCCAAACATGTATCGGAACGATATATACTGCTATGACTAGACTGATGTGAGTGAATTTCCTTGGAGGGCCGTAACCAGCAAGGTTGGGGGGGGGGGAGAATCTCGTTGGACTCAAGTTGATCCCCTTCCCTGAAATTCTGTAATTTACTATATTGTGTTTCGCCTTAAAAGTAGAATTTTAAATATAGATTTTTAAAATTATAAGAAAGGGATTGTACAAATAACAGTTGACCTTGTAACTTTTCATATAAATAATTTGGAAATTATTTGAAAATGGAAACACGAGTTAATTTATCTATGAATCTTTAGACGTTCAGCGGCTTAACAAAATTGTGCATTTTATTACTTGAATTGATCATCTCTAAGGCAATATTATTTTTTAGATATGTCTACTGTAAGTAGCTAATAATTTATGTATTAAAATATTAATAATTCATTCATTGAGTGTGGTATGCATAATTATGGAAATTAAAGGGAATTTTTCATTGCGTAGGTTAATTTCTTAATATTTTATCTTTTTAGTTTGCCAAACTACTGTGATATTAAAGAAGATGCCTCCATTCCAAGTATACAAGCCCATAAAGTTCTACATACTGAGGCCAGTGGAGTTAGAAATGTACCCTCCGAGCAAGACGAAGTTAAAAAAGTAATTGAGCTTTAATATTTTTATATTCTTAATAGAAATTATGTATATAAAGTATTTGTTTAATCGTGAAAGCTATTAGTCTGAAAAATTCTTGACTTGCTAATGAAAGTAACTGTTTTCAAAACCTCTTCATTTTTCACATAATTTTTTTTTTAAATGATGATACATTTGATCCAGAAGTGATGTGATTCAGTATCATTATTACAAATCTTCTGTAGTGTTTTGTCAGTGATGCTGCAAAATACTCGTATACAGCTGCAAAAACTGCTTGATTGAATAAAAAACTTGACTGAGAAACAGTATTTTTAATTGTGGATTGAGTGAAAACTCCAAAGGAGCAAAATTTGGAGAATATGATGAATGTTCAAACATTTCATAGTTCAAATCCCTCATTTTTTCCATTGCTAGACGCTTTTAGCAAGCAAATTCCATTTATTGTCATGATAGAAGTTTTTTTTTATCCTCTTTGCAAGTTGCATTTATTTTCAGATTCCTTTTTATTTAGATCCAGTTTTATTAGGTTAGAATAATTCACCAGTAATTGTTTTAAAATTTTCTATGTAGTCTAGGTAAATTTTGCATCCCAAAATTCATGCTGCCTGCCATACAACGGTTGAATGGGTTGGGTGCTTTCTTCAGTACCGGAATTTGTTGGTTTAAATCTCACTGTAACATAGATATTCATAGCTGCTTGGAATTGGCTTTAGGCCATAGGTTCTGGTCTCTTTAGCCCTTGTGTAGCAAAAAGACCATAGCAAACCAAACTGAAACTGATGCCATAACAATGGCATAGCTGCTCAATATTTTCTATTTTAAACTGCTCATATATCACAACTGATTTAAATTCTTACTACTGTCAACTGCAAGCTGCTATGACCTGCAATTTCACATGACATCTCATAAAAATTGTACTAATGTAAGGAGAGAAAATATGAGTACAGCTTTAATCTATGGTCAAAGCCAAGCAATTGTCATTCTATTCTTGTTCATACAGTCTTTCTATGTATAAAATAACTTTGAAGTTTTGCTACATTAAAAAAATTTCTTGCATTTTGAAAAGTTGTAAATCATATCTTATGTGCAGTTAGCAATAAGTTTTTAATTTTAAAGATTTCTTCTAAATGTTTACATCATTTTGGTAATATATTCTTTGAAAGTTAATACATTTCACATTTTTATAGGAAACTTGTATGTAATCTTAATGGTCTGTTACTTTATTCCACTTTGAGTTTAGAAATAATGCTATGAAACAGTTCTGAAATAATGACATTTTGTTGACCCTGTGCAAATAAAATTAAAATAAAACAGAGTTTTTGAATTAAACATTTTAATTGTAATTTTTTGCCTTATATTCATTTTACTTTTGTATCTTATAGGTAAATTTAGATTTAGGAAATTCTCTAAAGGAACCTGTACAGTCAAATGTAGAATATGTAAATAGTATTCCTCAAGGAAAGGTAATATATTTTAAAGATTCGCATTAAAATTGTTTAAAGTGAACAGTACTGTGTACAGTTTTACTTGGTAAGCTAAATTTCTTATAAATGATTTTGCTGTTTTTTAAAATTTAGGATGCAGAAAAATCTGTTCAACGAATTGGACGTATTATTGAGCCTCTCCAAATGTCTACTGATGAAAATCTGTAAGAACTTTTTAAAATTTCCTTCATTTTTCTACTGTAATTTTGGTGTTAACAATAAGTTATTCATAGTACATGTTTTATGCATGTTTATATTAAACTTTTTCTGTACTACATCTCACTGCCTTATTTTGTTTGTAACAAATAGTATTTTATAGTAGTTAAGTTTTAAGTTCATAGCAGTTAGGAATCCCCTTTAAACAATAGGAAACTGTTTCATTAGCCCTTTATAAGATAAAATTGGACTGTACTGCCCGAAACCAAATAAAAGAACTTAATCACAACTGTATTGATGTCTACTGGTAGAATCTCTAGTTCTTATACATAATTGCTTTTTAGTAGGTCAGTGGTTCTGAATCCTCATTTATGTTTTAAGATCCATTCAAGACAAATCTACTGAAATTAAAAATTTTGTAAAATGTATAAAATGAGCCATAATACTAAGCATAAAATTATTTTCTACAGAAGCATATTTGTGTTTATTTTAAGGCAATGGTCTATTTTTCTAATATTCATAGGCCGAACGATGGCCGAATGATTAGGGTCCTGGCCTTTGGAACCGGAGTTCGTGGGTTTGAATCCCACTATGGCATGGATGTTCATAGCTGCTCTGAATTGGCTTTAAGCAGTAGGTCCCAGTCTCATTAGCCCTTGTGTTGCAAAAAGTAGACTGTAGTACTCAAAAACCAAAACAATCTAATATACATAGAATATGCAATAAATTAGTTGCTGAAAATAGTTTAAATTCATCCATTGATAGAAGCATGACAATGATCATGGGATAAAACTTGAGTCTGAATAATTATATGAAATTCTACTGCCATGACAAATTCTAATAGATATACCATTGTTTTACATTTGACAGAAGGAAAGATAGAAATGTTTGATAAACTTTGTTTTAAATTTAAAATACATAATTTAAGCTGAAAAACATAATATTTTAATATGAAATAAAAGTATTACATGATGACGGCATTCAGATATAAACATAAGTTTTTGATTAAATTTATATTACAATTTTATAATTTTTCATGATACATTAATTTTATGTATAAATAAGATATGTAATTACAGATATTTTAAGTATTTGACTTTATATTAACAGAAATATTAAGTTTTAAGTAACAGTTGCATAAGTAAACTACATGTTTGTTTGATTTGATTTATATTTTGTGCTATTTATAAAAAGGTATATAGGCTAAAAAATTTAGTTTTTTTCAGCAAAAATATATAATATATTATAAGCCATATTCTTGTTAACCATTTGCTGATTTTTAAGTATAAGATTTTAAAATTAAAAGGCTATCAACTTTAAAATCAGTTAGCAAGAGTAATGTGGAATCTAAACAAAGTTTTGTATAAATAGTATTGATTTATTGAAACTGTTCATAGAATTAACAGGTTTAATATAGTGTATTTTATTTAATTTTATTGCCTCTTAAAATATAAAGTTTCAAAATTGTGTTTTCAAAGTATCTTTTTAAAATTATTTTTGAATGAAAGTCTCAATTATGTAATTAATATTATCTGTACAAATTAATAAAATTACAAAGAAGGACAATTCCTTTTTATATTAATTTGTATATTTCTTTCTCTATTTAGACAACTTGAAGCTGACTTAAAAAGCAGTAGATCTTTAAATGAACCTGAAGTGAGTGCAGGTGATAAATTAGCAACTAAAGATAAGCAAGTAAAAAGCATGTAAGCCAGCTAATTCTTAGAATTTTTATTTCAAAGTTTGATAAGTATTTGTTTTATGGTGTCTTTATTTATATTGTATTTGAATATGGTCCTTGAATCATTGCTACAGCATCAGCTTGCACATTTAAACTAATTTTAGCATTTATCAAGTGTTATAATTTGCATATTAGTATTCAGACTAATCCATTTCATTAGTATGTCTTGATATTTTTTGTTATTTCTGTTAGATCAATCACAGCATTTCGAAGTTTGGAGGGGGGGGAGGTGAAGGTTGCCTGTGATTAGGAAATGGGGGGGAGGGTTAACCTCTGAAGAATCATAATTTTTTATATATGCTGTATAACATTGTGGAGTAAAGAAAGTTGCAGAAAGAAAGATAAGATAGTGTTAAAAGCAGTTCATGTGTAAGATCTCAAATGTGGACAAATTTTAGAATCTATTATTTTCAGAATCTATAGTATTTTATCATTTCTTATAGACATAATTTTAAAAATAATATTAAATGGAATATTAATAGGCTTTTTTTAAATGTTTGTTTACTACATGCAACTTCTCTTTTCTTTTGTTTTTTGATTATTTTTCATCCATAGCATTTAAGCTATTTAATTTTAGTTATTTAAATTTTATTTCTAATTCTTTTGACATTTTGTATAGTAAGTATTCCAATAAAGGGAGCCAGAGAGAGATTTTCACCTTAAACCTATAAATCTGTATGTCTGTGACTTGAATAATTAACCTAATCAAAGGCATGCTTAAGGCTGGATTATTTATCAAAATGTTGTCAAGTATTGTGATAACAATATTTAGAATTCTGCTCTGCCGAGAGTGATCCCCTGTGAGCTACACTGTTTTTCTCCTGCATAAGATATTCTGGATTGGCAAAAGACATCTTGAATATTCATACATTTTAATATAAAACAATATTTCTTGCAGTTATAATATTTGTTTTATTTCTACTTTGTGTATTTACCTGCATACTGAATACAAACCTTAGTCAGAAAATCTACCTATGCAGATTATCATGCCTCCTTCAAGGCCTTTGTATTTCCCAATATATCCCAATATATTTGTATGTACAGTTGTGTAAAAACTAGAAGCTCATTAGAGTCTTGTTTCTGCATCTGCTACTGGCTTGTGCCTATCAAGCTATATCTAAGATACTGATACTCACTGTGTGATTTCTATAGCCAGTGACATGTACATATGTTGATATAGCTTGATAATTAGGTGCTTGGTCATTCATATCTTCTGTTAATATTGGATGCATATGATTTTTTGGTTAATATCTGGATGTTGTTAGTTTTTCAAAAATAGTTATATTCAGTTACTGCTAGTTTAAAGTATTATGATATATCAGTATTATCAATATTAGTTTAGGCCTATTTTATGATATTAAATTTCTGATATTGTCTAGCCCTGCATATAATCTCACCGAATTGTTCAGTATTTAGTTATTTTTGAGTTCTGATGCTAGTGCATTCCTTAGAAATTAAAGATTTTTTTCCATTATTTTTTGAATTTATAATTTACATTATTTGAATTGATTTTTAATTGTTTCTCATTTAAAGCTTTTTGATAAATATTTAATACAAATTTTTAATTTAACTTTTGGTTTTATTTAAAAATTTGTAATATCTAGGTTTTATTTAAGGGAAAAAGTTAAAATTTAAAAATGTATATTTATAAGTTTGAACTTTCCTATGATTTTTTAATATAATTTGTGATTAGTTTATATGATGGTCAATAGACTGGAAAAACCTCTGAAATACAAAACATTTTTTTAAAAATCCTTTTGACACAAACACATAACACTAAAATAGTATAAAAAATGCCTACAACACAGCCATATGAAATTCTAAAATTACCTGCATAACTTTTTAACATTGAAATAAAATTACATTTTTTAAATATATATATTTAAAAATTGCATACTTAATCAAACATTAAAGATTTTAAAGATTGAAATTTTTATCAAAAATTAATTTCAATGTATTAGGTTGCTTTGTATATTTATTGAAACTTTTTAAAAGATTATTCATGGGCTTTTAGATACATATATTAATTTTTATATAATTTTTAATCTTATTGTTTTTATTAAATAGTAATTAACTTTCATATAATTTTTACTAAATTATTTCATATTTTTTAAAGAAATATATATAATTGATTTAGTCCAGTTTGACCACTCCCTCCCTCTTTCAAAACTACATCTTGAGTATGGCCCTGTTGCTTCGTGATCCATCTTCACTGCAAAAATTCAGAGGGTTTTGTAGTTCATTCCCTGTGTGATGTTGAAGATTTCTCTTCCAAAATATATGCTACAGAAAAGATAAAATCCTGGAAGATCTGACCATCCATTTATTGCTTAGTCTTACCATGTGTATTGAAACTGCTTGAGTTTTCTACTTTTTTAAATTACATTTTCCTTTTGAGTCTTCATTTATCAAAGGGCTCAAAAGAATTTCTTAAATGAAATAATGTATCTCACAAAAATGTTTCCAAATTGGACATAATTATCAGGGTTGAGAAACATTGATTTTGGAGATAATTCTTGAAAAATTAAGTTCACAATGTGATTACTTTATTTGCACCCATAAAAAGATCATTTAAAGATTTTTTTTTAAATAAAGGTATCATTGTATTGATATTACAGTTTTAGTTAATTATAGTTGACATATGGTTTCATATACTGTATTATTTTTGGTAAATAAAGGCTGTAAGTCTTGTTGATTCAAGATCAGTTATAGAGACTGTTGCACTCCAACACCTCTCCATCTCCACTTGGGACTACGAGAGTTTAGTTGCAGACCATGTAAAGAAGCTATGGATAATTTTAGACTGAGAAATTAGAACAAAATGCATTGCTCAACATCTGAACAGGATATGCATATTCACTGAGAGTCTGTGCCCTATCTATAAAACAGACAATGAATAAAGAACACTTGTCTCTCTGGACCATGGCACTACATTTCAACAAAGGGGGATGTTTGTTTGCTATATTGGATTGCTAGGGATCGCAAGTCTGAACAATTGGTCTTTTATAGTCTAACTTTCAATTTTGAGGAGATTAATTGTAATTTTATAATAATTTTAAATGTTGTCTACTTTTAATTGTGTTTTTAAGTTTCTTGGTAGTCTTAAATATCTTATTAGTTTTATTTTTGGTGTTAATGTGAGTGGTATATTTTTGTAGATTAAATTTATTTTCTGCCATATGTAACAGTTGATCCAACATAATTTTGGTATATTATTATAGACCTCATGAAGTAGCAGCTAATAGAAATGTGGAAACAGAACCATTATCATCAGAATTAGTATCAAAGTCCCATACAAGAAAAACACCTGAAAAATTATCTGAATCTTCTATATCAGCTACTTCAGAAACTTTGAAATCAACTAAGTATGTTGCTGACATGAAGTTAAAGGAAGTTCATTATGCGTCAGCTGCAGAAAGTGAAAAACTTGAAGATGGTGTACACCAGCAGTATGATGGCATGCCCTCGTTTGATGAGTGGAAGAAAATGATGCTTGCTGAACAAGAAAAAGGAGGTGAGTATAATATGCTTTTAATGAAACTGCTGATTTCTTTCTCCTTTGAATAAAAGCACACACTCTATATATTTCATATTTATGCATGGGTAAATGTTTAAAGGTATACTTATAAGGTAACTGCAATTTCTTATGAAAAAATTTAAGATTTTGAAGTTATTTTGTGTTTAAATATTTGAAACTTAAATGTTTTTAAACTCAAAAGCTAAATCCTAAATATGGATGAAATAGAATAATGAATCTCTGTGTTTCCATAATGGTATAGAATTGCATTCGTGTTATTTGACTCAAAAATTTTTATACAAACTTCTTTGTAAATTTTCTTTAAATTTCAACAGTGAATGCACTTTAACTGGTAACATATTCAAATTTCTTCCTCATTGGTTAAATTCTCTTATCAAATTGATAAATGCAGGAAAGACCGGTCTGATGTATAATTATTTTCAAGAAAATATTTTTTCAATTTTTTTTTATTCCATTAATTTTTAAATCAATTTGTTTTATTGCATGCCTCATATAATACTTTATGCAATTGATTTTAATTGTGATTAATTCACTGTATATTATAGAACTGACTTCTCCAATAATGTCACCCATCTTTTTAAAAAAATATATACAATTTGTATAAAATCTGATAATTGGAGAAGAATCTGTAATAAATGATTGTTTTTAATAGAGCTTAAAGATTTAATTTTTCTTTCCATCATGTAAAATTATGAAAATGAAGCTGATTATTTTACAATATTTTTTTATATTAAATTAATCCGTAAAAAACTAAAAAGTACTAATAATTTTATAACAACTTATGTAAATTACTACAAAATATAGCAATGTTATTGACATAGTCTCAATGCCTGGAAATAGTCATTTAGTAAGATTAGTCTTTTAATCATTTTAAGAGTTTGATCAAATGCTATCATTATTCAAAGGGTAATTATAGCTGAAGTATGTGACATAGATAAAAATTTCTTAAGGGCAACAATATATAATTAACAAGAAAAAAAACTTCATTGATTTGTTTTTATGTTATGCGTATGAACTTACCTAAATTAGCTCTCGTAGCTGTCTCCTTTAATCTGTTACAGATAATTAACTCGGTACAATATTACTAATATACTAATTATTTACTTTTGATTTATAAATTCTCATTAACCCTCAGTCAAGCTCAATCTTCAGAGGAGGAACAAAAATGTTGAATGCCATTTTCTCCCCACCATCACTTATATATATTACTTAAATATATATATATATATATATATATATATTACTTAAATAAATAAATATATATTTTTAAATGACTATTGTTGCTGAATAGAAACCTATAAAACTTGCATAGTTCTTTCATTGGAACAGCATAACAAACAAAAGAAAAACTATGAAATGTAAAATGAGAAAGAAAATAAAATATAAAATGTTTGTTTTTTGACTAAAAAAAGACTAAAGTGGAAGAAACAATTCATTAAAAGAAATTCACATTTTTGGTCTCTTCATTCTTATTCATATCTGAATTTCCTTTCTGATTTTTTCATCTTAAATTGGGAATCAACATAACTCCCTTTCCCCAAATTCTTATTCTCTGAGAGGTCTTCCTTGCAGATATCTTCTAACTAACCCTGTATTTTGTCAAGATGACTCTAATTTTATAGATTGTAAAGTATTCTGACCATTTTGGAAGAAAATTTGAAGCATATGAGATAAACATATATGCATATTGAAGCACTATGAACCTGATATGTCAAGTTCTGAAAAATTCTTATATTTCTCAAAGATAAAAGTGAAATTTTGTGATGCAGTCATTAAATAATTAAAATAAATACCGAGGTTAAGAAAAATAAGGTTAGTAAAATTTTTTAATGTGTGATGAATTTAGATGCAATATACTTTGAAATCAAATGGCAATAACTGTTCTCTACTAAGGGGAAGAGCCAACTTTGTAGCCTGAGATAATTTTAATTCTTGTGTGACAATGAGTAAGGAGGAGACTTTAGATATTGTGTAAATAAAGTAGACTGTTAAGGACCAACTTTTAACATTTCTTGGAACATAGGAGCAAACACAAAGATTTCAAAAATAGGCCTGTCAGGCTCATTGTACCCAATAGAACTATAAGCTGCATCTACTGTAGTTGGATTGTTTCATTAAGAAAATATTAGATCAAATCTCCTATTGCTTAATATTTTCCTTTTCTATATTTTAGGTCAAAAGGTTCCATCTCCTACTCCTCCTGGTAAGAAAATATCTAGTCAGAAGCGTAGACGCAATTACTCCTCATACGAGTGTGGTGCCAAAATTGTAGCTGCCAATAGTGAAGCAGAAGGAACAAGTCGTATTCTGAATGAACTAGTTGATGAATACATGCTAAATCCATGCAAGGCAAAAATTTGGTTTGTTATTGAACTATGTGAAACAGTCCAAGCTTCACAGGTATGTTGGTTTTTATTTAAAACGAATTTAACTGCTTAGCATTTATGTAGTTAAAAACTATTAATATTTTAGAGGGTGGTTAAAAAAATTAAATTTTAATTAAAGTCTAAAAAAATTTTTTTTTATTTATAATTTTAATGATTTTTTTTATCAATCCAAATTATGGATTTAAATTTAAATAAAAAAAATAAATTTCCAAATTTATAAGTTATATTGAAAATTTCTGTTTACCTGTTATCTAGCAAATCAACTTTTGTTAAACTTATTTCAGAATGGGGACTTTGTCTATACCTTTATAAAAAGTTCTATGACAAAATAAATCATCCTGCTCATTGGAGATGTGTTTGTTGAATAACAAAATATTATGTCATACGTCGTTAACTGTTTAAAATAGACAAATACTAAATTGTTAGCTCAACTCATAATTTTACTGAATATTTTCCCAGATTTTACCATCCATTTCCTTTCAACTAAAGCTTTCTTTAAACTAAGTTGATTTAGAAAATTTTATTTATGACTAATCCAGTGAGGCCCTTTTGTTAATGACGATTTTGATATTTGATGTAATATATAGAGATGCAGTGGGTTAGTTTTAAAAATGCACTATTTTCTTACAAAATAATAAACTTGGGTTATTTATCTACATTTGTATTCTTGTGTGTGATTGGGCTTCATCTGTTTTGTAAGCTTACTGATAAAAAGCTTTTTAGTTTTTTTTTTTAGAACAGAGTAAGATTATCCCTTTGCATTTGTAGTTTATATTTAAGTACATATTTTAAGGTAATTCTGGATATCTGGAATTTATATAAATGTATTGATGTTTAATGAATAATATAAAGTGAATATTTTATGTAATCCAAATAAATTTTCTTGTTGACATGAAATATATCCATATAATATTATCATATTGATATATTTTGAATTTGTTTTGTATTCAGTGATTCCTTTGAAATATTTTATTTTCATTTTTCTCCAATAGATTGAACTGGCCAACTTTGAACTTTTTTCTTCCTGTCCAAAAGATTTTGCAGTCTATTCTAGTGATAATTTCCCAACTCGAGATTGGGTTCCTTTGGGTACATTTTCTGCTGCTGAGCTAAGAGTCCTTCAAAGCTTTGAATTGAAGCAAGAAGGCTTTGGAAAGTTTATTAAGGTATTAATCATTTTATTCCCTCTATTCATTCAGTTATATTGATTTTTCTTTTATTATATCTTTGAGCTCATTAAAGGTTTTCTTAATCCTTTGAATGCCAAACTTATATAACCCCCAGAGGCACTCAATGTCACTTTTGCTGATAGAAGCATATGTGTTTGCCTTTTAATTTGTAGTTCTGAATTACAACAATTTAAAATTTTTGCCTATCTGTTATGACTTTATTATCCAAAGTATAATTTGTCACAAGAATGAAGTCAATGTCATTCTTCTTAGGCCTGGTATAGGACAAGGCCATCCCAACCAGTTTCTTATATCTGGACCTATCCATTGTGATATTCTGTTGTGTGCTTTTTACTCCCCTAAATTTTGTGGGAAAAACACTTCATGAAAAATGTGCTCATTTCACATAACATGTGCTCCTTTCACATAAATTTACTTTGGACAACTAAACACTTCCTTGTATAAGTTAATGTTTCATATATAGTAGTTCCTCCCAACATATAGTAGGACACCCACTACATCATTCTGTCCTTTAGAGTTGCCCCTATCCAGAGTGTATGTACTATAAAAATGTAATTCAATTAAAAATCCAGGTTTTATCAAGCTTTAAATAAATGATATATAAATAACTTACACTGTTCCAGGTATTTAAGTTTGAAGTTTCTTCAAAATGAAAATTCTTAATTTAGAAAGCTTAATTATTGCAAAAGTGTATGAAATGAACTATAGAGTTTTGTAGTTAGAGAAATGTATTGAAAATAATCCATTACTCGGGTTTGTTGGAGAGCCTGTGGATATTTTTTTCCATGTGGATATAAGTCACTCAGGATAAAGTTCTTCACTGTCACCAACAGAACTGTTAAGAAGAATAATACCATGAATATGAAATATACATTTGCTTGTACAACTAGATTTTCCCTAATGGTTCCCCTCTTTCCTAATGAAAAGCAGTTTTCAAAATAGTGGGTTTATAATTTTATTTTATTTTTCCCTTGTCTCAAAACTATCATTGACCACAAGCTTAGCTTCAAAAGATACTGGCAAAGAGTATTTATCGTTTTATTTATTTTTAAATCTTTCTTGTTTTTGGAACTTTTTTCTGTGTCCCTTAAAATATGTCTTAACAAGAGGTAAATAAATAAGATTCCTATTTAAAGGGACCTGGACCAACAAAGTTGTCTTCTATAAACAGGTATCTCTTATTCAGAAGTGTCTTCTTC
>CM063506.1:27694925-27774925 GCA_032207245.1 Pardosa pseudoannulata
TACAAATTTTGCCATGCACATTTTTGTCTAAGAACCAGATCACTTCTAATTGGATTAATCTAATTTAACTCAGTTTTTCTAGAAGCTAAGAAAATATCAGACAGTAGTCTCTGTAGTATGAACCGTAAAAATCTCATGAGAACCACATTGAAATTTGACAAAAAAAAAAAAAAAAGCTAATGATTTTGTTCCTGAGAAATACTAGTTGCATTTCCTGGATATAGGCTTTGTGTTCCAGTCCTGGACAAAGGATAATTTTTAATATTTAATATATATATATATATATATATATATATATACTTATTTTTCCATTGAAAGATAATTTATGATAGAAAAACTTTTTATATTAATTTTATAATTACTTTAGATACAATAATGAATCCCTTTGTTTTTTTGTTGTACATAATTTTGTTTTGTCTCAATGTTACAAATTTTAAAATCTTATAATTTTGGGATTTCTTTAGAAATTTATTATAAAACTATCATTTATTAACTTGTTATTTGTGCTTATTTATGATTATTCCATTAATATACAGTTAAAAAAATTGTACATTATAAGAGCCTCAGAGTAAGTTCTTTTTGACGTAATATGAGAAAGAAATATGGTTATAAATTTCAGACATACCAACTGAAGATAAAAAATCAACAAACATATTTGGTAGTGCTACAGATGCTGTTATGAACATCATGAAGAAAGCAGCTCAAGCTCTCGGTCAGCAGACAATAGATGGTATGTTTGTAAAATATACTGAGAAATTTTATTCACTGATTGGTTTAAGTGGATTATATTGAAACATTCTAGATTTTATTGACTATTATTGAGAAATGCTCTATGAAATACTAAATATGTATTTACATTTTGGAAAATGTTACATAAATTTAATTGTTGGTATATATACATATATATCTCATTTTGTTTTGTAATGTTTAAGTTCTTTCTTTTTCTGTAATGTTAATTTTATGTAACCAGCAGCTACATGACCATCATGATTGCTTTTAGTTATACCAGAGCTATCAAACTCCTTTTATATTAAGGACAAGATTGTTTGTTAAAAATAAAACAATAGGCCAGACCTATCAATTAAAAGAAATTTTTTGATTTATCACAAAGTTTATCAACTTTTAAAAATTTAAATAAAACAAAATTACTAATTGGCCTTATTTGTGCCATTAGAGCGAGATTGCCTCTTTTATGACATGAATCGCTTGATGTCTAAAGAAAACTAATATACAGCAGTTCAATATAGCACTTTTTTGAGGCTTTTGTGCATCTCAGCAGTGACAAGAATGATCTTTAATGTTCATGTGCTGTGCATGGGCAATAAAAACTCTTAGCAATGCCTTTGGTTTTTATGTTATGGAGATGTGCATTACAGTTCTTATTTCTGCATTGTAAAAGTGCAGGCTAAATTGCATTACAAGAAGGGATACATATGGCCTATATGTCACCAGTTTGAACATTTATATATTTTCCATTGCAAAAAAAGATCAACTGAAGATGACAAAAGATAGGAATATTACCAGGGAAAGCTTACCCCTTAAATGTATTACTATTGCTAAATTCTGTTTAAGGCTGATTCAAAATCATCTTTACTGAAAAATGTGAATGCTGCATATGTAACAAATTATTGCCATGTAGTCAATGTTGAGAGATGTAGAGAAAATAGGGTAGATGTTTATAATCATTACTTAATTTTTCATTACACTTTTCATCTAAATTTGACACATACAATTCATATTAAATATTAAAAACACATGATCTACTATTAACTAACACACACACACACACACACACACACAAAATCTGAAATTTTACTGATAAAGTTTATAAACAAGGCAGAAACTTACACTCAAAAAGTTATCAAAACCTTGTAAGAAAATGAGTTTTCAATATTTAATTTTTTTAAATCTGCATCTAAACAATTAGATAACTACAATTAAGCTGGAAAAAATTGATAAATTGCCAAACATAGCATTTTTTCTTTTCTTTTTTTCTTTTTATTTATTTTTAAAGTTTAGGTTTCTTAAATTTATGCATAAGTTATCTTTATATAGGGTACCAGAATTGAAACATGTCATTAGCATGTAAGTAAAAATACCAGTGGTCGCATGGTCTAACACTGCAATTATCAAAACATGTGCCGTGGCAGTAATCTATATAAGTTAGTGTAAAATTGTAAAGTTAACTGAGAGCATGAAGTTATCTAAAATTTAAAATGCAAGTTGTTTTTCCCTGCTACTTTTGAAACACGTTAAGATGTTCTTAATTTGTTTCAAGGTGTGACCAATCCTCTACCTCTGCGGTACTTAAAAATTTGGATGCTGTGACGAAAAAGGTTCAAGAAGCATTAGTCTAAAGTTTTAATTTAAAGCAATTTGATTGGAAAAAATTTCCTCCTGTTTTCCCTGCCTGGTGACATATTTGAACATTATAGAGATTATTTTTACTTTGGCTTAAATATAAGTTTTGAACTTGGGTAAATTTTTGAAGGAAAATCATTTATTTCCATCAGCTAATATGCAGATGGGTTTATATTCTGTAATACATGGTATATTACTATTATGAATGATAAGTCTTCAAACTCCAAATCTTATGTTTTATGTAGTTTATTTGAGATAAAAAGCTTAATTATTTAAAATAACTTTTAAAAAAATCCGAGAGATCCTTTTGACCATTTAAATTTTGGAACCAAAAGTATGATTAAAAAATTTGTGTCTCTGATATTAAGTTAAAGACATTAAAAAATATGTGGGGCTATCTATTAACTATAACTACAACTATCAATCAGTTTAAGGAAATTTGGAGAGTTAATGTTAGGACATTTCTACCATTTTAGGGGGAAAAATCGGAAGTCCAATTTAATTAAAATATAATAACATTAAAAAAATTACAGTAGAGAATTATATGAATTGTGAAATTTAAAGTTTACACAAGTCATTGGATTTTTTTTATAATTAAATGTTGCCATTGTTGTCATTATGTAAAGTTTATTTGAATGCTTCTGCTTAAAATTTTCACCCTTTTTAAAAGTTTAAAATTCCATAGCGTCATCTGTTCTCTGGGAGCACTTGAATTTCTCCTTATTTCTTTAGAAGAGATTGTTTGACATGTGTCTTGTGACTTCCCTTCTTATTCACTCCCAGGAAATGGTTCATTATTTGAGACAATCTGAGTGACTCCAGGCTACACAGCTAGTGAAAAAATGTTTCTCTTGTGTTTAATTTCCCTTGATCATGCAACTTACCTTTGAGCATTTCTAATTTCATTTTGCTAATCAGCAGTTGTAATGCACATGGTTGTAAATCATGGATTACTAATGTTTATATCTGGTTATTGCAACCATTGCTATTTGGAGTGTAGCAATATTATTGAATTTGATGTTAAATACCAACATATTTTCGGTATTTAATGTAAATTGTTTCTTTTTTATTTCTACTCTTAGCAAAAGGGAAATAATTTCATTTAAATTTGATTATTCCTTTTCAGATTTGTTTTATATTGTGAATAGGTTACTAATTTTCAGATAATGTCTCCATTGCTCTTTAATTTTTGTGTTTGAAGGGCTTATCACATGCTTATATAAATATTTTTGCCAGCCATTGCATTTTACTCCTCATAGAAAATTTCTTAGATTCTTGTTAGCAATTTCAACTTTAGTAACATCATACTTCATTATACTTTATTATATTAAAGTTCAAGGATTTTTGATTTTTAGTCTCACTTTTTTTTTTATAAATAGGACATAGATGAATGAATAGATATTAGTGACCAAATCCTTGTGTGGTCAGTGATTGCAGGATATATTGAAAAGTATCTTTGACAACAAGGAAAAATATTCTTCACCTATTAAGTTTTTTATTGACCTATATTAATTACTTAATGTTTGTTTTTAGGAATAGTTAAAATAATTTGTAGAATTTTTATGATTTCTTGGAATGATTTATATCGTAGGCAATCCTATAAATAATCCTCTAATCTCTCAAGTTTCTTTTCCAATTTATAATTTTGTCATTTGGATGACATTTTTTGATTTTTCAAAGCCTCAAATAGGAATTTACTTTATCAACAGACACATCAACCAAAATCATGACAAATGACTGTAGTATAAAATTTCTCTTTAGAGTGATATTCTTAATATGACAAAAGATGTATCACAAAACTTTTTTCTTTTATTAAAGACATGCTATGAGTTACAGCCTGTCTTCAACAAGAACAGACTGTAATCAAAATTGTCTAAATTTCATAATTATTGTATTCTTAAAGGTTCATAATAACTTCTTATATTAAGCCAATTTTGACATTAATAGGTTAATGGGCATAGGTGCCATTCTCTTTGGGGGGAAAGGGACTGGGTACGGTGCCCTGCTCTTGGAAAGCTGCCCTAAAGTCGAATTTATTCATGGGCATTGATATCTTATTGTATGTAAGATATGAATGATAAATATGTATAGTGGGAAATTGCTTTAAAATTTTAAGTTTTGTACACTATTCTTCTGAATTTCTTTCCTAATTAGATCAGCTTTCTTTTTTTGTTATTTATTAAGATATTTATGAATGTCAGTCTCTGTGTTGCAATTCTGACAAATATATTGTTTTCCATTTTACTTGTTTTCATGCTCATTTGGAGAATATATATGCATGTATAACAGGTCTTGGAAGTGTTTAATCATTTTATTTTTCTATAATTTCTTGAAAGATAGGGGGGAGTTGATTCCTTTTAAGCACTTTTACTGTTGTTTAGAGGCATGTGTTATGTTTGATGAGGTTTGTTTTAAAATTGAATGAATAATTTGACTTATTTTTGAATGTATTAACAAGAATCAGCATGTTTCATAAAATTGTTTATTTTTTTCTTGAGAATCTAATGAAATCTAATAAATCTTGTAATGGATAAGAAAACACTACTGCTCTAGACCAATCTCATACTATAAAAATATCAGAGTACTTGTGCATAAATAATTGCCTCAGTGTAAATCAATGAAATTAACTGTAAAGATTATTTTATATTTTGTTTCCCATATTTATTGTCCTGTTACTTTTGTGTTACATTTTTCAAATCATTAAAACATTTAGTTCTTGAATTTGAAAAAATTAAAAATTGAATTCATAACTTTGTTTTCAGGTGTTAATTTGTTTTAAAACATTCTTATACTCTTTCAAACATAAGTTATGTAAAGTATTATAGTCCTAATTAACTTGTTGAGATTAAATGGTCTTAAATATTTAGGGGCTATTCATTTGATTGTTGTTGAATATATGTACTTTAAATTTTAAAGGAATTTTGTTTCTCTGTTTGAATTAAACTAATAAAATATATTTTAATTTGTTTCAAATCGAGTTCATTAAGGTTAAATGAACTCGATTGTAATTATGAAACTGATTAATGTCAATATCATTTTTGTAAATATATATATATATATATATATATATATATATATATATATATATATATATATTTAAATTTTAACACTTAATGGGGGATTTTCTCGATTCTGTTTTTGGGTACTTTTTAAAAGAATTAAAAATTTATGAACGGTTTTAAAGTTTGTCAATTTTATTATGCGATGTCACTAAGTGTGAAGTATTATTATGTAAGATTCATTTATTGGGCCTTTCTTGTTATAAAAACTTCAAATTCAGACTTTAGTTTTAAATAATTAAAAACAAATCTTACTATACTATACTTGAAGCCTTTAAGATGGAGGTTTTATGGATTTACACTTCTAATTTTACTTTTATTTTTTTTAGAAAAAACGAATGAAACAACCACTGATTCTCACAATACATCTGAATCAAAGGCTTGCAGGTAATGTTTATATAACTGCAGAATTTTTTTTAAAACTGAAAATAGACTCTTAATATTAATACATGTGGCAAGAGGGAGTGCACTTAGGATAAATTCCTGACAATGATAACTTTCTTTGAATTACCTTAGTTCCATGTATTGTTCTTGAAAATGCTAGAAACATATTTTTGTATTTAAATTGAAGTGTTAAAATGTCTCATTTTCTCTTGAATACAGAGAAATCCTGTAGTTCTTGAATCTAAGGAAATGTTAAAAACTGAATTTATGAATTTGTTTCCGGATGTTAGCTTATTCATTTTAAAGTATTCTTATGCTTTTTAAATTAAGCTATGTAACATTCTATTATATTCCTAATTAATTTGTCCACATTAGATGTACATGCTTCAATTTGAAATTAAAATGAGTGTTTCTCCTTTTGAATTAAATTGTAGTTGGATAAATTTTAATTTGTTTAAAATAACCATTAAGATTGAATTCATTTTTCAAAATGGTAAACTAATATTCCTCTTCCTTGAATGAATAAATTTCAGGTAACACTTAAGACAGTGGCAGAATCAGTAGAGTACTTACTGTTTGGTACTGAAATCTGCAGCTTTGAATATAGTTGGCATGGTTGTTTGTAGTTGTTTGGAATCAACTTTAAGTGATTTTAGCAGGTTCGATCTCATTAGCTCTTGTGTAATAAAACAGAAGACTCTAGACCCAAAACAATCAGATAGCACCTAAGCAATAATTGAATATTCACTGAATATTAGTTATATTTAACAATGGAATGATGGAAGAATTTTGATAATTTTTTAAATTTGTAATTCCATGAATGTATTGATGTCAGAGCCTAGTCTAGTCTCATGCCTGTACGGCCGAACGAGGGCTGAATGGTTAGGGTACTAGCCTTCGGAACCGGAGTTTTTGGGTTCAAATACCACTATGGCATGGATGTTCGGAATCGGCTTTAAGCAGTAGGTCACAGTCTCATTAGCCCTTGTGTTGCAAAAAGTAGACCATAGCACTCCAAAACCAAAACCACATCAAACTCATGCCTGTAAAGCATTAGTTGTTATAAGAGGAGACTGGATTACTGTTATATTGCTTAGTTTTCATGTTTAAATTGCAATTACTCCTTATATAGATGAATAGTTTAAAATATTTGTGTGGGGCACTTTTGGGCCACAAGCTGAAGTTGAAATGTTTATCGGGGTGAAAGGTGAGGTGATAAAGAGTTTTACAAAGACAGGGCATGTTTATAGAATATTAAAGATGTAAAAATGTTCATATTATTTCACAAGTATGTTTTAAAGTTATAAAAACCTTTTATTTTAATCTGTTGACAAGAAGGAAAAATTGAATTAAATTGAATTCATACAAGTATGTTTTATAAGTAAAGTATTATTTTGAAAATAAATAAATAAATAAATAAATTGCATTAAAAAAACTATTGAAATGTACAAGAATATTCAAAAACTTGTTTTAAAATCCTTTTTACTAGTTAAAGCAAAATTATCATAACTTCAAATCTTGTACATTAAATTTTATGGATATATTATAGGTCAGTTTAGTTTTCTTATTTGTGATTCAGTAATTATAATTAAATTGTTCTGAAAATCACTTTAAAGACATTTTTTGACTTGAAGAAAAAAGATGCAAATTATTCCTTGTTAAGCTATACAAATCTATTCTTTATTTTGGTATTGCTATCGATTAAAAAGTGGCAATTCATTTTCTGTGCCTTTTTAGGTTTAATGTATTTAATAAAAAATGCTACCCCTTCTTCTCTATTGTTCCAAACATTTCTGCAGATAATGCTTTTAAACTATATTTTAAGTGTTTATTGAAATACTTTATCTTGTCATATATTAATGTTTTAAGAAGTAATTTATTGTTATTCTTTAGTGTACTGGATTCCTCTACAGATCAGTGCAAAGATCATCCACTCAAATCTAAAGATACTTTGTCTCACTTACATAATTTTTCTGTGTCTCCTACTTCAATGCACCAATCTCTTTTTCGTCTCCTGCACCGCTGTGATCAGTGTGTATCTTCTCGCATTCGCTATTATTCTTCAGCTCAGCAGCATTGCCGATTCTTTCAAGCCGCTCTTGGTCCAGTTGTGTTTCAGACACTCTGTGATTGGTTCAAGGAACACCCTCTTGCAATTGCGCACGAATCACCTGCACCTGGTAAAAAAGATATTCCTAGTGGTACCTTTATAATATCACCTACTAAAAGTCCTCCTCCTCAGATAATGAGAGTTCCATCTGATAGCGATCTGCCTTTGAAGAATTTATTGAATGATAGCTTGTCATCAATAAGTGAGTCAGATCAAAGTGTGACTATAAATATTACTACATTGCCTCACAGAGCTAACAAATCAGCTTTGGTGCAAGATAAAGGTGTATTACAATCTTCAATAAAACCTACCCAGACTTTGGAAAATGGTCACAGCAGCTTATTTAATGACAGTGTTAAAACATCTCCTGGTCAATCTAAAGAAACTGTTATTCCATCAGCAGATAGTGTGAGTGAACATCTTGCAAAAATATCCATATCGATTCCTGAGAGGACTGAAAGTTCTGTTAGCGACAAAATATCTGAAACTGCTACGGTCAGTGGTGGAGATTATACAACCGTTAATGACATTCTCACTGAATCTGAACAACAACAAATTAATGAATTTTTGTCAGATTCAAGATCTGTAACTTCTGATGATTTACCAATTGAAATTGTGCCAGCCACTGAATTACCTCCAACATTGAAACTTGAAGAGAAGTTAGACGTGCGAAATGAAAATCAGGGAAAAGTTGAGCCAGTTATACCTGCCGGATCCACAACTGCCGGCCAGAAAGAATCTGTTTTTATGCGAATGAGTAACCGCATAAAAGCTTTGGAGATCAACATGTCTCTCAGTAGTCAGTACTTACAAGAATTAAGTCAGCGTTATCGTCGTCAGATGGAAGAAATGCAGAGAGCATTTAACAGAACAATTGGAACACTGAATGACACTGCAAGAAAAGCTGCTGAGAAGGTAGGAACATGATTTAAATTTAAGACTCTTTAATTTATTTTGAATTGTGAAAAATATACAATTAGTTGAGATACCTATACTAGAAAATTTATATTAAGCTAGAACTTCAGGGGTAGTATTTCATTTTTTAAGTTTTGGTTATTTTATTGGCTTATAGTTTGATTTGAATATTAGAACTCAAATACGGTTTTTATGTAAGGTCCTCTTTTTTTTTTTTATTACACATGAAAATTTTCATTTGAAATTAGCCCATATGTCTTTCCTATTAAATTATTTTTCTCTTGATTCTACCAAGTCACATAAGCTATTAATTGCTTTGCTTATATACACTGTCTTGAGTATGCTGTCACTACAACTTAGTATTTATTGCAAATTAGCCAACATACCTAATTTTGCATTAACTACCAACTGAGATACCAAATGCAATTCTATATTTTACTATTCAGAGTAGTTACTTTGAATACATTTGGCCTTAACTTCTTTAGATACAGTGCTTCTTAATAGTCCAAAGGGATAAAGGTTCCTTAGCAACATTGATCAGAAATATAGCTTTAAGCTTTAGGCAGTATGATATACTATATATCTTTCACTTTTACGAATTGAATGATTATCCATTTCTACACACATGTTTATATCTGTCTGGATATTTTTCAATAAGTGACAAAAATATGAACACTAGAACAATGGATGGGATAATTTTGACCTTTTTAGTAAAATACTGAAAAGAAACAGGTGCAGGGATTTTCATGTTTGCATTTCTTTGCAGAAATTGCTTAATTTCGATATGTATTTTTTCTTTTGTTAGTTCAGAGAATGCATTACAGGTGGTAGCAGTTAAGATGGATGTTTTCTATGTAGTTCCAAATCATTATTTCAGTACATATGAATTCTGTCATCAATTTAAAAATTGTTAAAAATAAATTTTGTATCAACTCTATTCAATTCATAATACATGTGTGTGATTTGGAGTGTTTTAAATAGTAAATAAAATTTAAATGAAATGCTTTATGTATTCCATTTACGTACACTTATAATTATTTGAAAAAGAAGTAGGCATCTCTCATTTAGGGATTTAGAGAGAAAATCATTCTGTGGTTTTTAATGAAAAATTTTTTTTATAAATTTAATTTAGTTAGAATGAATTTTAGACTGTAAAATCATTTATTTGAAATCAGACTGTAAAATCATTTATTTGAAATCAATTTTCATATCAAATAAGTTATTTGAGTTGTAGCATGATCCAATTGGTCATCTCCTAGGCTGATACATTTACAATATTTTTAAAATTTAATAAATTACCTAGTAATTTTAAATATGAAATGAAATAAATGTAAATTACTTATCATTGCAGATATAAGGTATTTAATGTTGTTTTATTGTTGTTATTTCAGCAGTTTCATCGAGGGGTTAAAATGACTCCTAGCTGCTGCTCCTGTGTTAATTAAACTTATAAAATTTAGAAATATTTTACAAAACATTTAAAAGTATTTTAAACAAAAGCTATTTTTAAAAATTATCTTCTTTAGCTGATTTATATATATAATATATATATGAGCTGCTCAGAAGCCAATGCGATTAAGTCCAAAACACAAAAATTGAGAAAATTAATGTTTTTGATACATTAGTTTTTAAAATTCTTGGTTTATTAATTTAATTAGAAAAGTGTATAAAGTCTTTTTTTGAGGTGTAAACTCTGCAAAAAAACAAGATATGTAACGGATGTGTAAATAAAAACATAAGTATTTATTGAAATAATGACAGCATCTTAAAAATTTTAGGACTTACACCTTTTGCAGCTGAAAAAGATAAGAAATTTATTTAAAAATTATAAAATAACATTTATTGTCATAAGTTTTATGTATATGTTTTTCAGTGTTACCAACAAATATCGAAAGAAGAAGAAGAAGAATTTTTATTTCAAAGTTTATGTAAAAAAATATTGATAAAAGGTGGACTTATTTACAATGGCTTCTAAAATTATTATACAATATATTCAGAAGCTATTAAAAAAAGGGCTGTCTAACCTAGAAAAAAGTAACCAACTAGTAGATCCTTTAATAACTAAGATTATTATTTATTTCATCAAAATTTCCAAAATTCCGAAAATATCAAAAAATGGACGTAACTGCTTTGGCTTCTGAGTGGCTCATATATATATATATATATATATATATATATATATAATATATTATTTATATATATATATATATATATATATATATATATATATATATATATTTGTAATGTATAGATACCTTTTTAAAATTTTGTTTAATGCTAATTTTGCTAAACCTAAATATATCTTGCTTTTAAATATAATTATTTTTCAATTTTAAAACTTGAAGCAAAAGAAATTGAAAACAGATTGTGAGCAAATCTATTTCTATTTCAGACTTGTTAAATTATAAACTAGCATTTATTGTGTTTTTAGATATTGATTGAAGATTCACCTCTTAAATTCAGTAATGGATGGCAAAACATATTGCTTCATTAGTCAAAGAATTGCTGGGCAAAATTTCATGTGTCTTACAACTGTTTGAAGAACAAAATTGAAGATTAATTTATATGAAGAATGTGTGAATGTATAGATTACATGCATACAATTTTAAAATTATAAATTTTGTTGTACTTTTTCTAATTTTGTTTAAAATGAAATACATAATGTTTTTGATAGGGATAATAAATCATTAATCTTCCTTCATAGTTTTTAATAGGCCCTAACCCTTTGGCTATATGTATGTTTGAAGAAGATAAAGAAAATTTTTAATTTTGTGGGGGTAAAAGATATTGAAAATGTTGAAAATCTGGAAGTTAAAACTATGCATTTTTGTTACTTGTACTTAGTAGAAATTTTTTCATTAAAACTTTGTGACATCTAATGTGCAGTTTGTTTTTGTTTGTATTCTTCACAATATCACATTTCAGCAGAAACAAATTTTTAAATATTTCAACTTTTATTATTTAAACTATTTTAGTTTAAATGCATAAAAAATATTGGTGAAAAATTGTGTTTAATACTTATTTCATATAAAATAACATTCTTTATGTTAAAGGTAAAAGTATTTGCAATAGTTTGATTACATTCAGTGACCACACCTGACTTTCTTTTGTGACATAATTCTTAAGTTTTGTTGAAAAAAATTTACAGGACCTGAAGCAACAAGAAGTACTTAACAGTCTTCAGCTACAAGTTGCAAATTTGTCTGAAACTGTGGAGTTTCTCCTTAATGAAAGATCTTCAGTCTTTCGCCAGGTAGATTTTTATTTAAACAGTAAAATTTGCTTTTTAATTTATGAAAAGAATGCTTTTTTAGTACTAATTTCACTTTAGTAAATATTTTACATACATTTTACATACTCTCATGTTTTGCTTATTTAATAGTATATTAAACCAAATTTTTTAAGGAGGATATTAGCATATTATGTTTCATACTGTATAATAAGTTTAATTTTTAATTTTTAAATATCATTATTCATATCTTTTGATTGAAAGAGAAGTGTTAATATAGTATTTTGACACTTCGATTGACTGTATACAAATGGTCAGAAAAGGGCTCATTACAACATTTAACACTAGAATTACGGAAGGGGTCATTTTGACACCTAGTGAACTTTTATCTCTGACAGCTCTTCTATTTTTTTTTTTTTTTTTTTTTTTTTTTTGCAAATATCTTAATCCTTTCTTGACTTTTCCTAATTCATTGTGATTTACGAAATAGTAAAGATTTCAAGAAAATCTTATTTTTATTTTAGCCCTAACAAATGATTATACCTAGAAATACAGCAGGCTATATACTGATTTTGAAGACAAGTGTAAACTTCATAATGACTCTTTCACTATATTAGCAGAACTGGAAGCATTCATAGCATTGTTGTACGTAAGGGGGCATTAGCCGCCAAGGGCTTACCAATTCTTAGCTTGTGGTCCAAGACTTGGGGACCAAAGTGTTTTCATGAAACTATGAGTAGAGATAGGTTTCCGGAAATTATGAAATTTCTTCATTTTGAAAATAAACTAACAAGGTCTTCATGTTTACAGTGTGATAAATTTACACTAATATCCGAGGTATGGAATACTTTTATAGAAAACTGTAAGCTTTGCCACAAACCAAATGAAAATATTACGTTATTCCTTAACAGTTACTCCTTACAAAAACAAGATGCCGTTTTTTTGCAGTATATGCCTAACTAGCTCGATAAATTCAGAATAAATTTTTGGCTAGAAGTAGATGTTAGGACAAAATACTTTATTAAACTGATTTCCCTATTTAGGAAAAGATGAAATGAGATCAAGTAATCAAAGTTTAGGAGAGAAAGTAATAAATCGTTTAATAGATCCTACATACCTGCAAAGTCGGTATATTTTTAAAAACAAAGATAGTTTGTAGTTGTCATAATTTGTGTTATTTTAATTTATTTTTCACAAATATATTATATCATGCAAAGAAATATGCAGATATCTTATCAAGGGGTCAAAATGACACCCGCCGTAATTCTAGGTATACAAAGACCACTGTAATTCTAGTGTTAAATGCATGAATATTTTTTTTTTATATTCATGGCATTGACATCTTATACCTAGTGGTGCTTATGTTTTATGTATATTTCTTTATTAGTGTTCACTGAATCTTTTTTTCAGATGATTGAAACACATGTTTGCTTGATGATCATAGAAGCTATTATAATGATTACGATAATGTCTCTCTGTGTTCGTCGAATTTCTGCTGCTAAACAGAGTTCTCCTGTAAACAGAGCACCAGTTTTGTCTCCTGCACGTCTTTCAAAAAGAAGAAACTCTGCTGATTCTTGTTCCCCTCCTATTGCTAGAAAAGTAAAGAAAAGGTCAAACAGTGAGGAGAATTTAAATGCAGGTATTTACAAACAATATGACTTTTTGTTCCAGTCATTATTTTATGATTTATTAGGCTTTGAAAAACAGAAAAAATAGTATTCATCAAACTTGATTTCTACACTGTTCTGAGACTTTTTATACCTGGTTTATTACTAGGATGTGAAGAAATAAACTAAGCATAATGGAAGAAAACATTTATTCCCTAAATTATATACTCTTTTACTATTTTAATTTTATGGTTTTTAAATGTTGAATTTTAAAAAAGTTTAGCTTTTTATGAACTCATTTTAATTGTGTGTAATTAGTGTTTTTTAATGTTTTTTTACAATTATTTACAATATTTTTTACAGTAGTAATGTTATTTGGTAGTATTAATTCAACTGCATTTTATTGTTATAGCGTAATTGTATAGAATAAAATAGGGATTGTATCATAACGTTCCTTATTGACAATATTTTAATCTTGGTAAGTGGACTTGAAAATTTGTGGTTGATGGTGCTATATTTTATCTTTTTTAAAATTTTTATTAAAGGTGCTATTTATGCTTAATTATTTAACATATTGTATATATTTTTAGCTTAAAATGTGTGAAGAGTTTTTTTTATCAAGTTAAAATTTTAAGCTTAATAATTATTTATATTCTTTTTATTTTCATTCTATGAAGTTAAATTATAACCATTTTTTTAAGATACTTCTTTTTAGCATAATAATTTTAAACACAGTTTTTGTCTTGTAAAAGCAGCATCATTATTTGGGACTTATGAGTAATTAAAAGAGGAGAAAGTTTAATATTTATCTCTAACATAAATCTGTTGTATACATTTTGAATTTGGTATTGATAAAATTAATTTGTGGAGAGATTAAAGTGGTTAAATATATTTATTATGTAAAGGGCT
Organism: Pardosa pseudoannulata; assembly: GCA_032207245.1. Taxonomy (NCBI): domain Eukaryota; kingdom Metazoa; phylum Arthropoda; class Arachnida; order Araneae; family Lycosidae; genus Pardosa; species Pardosa pseudoannulata. Next base: position 27,709,503 of record CM063506.1, read on the forward strand.
ATGAAAAAGTTTCTGTTTAATGGCTGTATGATTTGGTATGCCAGTCATGTAAAATGGCCTTGAGTAGTATTCATTAATCACCACACTGCTTCACCAGATTAAATACACCCCTTTGGTAAAACTTCTCTCTCTCTGTTACTTGAAGTTCAAAACTGCCTGCTGCATTTCTTTGTTCAGACTGGACTTTTCAAGAATTTTTTTAAGGGACTGAAGACATAAAAATTGCATTGGGAAAGATTAACACTATAAGGCTGTTGCTTGAGTGTCTCCTCCTGCAGTGAGTATAACTTCTGGGTTACACCTCTTGTGAAATGGAGATGGGGGTTGGGTAATATTATTATGAAACAGAATTGCCTTATTTTGAAGTTTTCCTAGATTTTTGCCTTATTTGCAATCTCTTCATTGTTTCTCAGGACCTTTCCTCAGTGAGGGAGACATCTGTATATTTCAATATATATAAATATATGTGTGTATATATATATACATACACACACACATGTAACATTCTGCCTCAATTGCATCACATTGACTGCTTGCTTGCTGTCTGTATTGAATATGGATCATCTGCCATATCAACTTGTATATTGAGTTGAAATTCAACCAGCAGTGTGTACTTTTAGCATCTTTCCACTACAATGGTTATTGACAGACATGCTTTTCTATATACTTTCTTAATTTTTCGATGAATGTACTATTGTATGTCCAGCAGTAGCAAAAAAATTATGGTCCTGTCTGGACACATTTAGTAGTAACATTGCCATTGTTAACATTTTAGTATTCTTCACATACACTTTAGAAATTAACAAATGTGACTATAATCCCATTCCTCAATGTTGTTGCTTATAAATCTGCATTGGCAACACAGTAATTTGCACATAAATGGCAACCATACCCTTAAACAGAAACTTTTTGATCACCCCTTGTAATTTTGGTTTTTACATGAAGTCTGTAAAATTTAAATTGTATCACTTCCAAAATTTACTTTCTGGTAATATTTCTTTTTATTCACAGAAATTCATATTTGCATTCTATTTAACTTAATTATATAAATATAAGTCCAAAATAAAAATGGTTATTGTTTAAGAAAGATACTAGGTCTGACCAAGCACAAGTATTGTTGAACGATAAACAGATCCTTTAGTTTTGTTCTACCTATTATGTGACATTTTAAGCTAAAAAGCTTCATCAAAATTATCATTTCTAGTGAAATATTTATATTTTACTGAAAATCGCAGCAATTTACCTTATGTGAAACATATATTTCAATTTGAACAGATATTGAATATGGTATAATTTTTTTAATTTATGGGATGTATTCATCTTATGGAGGAACTTTAGAGATATTTTGAAAGTATTTATTTAAAAGAAAAATAGTTGCTTAGCTATAATATAAACTTGATTTAGTAAATTTTTTTTCAGTGAATTTATCTTCAGTTTTGCATGTTATATCAAACATATTTATTTTTAATTAAAAATGACTTAAATTTTTTGTAAGTTATTTATTTATACGAAGTTAATTTAAATTTATATTCTATAGGGTAACAGTGGAATTGTTTGAATCTTTTAATGTTTGTAATTTTGCTTCATATAATTAAAAAAAAAAGATTTTTTTAAAAAATTCAATATCTGATCAGATTTGTTTGCAGTCCTATGGTTATAGGTTAGATAGGTTGTTGAGCAATCAAGCCTCATAATTAAATTATATTAATTTCTTAACATTTTCATGCTGTCGATTTGAAAGTTGAAAAAAACAAGAAGCCTATTCAATTTGGGTAAGGTTCATCTTTATTTATTTCACAGCTGATATTCTCACTTTTTAATATCTGCACCTGACATATAATTTATCCCTGTAATGTGTGAAGTTAGTTTTTCTAAGATGTGTTGCAAGTAAACTAGAAAGGAAAAAGAGAATTCAAACTAGTATGCAAACATATTTAGATGTTCAAATTAGAATTTCTGCTGTCTGTCACAATCACAAGTCCTTTGCTTGCTTATTATGTAAAGTTTGATGCTGCTTTAGTAATGCATGTAGAAGTCAAGATCTAATCCTTTTTAAATAGAAACTGTTCAACTCAATATGAAGATTCAAAGTGAAAAGTATATAAATATGAATTCATGCTATGATTATGAGTTTGTGTTTAATATCCTAAGTTATTCCTAATCGTGTTCATGTTAAGGTATATAATATTTGCTTTGCTGTATATCAGTTGAAGGTGTTTGTTATGATCTGTGTTATTTGAGAAATATCTTAAATGCCTTGTACAACTAATACATTTTGTAAAAAAGCATTTAAATGCTAAAAAATTAACTGAAGCTAGTTGTTTTTTTGTACACATTATTAATATAAATGATTATCTTAAAAGAATGTTTTAAATGACTGTATAGGTAGAGAATGATAATATGTAATGCAAAATGAGTTCAAATGGAATTTTTATCTATTCAATTCAGAGATTAATTTATCATCACATATTGAAAATTTTCATGTTTTCACTTTTCACGTGAGCTAGTAAAATACTATTCCATAAGCTAGTTTTGACCTTTTTTTGCAATCAAAAGTTCAGGAGCTTGCATTTTGTTTGATTTTTAATTAACTTAAAATAATATTCTTATCTAAATATCTTGATTAAATCAGATGTCATAGTAAAATGTTTTTTTACTAATATTAAACTTAAGTTTAAAAAAGTATTTGTAATAATTTGCTGACAGAGTTCAAAATAGACTTTTGCTAGACTTGAGAACCCATAAATAATTCTCTTTTTTTCCCTCAAAATATCAGGCATTTTAAAAATGTTTATTTAAACATTTTGATAAACCTTTAAGATAGCCCATAGGTTTGTTTTCTTGACAACTGAGAAATAAAATTTACTAAGCTTTGCTTTTTTTTTATTTAGTTTTTATGTGTTCTATGTATGTCAATTAGTTGAATCTCAGTGATGATTAAATTTAGAGAAGACATACTAGTCATAAGTTGAATCTTATGTTTTTGTGTAGCCTTTTCCTTAAAGTATAAATTAAATTGCAGAGTGTGCACTATATTATAATAATTTTAGTATAATAAAGTCAAACTATTATATTTCTGATCAACCTTAGAAAGTATGTTACAATAAAAAAAAATCAGCTTGCACTATTTTTTATACCATTATGTTCTACCATTTGAAGGAAATTTCTCTAACAAAGTCTCTATTGAAAATAGGTAATATGCACCACCATAGATTCCCAAAGTGGTTTCTATGGACCTCCAGGGATTGACAGCATCTTGCAAAGTGTTCATGTCAATAAATTAAAAAAAAAAAAAAAAAAAAAAAAAAAAGTTGAGAATGCATGAGATGTTTATGGTCCATAAGATTGGATCCAATTTAAACAGATTATCCAAAATTTAGACATTCCATAAATGCCATAAGGCCTTTAATACAGTTTTTACCTATGCATATATATAATATTTACATATATAAATTAACTAATTATGTATTAAGTATATATTTTAAACCACTGAGTCCATCTAAAATTTCACATGACAGTTGCCACTGTTAGATAAATTTCACACTTGTTTTGGATTGTTTAAGTATGACTGTTATTCCAAAACCATTACATTGTATTGGTTTTGGAGTGATTCCTAGCTAAGTCTACAAAAAAATCGGTGAGTGCTCTATGGGACAAAATAGTTTTGGAACCTCTGTGTACCACTAAAAAGAAGTAAAATATAATCTATGATGGTTATACAGGTTTAAGAACCTTTTTATAGTATTGTAGATATCTTTGTTTTTTAATACTGCATTTTTTTCCCACACTCGTAATGCTCTTAAATTGGGCTGATATATCGTTGTACTGCATATATGTCATATTTACATGTAAGGTTGCCAAGTTTTTTTTTTTTTTTTTAAACAAACAAGTAAAGAATAAAAAAAATAAAATAAAAAAAAATAAAAAAAAAGTGGACAAGCCAAATATTTAGGCTAATTCTCATTGAACCTCTTATGATGTGTTATTGAGTGTTCCAAAAAATATATATATCTTTCACCAAAAAAAAAATAATTATAAAAGTAATAAACATAGGTATTTTATGAAAAACAAAAGGTAAATCTCAATAATAATACAAATTTTGTACTTATATTAAATGTCTTGTGGAATGTATTATTATTTTTTTTTTCTTCTTGGGCTTTCAATTTAGGGGGGGGGGTTACTAGAGTGAGTGGGTGGTGGGATAGTGAACTGTTTGCTCAAGTAGTTGCCACTGGGTAGCCCTGTTTGAATGTGAAATTTGTAAGTATTTTTAGACTTTTCTACATTTGTGAGAGATGTAATGTTATAATTAGTTTAGGTAAGACCACATATTTAATGATTTTTTTTTTTTTTTTTTTTTTCATTTCAATATAAGATTTTTTTTGGGATATTGGAAAGTTCAGTATCCCTTGTATGTTGCCTCCTGGTATTTGAAATTATTTCCATTGTGAAATCATTCAAATATTTTTCAGTGTTTTAACATTTTTTGTTTTCTTCAATATAATCTAGGATTTTCCTTTATTTCACTGGCTACAAGTTGGATTTTTTTTCATGCTGTATAAGTCAGTAATTTAATGCTACATTTATATTTTATTAAAAATTCTCCACACTATTTAAGAAAATGGTTAGCTTTTTAGTTGCATTTAAATATTAAGTTTAAAATGTTTATATGAATCTACTCATCAGTGGCGTGCGGTAGGTGTTCATACAAGGTGTGCGGAGAGCAACAACAACAACAATAATAATAAAACCATAAAAATGTACATTAAACACTTCCTTAACACTTATTATTCATTTGTACACAAAATCCATACGTCTATCCGTATTACTAATAAAATAACAAAAAGCTTATATTTCCACAAAAAACTTCAGCAAACGTAGCACTACACAGTGCCCACCGCTGTGGTGCCTCATCAGGATGCTTATTGGTGCTGACAAACCGAAAGTCTAGTTCACATGGAAAGGATTTCACTGCACGCTGGCGCAATAGAACGAACTGTTTCTCGTTTGGTCAGTGGATTTTATTAATTGTTTTTAACATTTGGAAATCATATATTCTGTGAAAAACATCTTCACAATTTTTAAAAACAAAACCAGGGATATGGTGTTAGAGATATAACTTATATACTGTCTGTAAAACACAGTCAATGGTAAAATTTGGACTGTTCTGTTAAATTCCTTTTTTTTTTTGTCTAACAAAACAAAATTGTTTTTCAGCGAATTATTTCTATAAATATAATACATCACAGAAATTAATTTACCACACTAAAACATTTCCCTTTATATTGATGAAATACTTCTTTTATATTTCCATAAAATCAAAATCTTACAATATATAAATTTAAACATTAACCGTCTGCAAAAATCGTATGGCCAGTAAATCAGTTAAAAGACCAAAAGCGCTTTAGCACATAAGTCCCCTCTCTAAACGCTTAATAAACCGTACCTTTGGATGATTCTGAATGCCAAATACAGGAAAAATAGCTGCACTTACCTCAGTGCCGTAGTATGCAGTGCTTCTCCAGTAGCCCATACATATATAGCGTGATTTTCTATTAGTGCGTAGTGCGTACACATAAAAATTTCTTATGTTTGTTTGCTTTTGAACATGCTACATGGTGCAGCACCTAGTACCGCATGCACTGCGAGAATACAAGCAAGTAAATCAACATAATATTTGAATATATTATAAATAATATTTATTATATACCATAAAGATAGGTAGACATAGGTGCAGAAATTTATTCTCTCATAATTTTTGTTAGGGTGTGCAGTTCACACCCTGCACATATGGACAGCACGCCACTGCTACTCATGAATGCTAAGGGAAGTAAAACAGAGCTGAAAATAATTTATACAAGAAATTGCTTAGATTTTGAATATGTTATGAACATATAGTATTTTAAATTTAGAATTTTACTAGATAATTTTTTTTTTGTTTTGTTTTGTTTGAAAGAAATTTTGAAGAAAATAAGCAGTTAAACAATAAAATGTTTTAATCTATTATCATTATATATGTCCTATATATATTCAGTTGTATTTAGTAGCAATAAAAATTAACCATAATATAATTTGCTATCTGATCAATTTTAGTTTTGTATTCATTAGAATGGAAAATACTCTTATTTTCAATTAAATTTGGTACTGAATAGTTACTTTTGTATCTAGTCTGGAAAAATTGCAATTTCCTAATTAAAAGTACTTTACAAAACTTTTTATTAAAATTAAGTTTAGGAACTGGCACACAAATTTTCAGTTTATTTTGGGTATATTCATATCCTCCAACTACTATAGATTTTGTATAATTACAGAAGGTATGAAGTGATTACTAAATTATGCTCCAGGACTTAAGAAGTACAGAATTTGACTTTCACAGCATATTTTCAAAAATGTGTAATAGTGTGATGGAAATTAATGTATTTATTTTCCAATCTATATATTATATAATTTTTTTTTATTATGCAATTTAATCTTGAATATCTTTAGCAATGAAGAATTATAAAGATGTCAATTGTATTTGTAGTTTTCAGTTAGATTTGTATGAATAGACTTGCTTTACTAATGTATGTAAAATGTTTAGGTTTTCGTTTTGCATTGCATTCAGTTTCTTAGTTTAAAATCAAATTATTCTGTTTTATTTCCCAAGATACATTCCACTTCTTCATTTATGTTTTAAGGTGATTTCTAGAATTCTAGCTAACATTTAAAAAATTTAGATTTTAGTGTTGATTTGCAGTTATCAAAATGCTTTTGTTAATATATGTTAGTTTTGATTCATATTATAAAAATAGTATTTTCATTCATAGTTTTAAGTTAAATAAATATTACTTGGTGCTCTTTATTTATATATATATATATATATATATATATATATATATTGTGACATTTAGGCTGTGATGCTGTGTATTGTGCAATATTAAGTACTATGGCTTGATTAGTGACCAAGGTTGGAGGGTATGCGTATATTTTATAAAATTGTGACTTCTACATGATGTGCAATTTCCTGCATGATCTGTAATTTGTGTGTTTTCCATACTTTTTTTCAGGAGCTTTTTTATTTAATATAAAGTAATTTAATTCAAACTTCAGAAAATCCAATTGTAGCATTGCACAGAGTAAATATTCTTTTTAGTGGGAATAGATTGTTATACTGCTTTGTGGAGTTGCTGTTTGCATGAATATTAGTACTTGCCTAGTCTGCATTGTTTTTAGGAAGTTGCATTAGTTGTGACTCGTAACCATTTATTAAATTAATGAAGGGTGAAAAGTCTTCTGTAAATTATACCCTTCATGTATATATTTAATGTGGTAACATATGGATTAAGAATTTAGTCAAAGATGTTTTGTTTATTGCTCACTCACAGCATAAAGTTTTAAATCAGTTTAAAAATATACTTTTTTTAGTTTACAAACTGCTTTTATGGCTGCATGTGTACATAAAATCCCTCATCAAAAGCATTATTAATTTTTGGGTATCATTCCTTTTAGTTCTTTATTCATAAAGATCAATTCATGAGGCATTTTAGAATTTTAAGAAACTTAACATTATTCTTGTGGAGCAAGACAAAGCAAAAATATCTGCTGCTACTTATTCAGTCTTTTCTCCCCAAGCATATATTAGTAAAATGAAGCCATAATTATACTAATGAGTTTGACATTTAATTTAAAAGTGTATAATAAAAATATTTATTTACTAGTATACACCCTTTTTGAAAGTAACATACATTTTACTTATTTAATATGGATTATATAAAATGAGTTTGTAGTATTCTATATAAATTCTCCATCATAACTTAATATTTATTTATAATTGATGCATTTGTATTTGTTTTGAACTTTCTAAGCTTGAAATTAGCTTTTAACTCATTTTGAGTTTTAGATTGCATTATAGATGTTAATAATTTAAAAGGAGCAAAAATGTTTAAAATTGTATTCTGCTGTTTTAAAATTTTGGGATTGTTACAAAAACTTTCAATAATAATCTCTTCAGTTTTCTTAAATTTGAATTTATTTAACCAAAATAACTGGATTTGTAATGAATTAAAATGTTTTTATGTTCTCTTTTTGCAAAAACTTACAAAACTTGTTGATTTTGTTTAAAAATTACTCTCTGGGTTTAAAGTGGTTGAAATTTATTTATTGCAGAAGACCTATTAATTGTGGAGCCATTACCAGTATTACTAGACCCTATATTAAGGGTGAGTAACTTATGTATTTTGAGTGATGTGTCCAAAATGTTAATGTATTTATGAGGTACCCTATTGTTTGTGAGATTTGTCTTGTCCATTGTTTGCTATTTGTTGTTCATATTTCATGGTGAAATTTTATACCACAAGCTTTTTATGCTGCTTCTCTCCATTTTTTAACTCTCAGATTCTTAATGTTTTTCATTACTGATTGTAAGAAAATTGAGGAAATATCAGGTGGAAAATAAAATCCTTATTAAGTTGTGCTTTTGTAGGCTTAAATTGATAATCATGCTGTATTTAATTAGAATTAGTCTTGTACATCCGAATTACAATACTTTGGGATGTCTGATAAAGTGTACTGTTAGGGCCTTCTTCCTTGATTTTGGACTTTTAAGTTTATGAAACTCCACATATGAATCAAGACTGCTGTTTTCACATTATAGGAGTCAAAAGTTTAGAATATTTAGGTGGGTCTGTCGAACATGTTTACTATCTATGTGTATCTAGGCTTCTTTAAACTCTTTATGTAGACCCAATATCATTACAGAAGTTGTAAAAACTAGATCTATCTACGTAAGTTGTCAAATTTAATGTTAAAAACTGTTATAAAATCCATGTGGAAGCACTTATGTAGTCCTGGAATTTCGGGTCAGAGTGGCATAACTACTGTCCTGAAGAAAGTTTATAAATATACAAAGGATGATTTAAGAGGGGAGAGAAACCCTTAACCATGAAGTGAGACTTGTTGATTGAGAGAGAGCCTTTGGCTGCAGACCCTTTTATTTTTGTCATATTTTTCCGAGTGAAATTTATTAATTTTTCTCATGGCCTAGTTATATTGTTGTGATGTTCCTTAAATGTTTGTGCTTTATGATGTCTATATTTTTCCATTTGATGCCTTTCTCCACTTCCTTTAAATGTTTGACTGAAATTGCATATAATATAACTATATTTGAACTTGACGTAATATATTTTATTTGCTTCTTATAAATGGCATCTGTTTTTAATAAGCCATAATAACTAAAGTAACGCTGCTTACAAATCATAAATGATTTGCATGTCATCTTTTGAATTCACTGCTTGTTGTAAAGTTTCTTTGTGCTTTTAGATTAACTTTTGAACAAGTATTACTCTTAATTATATTCTTGGATTTCATTCTTTATTTTTTAGGTAAAAAAGAAAAACCGGAAACGAAATAAAGGTATTTCACGTAGCATCTCCCACCCAACTGTACAATGTAACAATTCTTCTAGTCTATCTACAGAGAAACGTCATACTCATTCTGAAGGATGTATGCTGTCAAATATTAAGCCAAAGCAACAGCATAACAAATTGGGTCATGCTTGTGAAAACTGTGATAACAATATTTGTACAGAAATTAAATATCCAAGTAAAGAGAGGCGACCAAATAGCATGCCTTTACAGAACCTAACCAATGGCTCAGTCATTAGCTCAGCTGGCGAGAAAGGTGGCACACTGAAGGGAAAAGAGAAGTTCAGTTTTAAAAAGTTCCTCAAGTTCCAGAAAAGGGATTCAATCTAGTCTTTAAGTAATCCTTTTTTTCCCCTGAGGTCTGCTTATTCTATTTTTCTTTGAAATGATTTGTGATTTTCATGCATGTACATTCATTTTGAACCATACATCTCATCTTGTATTTTATATGCATATTTTTCATATTTCTCTATTTAAGATCATCTATGGTGGGACAAATTCAGCATTAGATATAAAATTATGTACATTGTAAATCTACCTTTATCTTGTAGAACTCTTTTGTGTGATATTCGTATTCAAGCTATAAGGTTAAAAATAAACTTATTAAAATCTCCTTTGCTACACCTGTAATGTTTAATAAAGGAAAAAGGAAAATTAATGTTAATTTTCATCTTGGTTATTGTGTTAAATAAATCATTGTGTATTGAAAATTCATCTTAATTATAATATCTTTAATTTAATCTTTTCCATATCTGTAGAAAGCTTTAAAGAAATAATACTCTTAATAACTGAGATTTGGGGAATTTTCCTGTATAATAGAAAAAGAAGTTTAGTTTTCTTAAATTAGATTCATAATTTCATCAGATATTTTCAAGTGAAATGAAGCAAAAAATAATCAGATATCTATTTGTTCAGAAATTTAAATGTTTTAACTGTAAAATTATGGTACATTCATTTAAGACTTATTTCTAAGCAAGATTAGAATATATTTTATTGAAAACACCAACTTGCTATGTATAAGATTTTAAAACAGATATGTATATACATTATATTACATTAGAACTTGTTCACAAAATAGTATGTCTTTTTCAAATTTTGTTTAATTTAAGCACAATTTTTATGAAGGTATAAGAAAAGTAAAATAAATAGACCTCTATAATTGATACCAAGCTCGTATGGTATGGCCAGTCTCCTTTTTTTATATTATCTGACTTATTGCATTTCCTGTGCAGAATAGTCTTGATTAAAGTATTTGCTGTACAATTTTTATTCAATAGATTTGTAATTAGACTAATAAATATTATGATTTTGTAATTATTGCAGAAGTGAATTTTAATCTTTTATCAAGGTAACAGCTTATAACTGTTTTACAGTGATTTAAATATTCTACTGCTTAAATGATTTTATTAAATTATTCAAATTAAAAAACAAAAAAGGTAAATTCTTTCATTATTTTTCAAATTAAGGTGTTAAGCATAGCATCAAATTTAATGCCCTTTAAATACAAATACTGTTAATAGTTTTTATTCTACATTAGGTACTTTTTTTTTTTCCTTTTGCAAATTACCACATTAAGTTGTGAATTCATTCATTTCTGACGCTGAATTACATTAATGCCAATTCAGTAAATTTACCTTGAATAAGTTTCAAATTACTTAAATTGTTTGTAGAATTCTATTGTTTATTTGCATATTCAGTATCTATAACTACACTTTTGTAGAAGTAATTATGTTCAAATTTTGATTTTAAAAAACTAAAGAAGACAAACTTGTTTTTCAATTTTAATTGATTCTCATTTATGCAAAGCATACATCAATATGACTATATTTAACAAATATTTTTTGGCATAAATTTGGTTAATTAATCTATCCTGTAAATTAGAATACTGAAAGTTTAAAAATGCAGTATATCATAACAAAAATAACATGTGATTTTTAGCACAGTATGCCTATTTTTAAAATTTTGTTTTTACTTCTTTATTTGAATGTGCTTGAATAAATGAATTAGAAGCTGTACTGACTCTAGACGAAAGACAATTTATCTCTGAAAACACTTTTAGTTTCTTTTTTAAATTGTGTTTAGTAATCTTCTAACTTAATGAATTAGTTTATGTAGCATCAATTTTGGTTGTAAATTTAATTATTTGTAATGTTTTATTTGCATTTTTTCTGTCTATATGTAATTTTAAGCTATAATAGCTAAACTGTATGTGTATAAAGTTGACAAGTTTTATAAAGCTAGTTTTTCTTCTTTTATAATCTAATCTAGAATGAAATCTCTTTTCTTAGAAGTTTGGTAACTTGATGAAAATGGTAATGCAAAGTAAATATATTAAAACTTTTGCTCAAGTGTTTGACATTTGCTATGGAATATTCAAATTTTAAGACAGTAATTACTTAAGTATTAAGATGTATTACAGTCTTGTGATTAGTAAATTTGAACATTGCGTGGTTGTTTTATAAGAGGGACCAAAAGTTGTGCAAAATGAATTATGTTCTTAAAATGTTTTCCCCCTGCTAGTTACCTCTTAATAAATGGTCTCAGTTTTATTCCTTTTTTTGTGTTAACACTTTTTTTCAGTCTGTAAATATAGGAATATGTCTCATTGACATGAATAAATGATTTAATAGTTTCAGTTGTTTGCGTACTTTCTTTTGACCAAGCCTTAATATTTGAGACTAGAATTTTAGCTTGTGGCTAACATAGGGGTAGAAATCTCATTAATGCTTAAAATAGTTTTAAAATCTAAAATATGCAGTCACCACATAACATAATAGAGATTAGAACAGATGTATCATTAAACTTTTGAGTTTCAGCATATGGCTGCCAAAGGCATTTTTTAATGTATGGCTAGAACATTTTAAAATCTAACTTAACACATTGTATGCAGGACACGTACTAGTACGTTTTCTGACGATTGATACTTGAGTGCAGGTCCCATACTAGTATGGGTTAGTGAAACAACATTGTTTGTGGGTTTAAAAAAAAAAAAAAGTATATACAGGAAAACAAAGCTGAATGTTCTTGTCTACTACATATTTTCTGGATAAATTTAGACAAACTAGTTTTACATCAGTTGATGTGACTGATGTAAAATTAAACAATTTTTCAACTATTGAGATTTAACTGAATAACTAAATATACACTCAAAATGCCCACTCCTGGTACAATTCTGCTGAGAAATGTACCTGCACACAATGCTTTAACATGGTACAGCCCTCAAATCTAATTTCTTTGATAGCAGACAAGCTGCTGTGTCAAGTGTCATTGTAGGTGGCACTGTAAGCAGTGAGATCAAAATACAGGGTTTCTGCGCACCTGGAATGTCATGATTTTCTAAGTAAAATTAGTAAAAGTCATGGATCCGCAAAGCTACCAATTAAAAAAAATCAAAAAATGCCTCTGCAAGTAAATTTCCTTTCTGAACAGAAGTGGCTGCATACTTTTTCCTTTTGTCCATAGTGCAGGACTATTTGTACACTGAGACATGTGACATATATATTTACTGTAAAGAGTTACTAGGAGTTTCAGTAAATAAGATATTTTTATTTTGAGGCATTAAATTTTGAGATTTATATAGAAATGTTAATAATTATTATTGATTGTGAGGCACTAAATATTTAGGCAAAATCATTGCATTGAATTATTTAATAATATTTTTACTTGTCATTTGGCTAAAGTTACTGAGTTTGGTACTTATGTATTACCCCATTGACCATATTGCCAAATAAAACTTGTTCGCCAAGGAAACTCAAAACAAGCAAGCTTAATAGGTGGGTAAATGTATAAGTATATTATTCTGATTTTTTTCTTAAATTATTGAAAATTAAGATTTTGTACAAAATATAGGTTTACCTTTAGGGCTATCATGTTTGGCTATTATTCATGGTCACCTCAATAATACCAGAGTCCCTGAATTAAAATTGGAAATTTTTTGATTGCATTCATAAAATTGCTATATGATTAAACTTAGGTATGTAGGTACTATAACAATATATATATATATATATATATATATATATATATATATATATATATATATATATATATATGAGAGTTTATAAACATGTATAAAGTATTTTTTATCACAAGTTCTTGTAATTTCTCTAAAAGCATACATTTTATTTGTATGTACATCAGAAGTTTTATTCATATATACTTTAACAAAATATTTTTAAAGTCATGGAAAATGATCTGAAAAAATCAGGGAAAGTCATGGATTTGAAAAATTTTATTCTGGTAGATACCCTGAAAATAGTTAAGGGGTGGCATTTCAGACCATCACACTGAGACTATCTACTGCACAGTCCTGTCAGATTTATATACTAAATGAAATGCAACTGTATATTAATTATGTAAACTGAAATAAATATTAACAGAATGATTTTAAAATCAACAGGTGTCAATATCTACTTTGAAAAAAATCATAAAATGAAAAGGATATTAAATATTTAGATCCTGACTAAATATAAATCTTGATTAAATGTAAAAATAGTTGAATTACAAAACTGGTAAAAAGTATACATAATGGGAGGAGGGGGAAATCCTGAAACTCACAAAGACCAACAAGAACTACTGTTTTTGTGAATGGTTTATATGCATTTACAGACAATTGAAGTCATAAATCAATTTTAAACTAATAACCCAAGAAAAGAAATATATTGTTTTAAAAGATCATGGATCTGTTTTTAATATTATATTACATTTCTGGGATTCGTTATATTCAATGAAGTGCTTGTGCTAGGGGCACAACATTGGGTAAGTCATGCTGTGACAGAGCTCCTTTGTCCGTAGTACATGATTGTAGTTTAAGACACCACTTCAAAAGCTTAGCACATTTGAAAGTAAAATAGCTAATTTTTATGTTTCCAGATTCTTTACATCTATAACAAATAAAATATTCGAAACCTATCTGCAGATTTTTCTATGTTCCTGCTATTTAAATCATGATATATTATTTATGTACCTTTTAAAAAAGAAAAAAATCAAGTATTAATGGTAGGAACAATGTTTTTACATTTCTTAAAACAAATTTTAAAAAAATATTCAGGAAGGTTGAACAGATAGAAGCTTTAAAAGCTTTTTTAGAAAGCAAGAAACTCTCTCAGTAGAATTTGGTTCTATTAAGTGATGTATGCCAATGGATTTCACATTAAAAATATATTTTATACACTTGAAGAAAAGTTATTCCAAGAACTTTATTTTGTATGATGTTATATGTACATGAAATATAATACTTTAGGTCCATCTTAATTTGATTTTGAAGTGACTCTGAAAGTCATTGCACAGATGAGTCTTGGTTTTATAAACAGAATATTCAAAGGTTAAGTTTTGTTGCTTCTGACTTTGATTTTCCTGTACAAGCCACTTGCCATAAACTCTCTAACTGCAGCTCTAATTTACTAGAAATTAGAAACAAGAAGAAGAAACTAAACATAATTACAACAAAATTACATATTTAAATTTAATTAGTTTTAAGAGCTTTTTATGTTTAAACTTATTGTGATGTCACTTATTAAAACTTTTCTATGGAAAAAAAAATACATAATTTCTTTGAAGTTTAGTGAAACAAAGATTACTATTTTCACGAACTTGCATTAATAAAAGTTCAATACAGACATATTAAGTTCTTTTAAAATGTTTTACAATAATTTAAAACATGGTAACAAATCTAAGTATATTTTTAAAAAAAAGTTGCTATTCACTAATTTAATGTTTTAAAGTATCTTTTATTGATGATAAAAATATTACAGAATCTACAAAATCACTTATATAAATCAAATTATATTTATAAATTTAATTTAAAATATTATCAATAAATATTTAAAATTGTGCTTCAAGCTTACCTTTTTTCACTTTCTAAATCATTTATTGTATTATTTTGATTTACCACTTTGGACCTCAAGATCTCCAACTGCTTCCCATAGAAGTGTTTAAGGCTTTCATCTCGTTGAAATTCTCTGGATGAATACAAAATCAATTCAATACAAAGTTTAGATACTGCAAGTGGAATTATAAACAACCATACACTTAAAATCAAGCTTACCCAGATTTAAGTTTCTGCAATTCTTCTGACTTCTCTCTACTTAGATTCTGCAATAAAAACTCGGAATCAATCATATGGTCAAAAGAAAATGAAATTTTCACATTTTATCATCCATGCACACATTAAATCATCAGTGCAGTACCAAAAATAAATTCTTATCCAATGCAAAGCAAATTTGTTAAGAGAAAAGACAATAGTTCTTAAAACTATATTGAAATGATGCTGTAAGTGATTTAGAAAACCACTTTTGGCAAATTATTTCATAATTAGATTGAAGCTAATGCATTATAAACTTTTCTTTTATTACTTGCAATGGAGCTTAGTATTCTAAAAAATTTGAGTACAGAGGAATTCCAAAAGGAAAAAATAGCTTGTATTGTCCTAATCTAATGACCTGCTATCCCTCTCATCTCAACAGAAAACAGTCAGAAATTTCAACAAGGCTGAAATTTATTAAATGAAATGTACCCATTTTTGGCAGCTTTTCAAAGTATGATTTTTGCCTAAATATTTGAGATATATTTAACTATTATATTCATTGCTACTACTTTATTTAAATTTATGTTGAAAAAAAATAAAATAGCTTAAAATTAAGGTAACTTTCTTGCTTTTTTAAAAATTAAACCAGTACAGAGAAATTTTCACTCTATTATGGGAGAAGTTCAACCCTTTGTATCTCAATAACCTCAGATTGTAGAATGTATAAATTCTAACATGTAAAAAATATGTAGAATTTAAAAAGCAAAAATAAAGTTATTTTCTACAAACATTATAAAATACTTTGCTCAAAAATTATCATAAACTACCTTTGGTTTCCCTAATAAGCTTTTAATTTAATAAATCCAAAGTTTATTTCAGTAATAATCAGACACATCTGATTAAAATGATAAATGAAACTTTCATATGAAAACTAAACTTATAAAATTCCAATCAAATTGTCATATTGAGCAAATTATGTTAACTGCAGTGTTGCAAGATACTAACAATCGCAAAATCATCTTTTTAAAGTTCATTGTGTAAATGACATTACTTTTTGGGTATGTTGCAGACCTGTAGCATGGGGAAATGGGGACACAAAGAGTTAGAGAAATTCTTACTCTAGAGTTTAACATAGAGCAAAGTTAATCCCACATATTAAACAACAGGTTTGACTTGTCATTTCACTATGGGGTATACACATTGGCAGGTAAAATGTGTTTGTGGTGCATGGTGGAGATTCTTAATAATTTTGATTATCCACGGGAGGGAGTTTATTTATCCTAAAAGTGTAATATATCTCACATATGTTAACATGTGACTATTTAAACCCACAGATTTATTTTTTTTTTAGCACTAAGCAAATTTACACAGTATTGAGGATTAACTGTAGCTTTCCTAGGCAATACTTGGAAGAATGTACTGAAGAATTTTATTAATACTAAAAGTAATCTAATATATTTTCAACCAATAATTTCAAATGAGTTTTGTTACTAGCAAAACATGGTGTTTTAAGATTGCTAATGACATCTAATATCAACAAACTACTGTTATCATGCTGAGCTCAATCCTACAAAGAACAATATATTAACTTTTGCCATATATTTGCTAATCAATCATTGAGAAATACATCAATATTGTTTATAACTTCCAATAAATTTAAAAATATGTTCTTGTTTTTAAATATGCAGTATATAATAGATGATACTCACCTAACAGAGGAATATCATAGAACAACTGTTTGAAAAATGGGAATGTGTACTTAAAAATTGAAAAATTATGGGTTACTACATCTACTGATTTCAAGAAAAAGATTTAGTGTACTTTCTTTTTGAAAACAGAGCAGTGGACTAAAACAGGTTGGAAACCGCTATGTTAAGCTAAATTCTGCCAAATTGACATCTAGCAATTTTCAGCCTAAAAAAATGTGTATAAATAATGGGAAAAACTTACAGAAAAATGCTCTTGCAGTCTTCCCATATTTAAGCTGTAATCCACTATGGATGTTTGCAGAAGTTTTTGTTGATGATCTTGGAAAGAAGCCTAATACAAAAAGAAATTTAATGTGATATAGTGCTAAATTTTATTGGGGAAAGAAAGAAAATAATGTTATTACAGAAAAATGACTTCTTACCTTGTTTATTAAGACATCTCTTTCTATTGAAATATTCTCTGTCTATATAAAGATGAAAATTTTAATACATTATTATGGCCATTTAAACTATAAATATAAATATTATTAATTTAATGTATAAATTAGTAAGCACATTAAAGTGAATGAAAGTTTTATAAGGATGATTAACATTATAATAAAAATTAAAGTAAGGCTTTAAAAATGAGAGAAAACATTGCAAAAGTTTACTTTTGATGGATTTCTGAATCTTACAACTTAAAACAGAAATAACAATAAACAAGGAAATGATAAAAAAAAATCAAATTAGTAACTTTTCTTAAAAATTTTTAAGACAGTTTTGGTAGCTTATTACTACAATGATTTATCAGTATGCTTTTATTGTTAAAATGTTTGTAGTCACAAAATGATATTTTAAAAGTTAATTACTATTTTCAAAAGAGACAGTAGCATATTTTGTGCTTCTTGTTGCAATTGCTTCGATTCTTCTAACTGCGTTAAAATGTGATTTCTCTCCAGCAGAAGATCTTGTTCAGAACTCTTCAAAGATTCATTTTTAACTATTAGTAGATTTATTTGTTCTTTCAGCTCTTCAACCTCACCCATAAGTGAAATTTTAGATTTCTGAGTGGACTGAAATAAAAATTATACAATTTAGATCCTGATTGATTTTTTTTTTTAAATCAAAGAGATTTTAAATATCAGAATACTAGTGGTATTTTAGAATTATTTCACATCACAAAATATAGATATTTAACACAAATCAATATGCATGTGTAAATTTTAAGAAATATGTGCCATTTTAAAATTTGTAGCATTTATACATGTTAGCATTATTCCATCTAAATTAACTTTTCTTGTTAATATATATATATATATATATATATATATATATATATATATATATATATATATATATATATACATACATACATACAGAGAGTGATCACACATTTTTATAAGAATTTTGTTTTTTAATATGTTTAATAAGATATCCCTAATGTTAAACTATTATATTAAATCTTTATTTTTAAGATGATGGAGCCTTTCTTAAATCATCGAGGTTGATTTTGTTCCCTTCCTTCTTCCACAATCTTCCAAAGTCCAATGTTTTCAGATGCCACTTATAAAGAGTTGTTTTGAAAGTCTAAATGTACAGCAATCCATAGAAAATATATCTGGCTTTGCATGAAATACATTTAAAGCAAATAGCTTCAGTTTTATTTCTCTTTCTCTCCCTCTTTTTTTCTTTTCTTTTTTTTAATTAATTAATTAATTTATTTATTATTTTTTTTTTTTAAATAGAGCAGTAGATTTAGAAGCATGGCTCACAGGCTTATCCAAATGGAACTTTACACAGTGAAGACTAATTGGGTAAAGGGATGGGATTTCTTTGAAAACAGGCATTAAAACATATTTTTAATAGTAATCCAAATTAATTTTGACATTTTCATCTACTTTCCTTATTTTAGGTTTTTCATTATAAAAGAACCCAGCAATAACCATAAAACCTTTAGCAAAACTTTCATTTTTCTCTACACCAACATTTTAATTCGTTTTCTCCCTTTCTTATAGTAAATCAGTTTTTTTAATAATGACACGATGCAATGTAATTTTAATCAATGTAATGTTAATTTTCAATTGTAACTATATATTTCCATTTTTCACAGAACAATCTGCATATAGGTTTATGCTGAGAAACATGTTTCAACATTAGATAGTAAACATTCTTAAAAAAAAAAAAAAAAAAAAAAAAAAAAAAAAAAAAAGTTTTAAATGATATTTTTATAATCTTGTTCACACTTCCTGCAGAGAAATTTAAAGATTTAGGAATATGTCTTTGTGGGGGGTTGGATTTTTTCTTTAAATATGACATGCAATTTTAGGTTTAATAACGTGCATGTACCTTTATTAAGAATAATTTTTTCTCTTTTATTCATTCAAACAATATCTAATTATATATGTCTGATTACAGTATAAATTTCTTTGACATACCATTAGTATAGAGAAAAATATACAAAACAAAAATGCATATAAATAGCCAACTTAAATTTCTTAAATGCATAATTTTCTTATTACTTAATTATATTTTAGCTAGGAAGCAATTAAAGTTAATTGAAATCTATAAATAAAAATAAACAGTATTTTATTTCATAGCATATAAAACAAAAGAAAAAATCTTTTACTAAACTTCATTAATATTAAGAAATTATTTGCAAAATAATCATTGAGAATAAATAAACAAATTTTAAGAGGTAAAATAGAATACTTCATTATCTAACTGCATTTTCCTTAGATCGTCAAGATGTTTTTTCTGAAGTTGATTCAAAAGTCTGAAATGAAAACCTTGAAATTAATAACACATGTTTAAGTAATTTATACTTACTCAGAGATGATCTATATTTTAAAAAGTAGTAATAATATAAAAAATATCAAACAAAAAACATTCCATATCAAACAAATTTCTATTGTTCACACTATTAGAAAATTTCAATCTACCTGAATCAGCAACCATTTTTGGTTAGTTAAAGTTTCCAAGAGAAGATTCTATTGATTTCAAAATTCAAATTATGTTTTAGAGCTATGCCCTCGATATAAAACAATTCTGGAAATGAAACAACTCATTTTCATTAAAGAAATAACACATTTTATTTAAATTTAATTTTTTTATAAACTTAACAATAAAAGTGCTACACTTGGCAATCTATCCTTGAACTTGGATAAAAGAAAAATACAAATGTATTTTCTGAGATTATTTAAAGAGAAACAAAGTACCTAAAAACATTTAATATATTAGTTTGATTAGGTTTGGAGTTGCTACAGTCTATTATTTTACAACATGAGGGCTTATGAGACTGGGACCTACTGCTTAAATTCTGCTTCCAAATGGCTACAAACATCCATGCCTGCAGTGAGATTCAAATCAGCAAACTATGGCACTAAATAGCAGTGCCTTCCCATTTGTCCATAAATCAGTAATTAGAATATTAAGTATGTGATATAAATAAAATGCTAATTACTTTCAATTTTGCAAATGCTTATGATATTCTTCCAAGCCACATAATACTTTAACACAAAAGTATGTACACAAAATGGCAAAATGAAATAAGACAGAAAATAATATGCCTAGTAAAAATAGATAAAATTAAATAACTAAGGTAAATCCAAAACAGCAAAATTCAATGGCCGAGCATACTCAATGGCACCTTACTATACGCCAAATGGACTACAAAACAAAACAGCAAGAGAAAAGTTTATGCCTCGATCTTGATCTTGGATCAATTTAATATGCTGTTAATCGGAGGACTTACCTGAATCTCTATGCATAGTTTTTCATCAGGATTTATACAGCTATTTAAAAAGACATAGCAAACAGACATACATGCACATATACATACAGAGAATATAAATATATTACTTTTCTTGTTCTTGTGCGACTTTCTTCATGGTCTCTTGAGACACCATTCCTCTCATTTTACTGCACACATCCTCATACTTCACATGCAATAGCTGCTTTTCCTCATGCAAAATGTGGATTTGGTCTGTTAAAACTTTTCTTTCAGACAAAAGAGTTTTTATTTGATCAGATAAGCACTTAACTGAAAGAAAAAAAAATTCCTCAATTATCAAAAACTACGTATAACACAGAAAAACCCAATACATGTACACTGCAAAGGGGGATTAAATCTCCTTTTTTTCTGATTTCTAAATGATTTTCTAAAAGTAGATGTTATCAACACTACATTGGAAAAGTAAAACTTCATCACATTATTTATACAATTAACCTTACAAAAGAATTAGACATTAATTTTTTTTTAATTTGAAAAAAGAAAAATCTAAAGTCCCCTTTGACTTTTGGCTATTATATAATGTATTTTGACCTCTAATGGCTGTATTCACCAAACAGAGGGTAACATATAGATAACAAAATCTAAGGGTTGGGTTGTTTAGGAGTTCTATGGTCTACTTTTTGCAACACGAGGGCTAATGAGATCATAAATGAGATAAATCATCAAAAATTAACAAAACATAAAAAAGGGAAAGAATGAAGATGTATAACAGCAAAAGGCAAAGTTTGCAAAAATTTTGAAATGGGAAAAAACAAAAATTGAAAAATAAATTTTAAAAGATTTATCTGTGTTATAATCACAGGAAAACAACAGTACTATAACTATAGTGGATCGGCTAATCTTCTAACAAGCACAATTCTACGTAAGCCAGAACCAATCGATAAAATGCCAAACTTCATCACATTATTTATACAATTAACCTTACAAAAAAATTAGACATTAATTTTTTTTAATTTGAAAAAAGAAAAATCTAAAGTCCCCTTTGATTTTTGGCTAAATAATGTATTTTGACCTCCTGCTTAAAACCAATTCCAAACGGCTACGAACATTCATGCCGCAGTGGGACTTGAACCCACGAACTCCGGTTCTAAAGGTCAGTGCCCTAATCATTCGGCCATTGTTCGGTGACCAAAATCTAAGGATTACCTACATTCATGGATTAGTCTTGGATCATTTGTAAGTGCTATTTTCCAAGAAAGAATTTCCTGATTCTAGTATTAACACTTTGTTGTTTATAAGCTTACATATGATTGGTTAACAAAGTCGTGTGACTATGTACAAACAGATGTTTGTATTTAGCTTCATTCATTGGCAATGCTTACATTTTACACTGGCAATAATGGAAATACCTGTTAAAAGAAATTTTACCACCAAAGATAAAGTTAATTTATGTAGTAGACAAATATATCAGTATCCTTATAGTCTTCTATTTTCTTGACTATAAATTGTAAAATTGTAAATCCTAACAGCGTACTGTCACAGGTTAACAGAATAGAGATTTAAATTTATTTTTATTTAAATTCTAATATTTACAAAATATTACAAAATCTTACAATTCTCTTATAATTGCATTACATAATTTTTTGAGCAAGGAAATGAATTACATCTACATCTATTAAAGAATTCAAATTGAATAAGCATCATGTAATTGTTATGACATTGAAATGATGAGTTTGTAGATAAATGTATCAATATCCTTACAATCTCCTACTTTCTTGATTACAAGAAATAAAACTGGGAATCCTATCAGTCTATCATGTGTTAAGAAAATAAAGTTAATTTGAATTTCTTATTTGAATTCTAAAGTTACTCAATATTACAAAATTCTAATATTTAAAAAAAACTCAAGCTAATTCTAGAATCACATTGCATAATTAGGACAGAGAAATGATGAATTACATTTACATCTATAAAAAGAAAATTGATTTAAATTTTGTTATGAACTGTTGTTAGCAAAATATTAAAAAATAAATACTAATGGGAAAATAAATCTTTACTGAAGAAAAGATTAAAATGAGCTTCAGTTTTAAACTGGAATAACATAACTAAAGTTAGATATATCAGACTTTATAAAGTAAAGAAAATTAAGAAATATTAGTATACCCATGGGAGAACTTGTGTGGAAACCAAACTTCACATTCATATGATTAATATTTTACATTATAATTACATCATTAGTAATTATTTATTTTTATAAAATATAACATCCAAATTTAAATTTCTGTCAGTTGATATAATAAAAAGTTAAATAAATTACATGACTAAAATGTAGTCATATTTATTTAGTGTCTGGTGAAATGATCTGCACATGCCAGATTAATAAATCCTAGTGTAATTAGCTGATTCAGTACATCAAAATCAGTAAGTTAGCCCTTAATTTGACAAGATGTTTTTTCAAATATTTTTTAATTTCTGTTATTTTTCCATGTCTGTATAGACATTAGGATCTCTGTTAAATATATATATATTATTTTCCATTTTTGAGATAATTAATGTCTGCTGTGGCGAACACTGACAATTATGTTATATAGTAGTTATAAATATACATGTCTGGTGTAGCGGCCAGACTTAGCCAAATTAAAGGTTAGTAGATGAAGTAATCTTCAGATTATGGCATAGTAAATACCTGTTTTGCACTTAATACTTGATTGTGGTTTAATTCATGCTGGTGAACACAACCATTAGTATCATAATAAAATGTTACACAAAGAAAACTTGCATTATGGTAGTCAAGATAGTCTTTTAATGTATATAAATATACTCTTAATCAAAAGAATGTAGAAATAATCCAGATATTTACATACCTTCTTTATGTGTGTCTGCCTCTAATTGAGATATTTTTAATTTTAATTCTGCATATAAAGAATCTTCTTTCCTAAACACAAAGAAAATGAAAATATAGCTTAAAAGTAACAGTGAAACACTAGCTATTAACCCTCTGTATACCCACACTATAAATCAGAAACAAACCCATATATTGATGTCATTTACACAATGAGTATCAAAAGACGGTTTTGTTCATTGTTGCTACCCCAAAACACTACTATTAATATTTTCTTGTGGATACTAAGTTTAATTTTTGTATCAAAGTTTCACTGATCAATTTCATTTGATCATTTCTGAAATATAAAGACAGAATTTATTAAATTGAAAAAAATTGGTGCCATTGATTAAGATAAGATAATTTAAAATTCTTAATGCAGAGAGAATTTTTGTGTAATGTAATTTGCAATATTGATATGAAATATATTTTGTTAGTAGAAAATACACTTTGTGAGCAATAAATTGTCAATTTTATTTTTAAAATTTAATATTTACATGTTTGAAATGATTATTCTATCATTTGAGGAAATATTTTTTACATTGAAGTTGTTGAGATAGAAAGGGTTAAATCAAAGATAATAGAGAAAAAACAAATAAATGCAAAATAAAACATTTTTAAGCAAAATAAAATCTGAAAGAAGTAATAAATTAATAATTTTTGTTTGTTTTTACTTTATATCTGTAAGTAGTTGCATAGTGAGCATAATTGGTGCTTGTGTCATAATACTTTTTTTGGCACTCTTCCCCATGAAGATATATGACAATATAAAACATTTTATACCATTCTGAGAGTGGTATCCAGGGCATTATAGACCCTCTTGCCAATACGAGAACACTTAAGTAATGGCCTTTTGTAAACACACGTTTATAGACTAGATTTAGATTTAGAATTAAGGTGGGGCGGCCCACAAGGGCACCTGCACTGCGGTCCAAGGCCTTTTGTACTGAAAAAAAAAAAAAAAAAAAAAAAAAAAACATTAACCGGAGCAAGGAGTTCCAGCACAAGGTTAAGAAATATTAACCATTAGATCTCAGAGAGACCAATAGCTGAGATAAATTTCAGCAGTAATTTAACCGGGAAGCTAATCAACCCCGCGGCTCGATGAAGTGATACCCAAGGAATTCAAATCTCTTGGCACAGTAGTAGTCACAGAAACACAAAACATGTGATGAACTCTCCTCTGCCATATGGCACCCCCTACATACCGGGCTATCCATAATGCCAATAATGTTGAGGTGCCTCTTAAGGCAACAATGGCCAGTCAACAGGCCAATGGCCACCCTTAGCTCTTTTCTACTGAGCTTAAGTAGCTCATTAGCCCTCATCCAGGGATATCCCTGGTTAAGCTCCTTGGCTTGCCTTTGATTGTTAGAATCAAGCCAGGCCCTATAAGTCTCCCCCATTAGGAGGTCCCTTACGGTCCTTCTCACTACATTATGAGGAAGACCAAGTACAGGTTCTGGCCCAATGAAGGGCAACTCAGAACCGTACTTAGCAAGATTATCGGCAACCTCGTTGCCAAAAATACCGCAATGACCAGGAACCCAAACTAGGGTTACCTTATTGATCATAACAATTAGAGCCATAGAATGCAGTTATTTGCACAGGCAAGAATGGCAGCAACCTCAGCCTGGAAAACAGAAGCTAGTTAACCCAGGGAGAATGAAATCCTGATGTTCCTGGTAACACAGAAAGCACCAGAGCCGGTCCCAGATGGCGTTTTGGAGCCATCAGTAATCCAAACCGTTCATAGACTAAAGAACTAATGTTTTAATGATCATTCGTGTGGATGGTCAGATTACAACATTTGCAATATATACCACATAGGTAGTTCAATCTATAACACAATAAAGTTTTCTGATGTTCTACAATTTAAAAAATTTCTTTGACAGCAATTTCCCTCTTCCCTCCTCATAGTTTTTTTTAGTAGTCAAAATAGTGTCCTATCAAACATGAACAAAAGCAAAAAAGTTTTTTGTCTCTTTATCTGGTTTAT
This sequence comes from Pardosa pseudoannulata, assembly GCA_032207245.1. Classification (NCBI taxonomy): domain Eukaryota; kingdom Metazoa; phylum Arthropoda; class Arachnida; order Araneae; family Lycosidae; genus Pardosa; species Pardosa pseudoannulata. The sequence goes on from CM063506.1 coordinate 27,735,227, forward strand.
CTTTAATGTTTTAAAAATGGCTGCACATAATTGAATCAAATTCTTCCTTCTCTCCAACATGACACAACTGTATCACATTTTGTACCGATTAGAATACTTTTAAGAATTATTAGATTAGAATAATTTTAAGTATCAGAGAAATTCAAAATACATTCTTAAATTTTGTAGCCTAAAGGTTTTTGATACATAATATATTTTACACAAAAAAATCTTTTATTATTATTTTAGTCCTTGTTACCTGGTTACTGAGTACTTTATTGCCAATCAAAAATGTTTAAATTAAAAAGTCATTCAATAATTATTTAATAAACTATAAATTTTTAAGTACCATTTTTCTTCTCTGATGATTTTTTCAATATTTTTGTGCAATTCTCTATTTTCTGTCGTAAGCTCCTTCATCCTTTCAACTAGAAGTTTTATTTCCTCCTATAATAAAGAAGAAACACTTATGTCATGGGAATATTCTAATGCAAATATATAATATTATAGAAAGAGTATTATCTACCTTTTGTTCTTCTACCAAGTTTCTATTTGCAGCATCTGAATTTTTATTCCCTAATTTGGATTCAGCAGATTGCTAAAAGAAAAATTTAAAAGAACTATAAATAACTATTTTAACGTCAATAAAGAAGTAAAATTTACTCTTTGTATCTCAACAATCTCAAATTAAAAATTCTCAAGGGGCTAGAATACACTATTTTAAACATGTAAAAAATGACTAATACTTTGTAATTTCATGTAATAATAATAATAATCTAATTTTAGGTAGATAAAAAGCCCTGCTATATATGTAGCACACATGATAACTACCCTGATATATATGGTGTACACAATTGGCTTTAAGCAGAAAAACCCAGTCCAATTAGCCCTTATGTTCCAAATCAAACTAATTATTTTTGTTTGGATTGCCTACACTCAGAGTTGGAAAAAAAAATCATGATTTAAAAAAAAAAAATAAAAATAAATCAGATTTATTTGATTTAAATCAGATCTTTTTGATTTTTTTTAATACTAACTTTAATTGTTGTTTTTATGTTTTTTACAATATACATAGAATAGTTAGTTATAAGATGTAACATCTTATCTATCAAGTATATTGTGCACACTGATTACCTAAACTTAAATATATAAATTTTAATCTAACTATATTCTATTATTTTCTAATTGGATAGTGCAAACTAAATAAGATGTAAATTAAAAGAGCAAATTAAATATTCTTTTAATGCAAACTATTTATTTAAAAAAACAAATCACCATTATTTCAATATTTTTAAGCACCGAATGATGGATTTAATTGTTTCAATAAAAACACTCGTTTTGATGCTTTATCCACTCCTGATTGGCTACAAAGGCTAGAATGAACAATACCAAAAGAACAAAACAGTCTTTCCATTCCAGCAGATGAAGCCACGGCTGTTGTTATTGAGTAGACAAACTGGATTTCAAGTTCTGTAATACTCTTTACCTCACATTGCATAAAATGATTTCCATCAGTCCTAATCAGTCATTGCACTACCCCAACTCCATACTTTCTGATAACAACACCCCTAAATTCTTGGAAAGCACATGTTATCTATTGACACTTATTTACTTATTGGTATTACCGTGCTAACTGATTCCCAATTCTCCTGTCTTTGAAATATAGGTTTTAAAAGGAGAAGAAAAAAAAAAAAAAAAGATTTAAATCAATGATTTTTTTTTTAAAAATCAACTGATTTAAATCATGCCAACCCTGCATAAACTGGATGAATCTCTCATCCTTTAAATTCACCTAACAAAATCTATTAATCTTTGTTCAGTGCATACCATTGCCTAGGTCAGCTTCAGCACAATTGCATAGGAATAGAACTTGCTGACATCATATGATATTGGGTTGATATTATGTGGTGCAGCATGAAAGAATTGGAAGAAGAATTGTGACTCTCTTTTACATTCTTGTATAATCATAAAAGAAATTAGATTTAATGATTTGTGACATTTTGAGAACAGAAGATAATAATTAAACAGAAAATTATAGCTCATGAGTGATGGTTATAACTACAGTGAATATAAGGCACCATACTTTATTTCTATTAGTTTTTTAGGAATAGTAATTTGGGAATACAAATGGTTTAAATAAATTCAGCATTCAGGCATTTGTGAGAAGATAACTTCATATACATACACATATAGATACATCTATTTACATTAAAATTTTAATAATGTAGATATATGTATGTTGTATGGGATATCAAATACTGGATGATAATAATTCCAACAATGAGAGAATGATTGATGAGAGATTGATTCATGCCAAGTAAACAATGGAAAAACATTTGCCAAATAACTAAATAGTTTTTTTTTTATCATTTCTTAATATCTTTTTAACTGGAGTTTTGGAATGTTAGATGGCCAAAATGGCTTCCTTGGATCATTTCTCATCTTTTGGTACTTAGGGCACTTTTTAGTATTCAGCAGTTCATAAGAAGATAAACGCACATACATAAGTACATTAAGATTTTAACCAGATAGTAACTGGTAGTAGCAGATAAACTGCTACTTCTAGTTGTCAGAAATATTCAAAAGTTGATAGACAATTAAGATTTTGCTAAAACGTATGTATTAAAATTTTTGTTTTTCTATGTCAAAACATACTTCTGTTACTGTGTTCAAACACACGCATAATTCCAAAAATCATGTTTTGGGACTCAGGAAGATCCAAAACATGAAGATCGATCAAAATCTTGAAGTCAAATTTTTGGATGATTACAAAACTTTCTTAATACTATGCATAAGCAAAAGTAAAATACCCAAAGTAAATCATGCAACAGAGGTATGTAAAAAACATTTAGATAGAAAACTATTTTTCTTGCCGGTTCTAAGTTTTAACTATAAAACAAGTATAAGCTGCAGCGTATCTACTAAAAATTATGGTAAAAAATGATTTAAAACATAAGAAAGAAAATTTATTGTCAAAAAAGTGTATTTTCTACCAATAGTAAAAAAATTAGTATTTTTTATAAATATTGTAAATCATTATGAATTAAAACTATCTTTGCCTAAAGAATTTCAAATTACCTTTGCAAGAAATATACCTCTGGTATCTACAATATATATTAGAATTAAATAAATCCATAATTTATTGCAGTAATAATCATGCACTGTAATCAAGCGATGAATGCAACTTTTGGCTAATCTCCCAGATGAACAACCAATTTCTCATTTAAATAAATAAATAAAATAAAATATAAAAAGATCCCTTATAGTGTATAATTGAGAAGCATGTAGTAAAGTCATGCTAATGAAAAGCTTAATCAGGCACAAACTGTTATTTACTTTTTTTTTAAACTGCATATTGTAATCATTCCAAGGTTCCCAAAGAACCCCTGGAGTCACAGTAAGAGAAGATAGGAAGGATAAGCAAGCTAGGCAGAAACAAGATTCCTTGCCCAAGACCACAGGGAATGGCAATACAGACTGAATGTGCCACTTGGCACAAAGTAGAATGATAATTATACTGTAATTTATATCCTTATGTGAAAATATACTAAAAAGATAGGGCAAAACACATTTTTTAAGAAATAACTATAATATTTGTAAGCCCAAAATGTTATTATATTTTAATGTGACTGAGAGTAAAATTAACTAATTATTTTGCAAGAGCATTACTTCTACAAACAAGCTTTTACAATTGTGTCCATCTTAAAGATGAAAAATCTCAAAAATCTTGTTGATTTAGTTTTAGCACAATATGTTATTCTACAATTTACTTCCCAGAATCAGGCTAAATTGATAATGAAACACCATATGCAGCTATATCTACCAGAAAAGAAATCTTTCAATGCATAAAAACTAAATATTTATTCTGTCATAAGTGTTCACAAAAATAAGATTTTCTCATTAGAAAATACTTAGTTTGAAAATAAAATTAAGATTATAAAAAAGTATCCACTCAGTTATCATCTTTATTAAAACAATATGCAATTTAAACACAAGTTTATTCATTAGTAACTGAAAAACCTATAGGTTGTAAGCTATGTAAAAAGTCCAAAAGAACCGATAACTATCAGAAACTTAACATCATGCTATATGACTGTTGGAACTTTAATAGTGGCAACACTGCTGTAAAAATGCTATGCAACAAAACCTAAGAATGTTACATATACCACATCTAAGATACATACTTACATCTCAGCAAAAAGACTCGTCCTTTCTATGTCATTGAAATGCAGAGTAATGAGAAGAACTGATCCTTGTATTAGCTTGTGGTCTAAAGTAAGTGTTGTTAGGATATTTTCAAAACGAGAACAATGGAAATGGATAAAAATTCAATGTGCCAGAGGTAGTACATCACGACAATGTCATCTAGGGCCTCAAGAGGCTTGTGGGGAATCTGCATTGCTTACAGAACTGTAGCAAAATTTATAAAAACCTTCAATGAAGAATGCCAAAATATGGCAGACATGCATCTGCCAGGTCGTCCTAGTGTCAGCCATACAGAAGTGCATGCTGTTGCTGCACTAATGGACAGTTATCGATGCCAAACGATTTGTGAGCTGGTCTGAAAGACAGGATTTGCACATACGACTGTACTGCACATTCTGAAGGAATGCTTAAGCATGAGACAAATTCTGCACTTTCTGCAGATTGCCTCTATCATTCTGCATGACAATGTCGGCCACATACAGCGCAAGTTGTGACTGATTTATTCGATGAATGGGGCTGGGAAGTGCTTTACCATTCAACATAATCCTCAGGTCTAAGTCCTTGTGACTTAATTTCTATGATGAAAAAACCACTTTGTGGCATTTGCTTCAGAACTGTTCCAGATATTCTTGTGGCAATAGACTGGTCCATTCGAACTACCAACAGAACAGGCACTGCTACAGGTGTTCTGTGACTTCCACATTGTTGGAAACGGGTTATAACGTAACAGAACATGAAGTATATCAAAAACTGCTTTTTTTAAAACTAAAAAAGTGTTCATGTTTATACCGGTAATAAGTATTAGATTTCTTTCTTTTAACAACCCCCCACCTCAAAAAAGATAAACATTATTACATTATTACTGATTATGTAGCGAATTAAACTAATCAAGCTACTTAATCTGACTAATTGACTTGTAAAATAAGAATAACAGGGAATATTATGAATCTAAATAAAAGATCATATTCTTTAAAAAAATTATATTGTGAGAATAAAGATCAGTGAACAATGCACACTTTTTACAGTCTCCCACATTTTTATAATGAATAGATAAATAATACACTAAAAAAGTAATAAAATTAGAAAAATGGATGCTTACCCCTGGAATATCAATTTCATTTGATATTTGTTTACAGGGAACATCTTCTTTGGCATTAGTTTCTAAAACTACATTTTTACCTTTTTTCTGTAAAATTAAAACATTCATGTCTACTATTATGTTTTAAAGGAACTGCCTAAATGCATATGATTCTAATGCATGAATTTATTTTAGTAATCCAAATATGAGTGTTTATTAATTAGAAGGCATCAAGCTATTTATGCCTACAGTTTTATTCATTCTGACATTTAAATCTTATATTATATATTTATAACTAATAAACAATATTTTCTATAGAAAAAAAAGAGGAACACGTATTTAAAAAAAATTGTTTTACATATATATATATATATATATATTAATCTTTCCCTTAATCTTATACAAACTTCAATTTTTAAAGATGATAATTTCTTATATTATCAAATAATGTAAAATATTTATGAGCCTTTTTGTAATTTTGTTTTTGTTACTCCTGCAGTTGAAGAATAAGCAATTGAAAGATTCTTTACTATATAACACACATTTACATTAATTTAAAATTTAAAATTATATAAAATAGTAAAAAGAAGATTTCAACATAAGTAGTGATAAACATATCTAAACCAATGAGAGGAAATTTCTGAGAAGTAGTAATGGAAATATGAAGTATTTTTCTAATGTTAATTCTCATAATTATTATATTAGCATGTTATCACAAGAATTTTGGTTGATGTTAAAATTGATAATCGCAGAAAAAATTAAGATAAAATACTATGTTGGATTAATTAATATTATCATATTTTAAAACATATTACTCAAGATAATCAATAAAACTTTAAAAATAACAAAATAAATTGTAGAAGCATAAAATGTAACCTGTTTGTTAACTGTTGCATATAATGGCTCTTGATTATGTTGATTAGATGATTCATTTATAGTTTCAAAAGACTTTGCACTTTGAGCAGAACCTGCAACTGATCCTTGGTCGGATGACTGTTTCAAATGAAGATCTTGAATACTGGAATATCTAAAATATAATAAATCTATTAATAAACAAGTCTTACTTATTTATCAATTATTTTATACATAATTTTGAAGTCATAATTACAGTTATGTAAACATCAGTCATTAGTACCTTCATAAAGGATTAACAATAATGAATATAATATTTGATCAATCCCTTCTCAGTTATAAAATCTTGAAAACTATATTTTTTTTGTTAGAGATATTTACAACATATTTATGCAAACTGCTGTTTAAGAATACAAAGTAATAAACAACACATGCAATTTTATGATTTAACTTTCTGCATTAAATCAGAAGCATTTGAAAACTAATCATTTAAAATTTATATAACTTAAAATGACTAGATAACAGACAAATTAAAATTTAATTATTACTTCTCAATTAGACAATTTTTTAACATAAATATATCCTACACTTTATAAAAAGGGAATTCCTGCTATAATTGCTAACTTTAAAAATACTTTTCAAAAACTTACTTTATTGACATGAGCATTTATAGTTAAGGGGTTCAAAATGACAAAGTTTGGTTGAAAATAAAAAATGCCTTTTTTTTTTTTCAAAAAAGCCAAATTAAGTATAATCAAGCCAAGATTTTGTTATTGTTCCCAGTTATTGTTTTATTTAATCAAAATATGTCTTTTGTCGTACATCCTTGCTGTAAAACTATAAAAAAAAATATTTTTTTTTTTTACAGTTGGATTTTTATAGCTTATGGCGACTTTAAAATGTTCCAGGTACAGTACTTTGTTCTTGATCTCTCTGAAGTTTTTGACATGGCTTATTATTATTTGTCATAAAAATTCAAAAGCTTCTTTTAAATGAAAAGTATTTTGTCAAGTTACATAGGATGTAATTATTACATAGGATGTATTGAGAAGTATTTTTGGGGGAATTAATGTAAATGGTATATGGAGAAGAAGAACAAATATTGAACTATACAGAACATATAAAAACCCAGATATAATTAATTTTATTAGCTTACAAAGATTAAAATGGGCCGGACACCTTGTTCGACTTAATGACAATAGATCCACAAAAAAAGTTTTTATGGCCAAACCAATAGGAATCCGAATGAGAGGACGACCAAAACTTAGATGGTTAGACTGCATTGAGAAAGACATAAGATCCTTGAAAATTTCAAATTGGAAATCCAGAGCCAAAGATAGGACTGCCTGGTATGGAATTCTAGAGAAGGCTAAGGCCCATCCTGGGCTGTCAGGCCACTGAGGAAGGAAGGACATAGGATATAATGCTGTAAAATTAGGGATGAAATGGATATCCAGTAGGTATCCAGTATCTGGCTGAACTTCAGCTATCCAGTACCCCGCTGGATATTTGAGCAAAAAATCATATCTGGACTTTAGATCCAGAAGTTTAATTTTAATAATTATTGAATTACCAAATTTTTGAAATTTGAAACAACTGGCTGGATGTTTGAAAAACAGAAATCTACAGGGTGAAAAAAAATTTACATAGTGATTTAAAAAAAATAGAAAAAATAAACAAAATTTGCCATTAGTTAGAACACATCAGACTTCTCTTAACCTAGGAAAAGGTCATAAAAAAATTAAAAGCAATTGACTGTCAGTTTTGCACTGACCAGACGTCGATAACTGCAACAGCCTCTATTTTATGGTTAACATGCTGTGCACTAGAAACATTTTGAATAAATGCTGTTGGACTACTCAGTTTGTATTTTAATCAAAAATTCAAGTGGATATTAGTGTTTTCTGTATTTTAGTAATAACCTTATTTATACTGATATTAATAATACAGTTAAAATCTGAATATTTTATAAATTTTGATTTAAGGCTCCTTATCCCTTTAAATGCCTATTTATTATTTTAACAAGGCAGGGACTGATAGACATACTACCGTCTTTTAACCAGAAGAATTCACAGCAATTATTTCACAGGTTTTACTATTGCCCAGTTCATAACATAACGTGAATTTATACCAATTTTGGAGAAAAGGCTGCCTCCATTGAGTTCTTCTGTGGAAAGCAAGATTACTTTGTGTAACATAGTAAGGAAACCAAGATATTGAACATGTTGATATTTAATTCTGCAAAATGATTTATAAAGGAGAAATTTTACTGAAATAAATGCAAAAGAAAATTATTGCAGGTTTAATAGTAAAGAAAAATTTTATCATTGCAAAAATACCCTTATTTATTATTCTTGGTATCATGTAAACTTTTTAACACCATATAACTTTGAATATAACATTACTTTGCAATTCTCTATCAGAAACTAAGCATAATATTTACAGGCAAAGAAAGATAATGTAATTAATAAAATATACTAAAATAATTTTCTTTAAAGTAAAGGACATGTGAACATGCAAGATTCAAATTCAGTATATATTAAATAATAATAAAAAAAAGAAAAAAAAGCTAAATCTTTCAGTCTGTATATGTATATATACAGTGAAACTTCTCCAAGCAACCACTCCTCTAAATGGCCAATTTTTCATGGCACAGATTTTTCGATTCATAGACCTGATGGTAAAATAAACTTTATCAGCGGTCACCAAGTGGGATTGCCACTTTTATTTTTTTTGGGGGGAAATTTCTACTCACTCCATGCTTTAATTTTGAGCAAAAAAACTCAAGGTCAGGTTTATGGTCAGATATAAGACAAAGGAATACTTGAGAAGTCCATTCCCATGGTCCCCCCTCCTTTCTAAGAAAGATTAAATCTATTATCTCTTTTGCATTCTCCCCACACTCTTCAGATAGGGAATCCATATTGCATCATCCATAGAAACTGAGGGAGGAACTGGACAATCAAGCGTTGAAGGTGTTTTACGGCCTTTGTTTGGAATTCCAATTGGTAAAGTTAAGGAAGAATTGCACCTCTGTCAGCAAAAATTTCATTCACGCCAGTTTCATTTCATTAGTGGGTCAGTGATCTGAGTTGCAAAGATGTCGAAAAATGCATTTTTCTAAATCTCGAGCAGAGCATTGAAGTTCTGCGTGAATATGAGAATGGCAAATCGGCAAGAAAGTTAGCTGAATTATTTAACAGTGAAAGAACGGAAATCAAGAAAGTCATTAAAGAAAAAAATTTGATTTTGAAGGAGTACGAAGACTACAGAAAACAGAAACAAATTGTAGCCTTACTTTTAAAAGAATGTAAAGAAGCATGAAATAAAGTACTATTTTCTCTTTAGATAAATTTTACATTTACATAAGGAATATATGTCAGATTAGTTTATATTATGCATTATAGTAATTATCTTATAATAGTTAATAAAAACCTTTCAGAGCGGCCAACCCTTCTCAGCAGCCAAATATTCTCAGTATGGAGGGGTGGCCGCTCAGAGAGGTTTCACCGTATAAATAAATATATATATATATATATATAGTATCCTATCTGGAATATGTTTTACAGACAAATGTGGTATATATTTTTAAAGAATATATATACCACATACTTAGTACATAATGAAACCTATTTAGTCCATATTTAAGAGAAAGGAATATTTGTCCATAAGATAGACATAGAGCTTAATCATATCTAAGAAAATAAAGCTCAATCTGAAAAAACTGTGTTAAAACATTATTTGAAATACTTCAAAAGGAAAAAAAACACAATATTAAAAACAAAATGTAAATTTAAAGTAATAAAGCTACAAACTTACTGCTTAATTAAACATACTTACAACTGATTAATAAAAAGTATATTATATTCATACCACTCTTTTAAAATAAATATTCAGTTTTATGACTAAATTTAATGACTTTCTGCTATTATGTTTCCTTGAAAAATTATTAGTTTATTGGTACTTAACAACACCACAGTGATTGATATTCTAATTATTTTGCCTCATATTTCTAAACAAAATACTTAGAAAACATTTCTGGAATATGGAAATCTGGATTTTATCATTTAAATTAATTCAAAATACTTACGCTGGTTCACTGTCTTCATCAGAAATTTGAGAACCTTTATATACTCCATCTACTTCAGACTTATTTCCTTTGATTGACTTCTTTTTCTTTAACCATTTCTTTGTTTGAGAAGGTGTTAAAACAGATGCCTAAAAAGAAAATTTATATAGACATGAAAAATAATTTCTCTCGGGCATGACAATTTAACATGGTCATACATAACAATGCATAATTGTTTTGTTATTGTACGATGTGGATTAAAACAAGATCCAAATTATGCAATAACATCTGTATTACTAATTTTACATCATTTTCAGTACTGCTCCTTTCATATTAGTCTTCTTTATTGGCAATAACAATGCTTCTTATACAAGGTTCAGACTCTTTTCACAGAAAAAAAAAATTAAGCACTTTTTAAGCACCTTAATTTTTTTTGTACTATGATCGACCTATAGCTAAAGCTTAAAAATTGAAGCTTTTCATGAGCTTTATGACTTGTAACATGACATTAAATAATATATATAGATCAAATTAATAATTTTATTAAACAATTGTTAATATCTCATACTTTATGTTAAGACATCTTTAGAAAGAGGAAAGTTTTAGACTTTTCTATTACATTCAATGCAAGGAAAATTAAACTTCCATAACAACTGAAATATCTACAAACCCCCATCCTCCATGGTTTGATTAATTAAAATATGCATAACTGTCAGCTATTAGGAAAGTGCAGCTGACTTTATACTTTAAACCTTTTAAGTATATGAAAAATTATTTATTTGTCAAATAAGCAACTAAGAAAAAACTGTCATATAAGAAAACTGATAGGAAATCACATGACAATGACTGATCTCGTCAATGGAGAAATTGATTGTGTTCCAATTTTAAAATTAAGGAGTTTTTAAGGACCTTTGACAAAAATTAAGTAGTTTTAAGAGCCCTTAAAAATGAAAGCTAAAATTAAGTTCTTAAGGACTTTTAAGGGCCGTGGGAACCCTGAGAAAGATTTCTTTTTGCATTCTTCTGAAACTCCTCCAGATTGTAACTGATGTTGTTTCAAGTTGTTTAGAAGTCTATTAACAGGAAAAAGTGTATCTGGGCAAGATTCAGAGATAGGGTTTATGAAGTGCAGTGGAAGCCTGATGCTTTGGTAGATTATTGTGGATGAGGAATGATGTGTGAGCTTGAGCATTGTCATGGTCTATTATGGTATAGAAAGTTCTTTTACAATTAAATTGGCACATTTTACTTAATAATTTATTACTGATAACAGATATATAACATAAATTAAATATTATCCCTTTTCTAGAAATCATCCAAAACAAATTAATCGTTCGCTCTTTTAAATTGAAAATGATTCAACAAAAGGCCACTTGTAAAAATAAGAATTATCAATATTATTATTTAAAAAAATATTTGGACTCTATTCTAACCATATGAGTTATAATAAATAAAGAGAACAAGATAAAAAGTATAGAACTGCTATAAAATCGAAAGTATACTGTTATATGAGTAAGAACACAACAGCAAATAAATTATATATATTTATATACATATACAACACATTAATTATATATATATATATATATATATATATATATATATATATATATATATATATATATATATATATACACATTCTAAATAACTTAAATTCATAGAGACTAGCAAAAATGGTTGAGTTATCAAAAATTAAATCATTGAGAACAAAGTATAAGAAGCATTCTAAAATGTATAAAACAAATTAATCATTAGCATTTAGGATCTAAGTATATAAAAAATAACAGATTTAAGAATGTTACTAATTCTACTTAATCAACGCTATAAAAGTCACTTGGGGCATGACCTATTCCTTCAAATTTATATTCTCATTTTTGCAATGGACCAGAACACATGAACCAAAATTCATATAACTACCATCTTTGCTATTTACGCTCCTCATCCTCTAGTTTGACATTTTCTATGCTTAAACATGAGTAAGATTAACACAGAAAGTATATTTGTAATGAAAAAAATATTACAAGAGAATGATAAATTTTAAAGAATGAAGATCATTATTACCAAGAAATTTTTGTACTTATTTCCTTTGATGGGAGATACGTTCGCCAAGAAATTTTCTGATAATTTAGCTTTAGCTGGAGTTGAAGTATTGCTTGAAAATTTAACTTTTGCGGACATCATGTACCAAACTGCAATGGAGGTGTATAACACTGAATGGTATAAAACAAAGTAGCAGCAACTAAAGTAATTTCATGAGTAGGAACATACAGTTTATAAATTTCTATAGTTTATAACTGGTAATGTAAACACAAATTGTCCGCACTTCGTTAGAGATTATTAGTATCATGATTGAGATCCAAGGTAACAGCTAAATTCATTTTAAAGTGATTAATAAAAATCACCGAGATGAATTCTTATTCTGCAATGACAAGACCTGCATACAAAGTCTTTGATAATATCCGAACAGAAAATATTTGTAAAATTTAACACTTTTATCAGGTTTAGTGTTTACAATCAAATTCTCCGAACCGCTGTTTCAAATTACAAACCATTAGATGTAAACAGAGACACGTTGCCAAATTACCACAAACTTTATTTTCTTATATTCTTAAATTTTCTGCTGTAAATTAAAAAAAAAATTCTTGAAGTATTTATCCGTAGAAAAATATTACTGTATTATTTAACAGTTATTCTTTGTGTTAATATAATTTATTGGTAATATCCATTTATTAAGTATTTGCGTATTAATTATTTGATTCTCAAACCGATCATTTGATTCCGAAACCAATGTTCCATGTGCAATGTACTATCATCACTCACCGTAGGCTGTGATCACGCACTTTTTGAAGCAGATTCGTCCGTAACTTTATGATATAAACCATCATATTATTTCTCTGAAGTATAGAGAAATTGTAGGTGATAAGTAATGAGCTTATTTTTCATTAACAATGTTTAAAGTAGATGAATGTTTCAAGTCATCAAGTATATTTAATGATATTATTATCAAGCGTTTTGATGAAAATTTTAGCCCTCAAAATGGTTCTCGCTTATGGCTAACTCCTGGTCATGTTATTTTTACCACAGAAAACAACAAAATTCATACTTGTGATGCAAGACCTTATGACTTTAGTACATCGCCCAGTGAAACAGAATCTGATGAACTACTTTCAGCGGTTTCAGATGTGCTTGATATTTTTTTCGATACCGAAAGTACCTGCACACGTATGTTTATAGTTTTAACTAATGGTGATGTACAAATATTTGAGTATCGAATACTTTTATTTGAATGGGCAAGAATTGGTTATTTCAACGTAAATATTGTATCACCAAACAGTAACAATAACCACTATCACAACTCTGTCATAAATGTTTTAATATCGCAACATCAAAATACAATATTCTGGTCTGAAAAAACTAGCAATTCTGAAAATTGTTACACATTAAATAAGAGGGAAGTTTCATTAAATGGAGCAAGAGAAATAACACAAAGTGCTGTTGGTGTGCCACAAAAGTTGTTAAAAAATTGTACCAAATTTGATCTTGTAGAAATCCGTGATAATATGTGTATTATACCATCTTTACCTAATAATGTGAATCTATACTTAATTATATCAGCCAGGTCTCACATTTGGCTGTTTCATATTGATGGAAAATTGTTATACAGAGGTGTAATTGGTGATAGTCCTATTGATTTCATATCAGTATGCATGAAAACAATAGGTTTATGGAGTGAAACTGGTTCAATTAAAGTTTGTAAGCTCTTAAACAATACAAAAAATTTTGCATACATTTTGCACAATAAATTACTTTTGTATATAGCACCTAATGGAGAAATCAGCAGAAAAATCAATTTAAATATTAATACTAAAGGTTTGAAAGAATGTTACATTATGCACAATGCCCTTTTCTCTTTTTATGATAACCCTTTGAGTTTGAATATTCACAATATAAATACAGAACAACTTATACAGACATTGAATATGTCTGAATATAGCCCTTTAAATGGAATTTGGTCTCATTCATCTCTCATACCAAACATTGGTTTTTATTCCAATAAAACAATTTTCAAAGTAAACTATGAACCACTTAATTTAATGTTAAATTCTGAGCTTCCTTCTTTGATACATTTATTAAACTATTTAAAAAAAGAACATTTTTGTATATTTTTGTTGTTGAAGGATTTAGTGAAAAGAAAATTTCATTCTTGTAATACAGTACCCTTTAATATATCTACACATTCTCTACAAAGTGAAGCATTATTACTTGCAGTTCTGCAATCATGCAGAGAAAAAGGTTTTAAGTCAAATGAGTTTCCCCTTAAAGAAATAAATAAACTCTTGTTTTCAGAAAGTAAAACATTTAATGCAACTAAGTTAAAGGAACTTTTAGATCCACTTGTAGAATGCTTTATAAAATTTGAAAAAAGTCGAAATTCTCAGTGTCATGTTTCTTCATAAGAATGCTTCAGTATTTATTATAATTAACACTAACTAATAAAGCAAGAAAAGATTAATAATATAATTAAAAATTTATGTGCTACAAATATACAGGATAGTATTTTGTTCTTTGAAACATGAATAATCTTATGTCTTTGCAAATTTCCCATAATACAAAGTAAAAAGTGTGAAAATTTGTATTGCATGTTTGAAATGGAATATGTTATTTTTGGTTATAATATTTATTAAATTGTTTAAAAGTAACTTAAATTTTTTTTAATATTTGTTTAACATTTTAAATCAAATTTATGTTTGTTGTCATTTTTATGCATTTCTGATTTTTTCTTTGCAATATTTTGATTAATAGACTAATTTGAAAGTTAAGAGATTGTATAGGTTTAATAATGCATGTAGATATAACTTAAATTTACAAATAAAAACTTGTAAATAAAGTATAATTTTTGAGGGTTGATTTCCTAGTACGTGTTTAGAATCTTGCTTATCAAAAATTGACTAAAATACAGTACAATAGACCTCTGGTCACAGTGCTCTGCTTTTGGAACTCCCAGGAGCTATCCTAAGAGAGATTTCAAAAAGTGTGAAATTAACTACATTGCAATAATTAAAAAGTTTCACATCCTTTAGAAATGGTAAAGCCTTTTTGACAAAATACAGCAATATCAGTGTGAATAAAGACATAAATTAAAAGTGAATAGTCAATAGTGACTGCCTATACTTTTAGTGTAGAGAAGTGGTGGCCAAGCCATGGCCATCCTGTAAAGGCCCCTCCACACTATGGTCCACTGCAAGCCATCACCACTGTCTGGAGTGGGTATGGTTTATCGTGGCCGATGGTAGCAGATGATAAAACAGCCTTGGCAGATGATGGCTTCCAAGACAGTTTTTCTCCAAAGATCAAAGGCAGCCAACTAAAGTGTGCAGTAAACCTTATGGATGAATCGACATGTTTGGCTCATTTAGTGGCCCAGCATGTGGATGCAACCCATGAACCATCATTCGAGGTCACCATCAAGAAGTGGTGAATAATTGGCCATAGTGTGGAGGCTACATTAAATTTTGTGTCCTATAGGAGGAATTTTCAAAAGTTAAGACGTAAACAAATATATTATTTGATCGATTTAATCATCATTCTAATTATAAATATTTATGTATATTTATAAATTCTTAAGTGCTCTTTGTTAATTTATAAATAATAATGTATTAGTTTGTAATTATATATATGCATAATGTGGTGCACAAAAATAAAATGCATGTTCAATGCAACTTGCCAAATTTTGGGGTTGGCCAGGCCAGTCCATCCCAAAAGGGGCTCAGTAGGAAAAACTTAAATTAGCTCATTTATGGCAGCAAAATGGCTGTGCCTTTTTAATTTTTACTTGTTCTCTTATTTATAGTGACTTTTTTATTATTTTTACTATATGTGTATGTATTGTGTCATATTATTTATGTAAGCTTGAAAATAAGCATTGAAGTTAATATTACTAAAAAACAAAGAAAAAATTTGGAACAATTTTTATTGTCCAGTTAATACAGGCATTATTTCTGAATATTATTTTCCCCTGTAGTGATCTGTCTGTTGACAGGAGGCATTTCTTGAAGTACAAAACTGCTGCTTAATTTAAACATAGTATTTAAATTAGTATAAGCATTGTCAGTATAAGTCATTGTTAATACTTCTACTCCTTAAAGCAGCATAAGATAAAAAAAAAAGTTTTTTTTAATTAAGTTATTTTCAAAACAAGGATGTATAAACTAATGTAAAATAACTCTTAATAGAAAACTGTTAACAATAAAATTGCAATTAAAAGCAATGTTTAGAGGTATAATTACTACAGAAGTATTACTAATGATTAAAACATTAAATTATATTACTATAAATTTGTCTTGCGCTGGGAGCTAACAATGTTTAGTAGGAGACACAAAACCAAACATTTAGCCATTATGTAGGCTGGTGACAAATTTAATGATAATAGAATTAAAAGTCTGGTTTTATGATACAAGTACCTCAATATTGTTGAAAATTATATTAAAAAATAGATTAAAGTACAAGTTTTCATGTAAAAATCAAGTTCATAAAAAAGTACCATAGTTTGTTTTTAATTGCAAAACTGTATTTAAAAACCATGTGTCAAATTTCTAAGGTTTTTTAATATGATAAGCTAAACAAAATTAATTCTGTTTTTTAAATTTATACCTTGAATCAAATTGTTTAATCCAGTATATCCCTTTTTTTTTACACACACACTTTTACTGGATGTGAGAAAAAAAACTCTTTTGTTATGCAACACCTGCAAAGTAACTCATTCTACCTTATACTATGTAATTTGAAAGTTTATAATTTCTTTCCCTTTCTGCTGCATTTGATTCCTCAATTTTGACATTGGTCTATCATTTTTTTTATAATTTCCTATTTTTCTTCATAGATGCAGGCTTGCAATTCCGTCACTTTTCTCACCTTTAGTCACTTTTTTTACAATTGATCACTTTTAGTCACTTTTTTAAGTAAACAGTCACTTGTTGTCACGTTTTTCATGGTGTATCACAGGAAAAGTCTGTTGTTGAAAAAAGAAAATCTGAATTAATAACAAAATATTTTAATAAAAGACCCAAAATGGGATGCTCTAATCTTATTTTTCTTATTAAAATGTAATTAGTTGTATGGTTTCCAGAATTGAGTGATTTTAAAAAGTCGTAAAGAAGTTCCCGAAATCTACATTTGTACT
Organism: Pardosa pseudoannulata; assembly: GCA_032207245.1. Classification (NCBI taxonomy): domain Eukaryota; kingdom Metazoa; phylum Arthropoda; class Arachnida; order Araneae; family Lycosidae; genus Pardosa; species Pardosa pseudoannulata. The sequence goes on from CM063506.1 coordinate 27,752,591, forward strand.
GAAATGTACATTTAATACATTAGAGTAATTTATGTCACATTTCTCTTTTTCTTCACAATTTTTGTTTAGACACACTAATATAGCTATGTACATATTTCAAAACCTCATTAATATATGCAGAAAATTGTGATCATAAAATTAATGTATTATATGTATTCAAATCTAATTTATAGATTTTCTCGAATAAAAAGCAATGTTGAGTTGTGTTAAACAAAATTTTTAACCTTTTTTGTATTTGATGCGAAAATCATGTCTTGCATGAATCATTTGATTTAGAATTGAAATAAATAGAAAAATCTTAATAATAGCATCTTTAATCAAGAAGAGAAAAAAGATTGCTTTTTTTTTTTTCCAATATTTAGTCACTTATTCTGTATTATTTGTCACTTTTCTCACCTTTTTGAAAGTACCTCAGCAGTTGCAAGCCTGTAGATGCATTTTAAAATGTTTGAGATATGTACTATCTATATCTGAAAAGTAAACATAATAGGAAGGGAAACAAAAAGTACATACAAAAACATTTTTGTATTTGTTCAGATGTCTTTGCTTTTTCAGACAATAGTACTGTAAAATGTTGACTGTGAATTACTAAAATAAGACTTCCTTGGAAATGCAAACATGTTTCTCTCCACGCTCTTAGAAAAATCCCTCTTTCACTCATAGAAGCAGAACACCCACTCGCCTTCTTATTCGTATAAAAATGTACCAGGGAAAATTTTTTGTAGCATATGCCTAACAGCAATGGTACATTAGGGAAAACATTGCAGTTGAAATGCAGGGAAGAATTATCCCTAGTTTACTCACAAAAAGTTAGCATCTTTTGCATTTTGTACATGATAATCTTATCAATCTGTAATTTTTGTAGGTTAGAAGTCTATTAGGTAACAGATTGAAAGATGTTGCTTCTGATATATTTTGTTATGTTTCCTATCTATAGAGCATGTCCCTGATCACTATGTAAACAATTCAACATTCACTTACTGTTTATGTGTGAAATTTGAAAAGAAGCCACAAAAATAATTTAATAAAATGAAAGTTTTGTACTGACTATTCAAATAAGATATGAAATTGTATCTTGTCGAGAATAAATACTTAATGAAAATAACAATGAATAGAGAAATATTTATTTTATTCTGTAGTACTTATACAATATTGTTCGCTTGATAAATTACAGTAATTTATCTTGTCAGTTTTGTGATAGCTAGTTGCTGACTCTAATTTTACCATTCTGTTATATTTTTATATGTATGTAATCTGATGTTTTATCCAGCTACAAAAGATATCTGGAGAGAACACTGATGATGATTGGTTTTCATTTATGAAATAAAAAAAATTACTTAAAGTTAAAACTAAACTAAACGATACAATTAAAAATTTCATTATGTAATTGAATCTTAAATATTTTTATTTAAAAAAATTAATACTCTATTTTGAATATCAGAATTATATAAAATTTGATTTAGGGGCCCTTTGCCTACTGGCTGAGTGGTAATTAGGCCCCGTGCCTACTGGTTTTCATCAGTGTTCTCATGCCTGTCAGATTGATCTCATTAGATAGTTTTCTGTTTTTTAAATTTGAGTATAATCAGGGTTTTTTTTCTTTGTCAAATTTAATGTTTATTTTATGTTATTGAATGTAGTAAATTGCAAGATATTTTTAAGTTTTGAATATGCTTTATTAACTATATAGTGCTATAAATTGTTTATTGTATGTTATTTTACATTCATATTATGTAATTAAAAACAGTATTATTTTTTTCTACCCAAATTTGAATATTGTTTTATTTTTCAGTACTTCAAAGTATATTTTCATTCCTTTTTAAAAATCAATTATATTAAGCCATTTAGTTTTTCTTCATGTGGATTTTACTTATGGGAAAAATTTATAATAATAAAAATAACATGAACAACCTTTAAAAAAACGCCTTTTTTATTTAAAAAAGAATAAAATTTCTTTTAGTTTTCTTTCGTTACTCAGAAGCATATAAATTTTTAATGATTAAAAATGAAATTGTGGGTTGCTTATAACATATTTCATATTTATAAATGCATTCAATCATCTTTTTTTTTTTGTATAAAATTCAACAAAAGTATTTACTCATGAATATGTCATATCTATACATTCAATCCTATTTTTTGTATACTTTTTTGTAGAAATCCTAGAAGACTTTCTGGATAAAAAAGTTGTATAGCTTTTATTTAATTTCAAAGAATCTATCTATTCAAATTAAATTGGATTGTCATGAATTAATCTATGTCTATCTGCATTTGGAATATATATATATATATATATATATATGTGTGTGTGTGTGTGTGTGTTATATATATATATATATATATGTGTGTGTGTGTGTGTGTGTGTAATATATCAAAATTATTACACTCTAATATGTTTTAAAAATTATCTTTTCCATCCTTATTCCTTCAAACCAATTTTCTCATCCACAAAATATCTTAATTAAAGGAGTGTCTGTAACAAAATTCTTCCAACCTATCTCCCAAAGCTTTCTCTGCAATAAATGCAAATTTTCTGACTACTCTCCATATTTTCAGCTGTTATCAGTTTTCTTTTTAGTGATCTAAGTTCCTTTTTACTGTTGAGAGCACTGACTATACTTTCTCTGGAAAAGATTTCATCTCTGCGTCTCAGTCTGGGGTCCAACCCTGTAATTCACAAATCTCGAGACCATTCTGTCTTCTGCCTTTGAAAGAGCCATATATTGTTCTCTTAACCTAATAAAGGTTTAAGTTCTTTTACGGACTCACCATTCTCTTCAATGTGCCATGACTGTTTAGTTCTTGGTTGGGCTGTTTAGTTTCTGGGTCCAACCCATTAATTCACAAATCTGATGATCATTCTGCCTTTGAAAGAGCCATATGTTGTTCTCTTAACCCAATAAAAGTTTAAGTTCTTTTACAAACTCACCATTCTCTTCAATGTGTTTAGTTCAATAATCTAGCTGCCTAGAGAAGCATTTGTGTACAGCAATCCTTCAAAGTCTGCAAATTGTGAATAGAGGGGGAAGTGGGGTTTTCAAGGGTTATACTTTACACTTTCTAGAGATCGTGCAAACAGTAATGCTGAATTTATATATAATTTGCAGACACATGCTTTCTTGGTGGTTGACTTAATTTGTTGAGTTTATATTTTATTTCATGAAAAATGATCTCATCCTATTGATGCAAGATTTGTGAAAAACTTTTTATTAGGAAAGATCATTTAATAAAACATAAAAAAATGTGAACACACATATGAATTAGATATTAGAAAGTCTAAATTGGCCATTCAAAATTGGATTCATTAAACATTTAAAGGAGCATATCATAGATGAGCATCATACCCAAATTAAAGCTGAAGAATTTGAATTTCCCGATTTTGACAATAAGTTTTATCATATGAGGGACAGTAGGGATGGATGGGACAGTTTAACATAAGTATTTTTTACAAATTATTTTCTACTAATGCAACACCAAGTTTCAGAGTGATAAACTGAAACATTTTAAGGTGTTTAAAAAATATAAAAATGATAGTAATTATAAAATTATAAGTTTAAAATAACAATTACAATAGTAATAAATATGTCCCACCCCTCCCTTTTAGGAGGTAGAGATAGGACATGTTAAAATACATGCATAATTTTCAAAAATATTCTGAAAAAGGGCAAATAATGTGTGTCATTCATGTATATAAGATTTATTGATTATGGATAACATCTATTGTATCTAACTTTATACTTTAATAAATTCTCGTTAAACAAAAATATTTAGTTGAGTTGATAACCAAGTGTTTGGGGATTATTTTAAAATTAACTACTTGGGTAGAGCAAAAGTTCAGGCATATTGCTCACTGCTAAGTTTAGGATTAAACACTAGCATACATTTAGTATCAAAGTATAAAACTTTTAAGCATTTTTATCTAGAAAGAAAAGAAGTTAAAAGATTAGGTAAGACTGTTCTCACTCTATTAAAATATGAGATAGACAAAATCTTTCAAAGTTTAATTACACTTACAAAAAATGTTGATACACATAGAATAACTAAAATAAGAGAGACTTATGTTAAAAGTCATACAGTTGCACTTAATATTAAAATCAAAATAAATGATTATGAGAAGTGAAATCCACTAAAAAATTAGATCATAAGCATCATTACACTGTTGAGCATCCAACTTGTATCATGCAAAGTGAATTGAAGTGCACAATTTGCAAAGGGTGCATTCATATGTTTCAGTGTACATGTGTGAATAATTTAATACCTTACAACATATGTAAACATATTCATGATGTATACAGTTATATGAGAATCACCAAAGTGAACGAATCATGGATACTTTAAACAGTGGTAGTGAAAAAGAAATTGCTAATATTTTGTAACTGTATAATTTCAATAGTATCCAACAACGAGTTGTCTGTAATACAGCAAAATATTTAAATTCTTGAAAATGTTCTTAAAGGCTGTAAACTTACTTGCAAGTTTATCTCTCAGTTCTTTAAGTTTTGTAATTTTATGCGTATATTATGTAATTTATTTGTAATTTTATTATCAAATAAAGTTACTTAAAGGAGTTATATAAAAAGATTGAACTAAGAAGAAATAATTTTTTTACAAAGTCGCCAAAAGTTACCACAATCAGAAGAGAACATAAGCATTTCGCCAAAGGTTGCAATTTTAGGTACAGAATCAGCAGAAGTTTATTTTAGAATATAATTATAATTAAGCTAGTTTGGGTTAAACTATCATTACAAACATACATACCATCTACTTTCTATAAAAAAGAAAAATCATTCCAAGAAAATATACAAAATGTTGGAAACTATTTTTAAATGTCCTTAAAAAGGGAGCCTAACAATGGCGGAATGGTAGAGTGCTGCTCTTCGGTACCGGAGTTCGTGGGTTCGAATACCGCTGCTGTCGTGGATGTTCGTAACCGTTTGGAATCGGCTTTAAGCAGTAGGCTCCGGTCTTATTAACCCTAGTGTGACGTCGCAACACCCTATTCGCTTCACAAAGAGGTTTTGTTAAAACCCAGGTTAAAACGGCATTCTGTCTGGAAATTGACACTAAACTACAAAGGGTTTTCGGTGTGTAAATAAATCCTTTAATCAAGAAATACCTGCTTCTGCATTGTGCCACCCGAAACAGGGGCCGGATACGTCACACCTTTAAGAATTGATGACAGGTTTCGTTTGGTTTGGTACAATCTACCCTTATGCTACGCCAGAGCTAAGGCTACTTATTTGCTTACTTCCATCCCACATCCAACCCCCACAGAAGGGTTTATGCAGGGCCGTAACTAGGTCCTTTAGCGCCTGTGCCAAAAAAAACTGGTCTGCTCCCCTACCCCCCATTAGCGTTGTGAGCAGTGGAAAAAAACCGGGTTTTTTGGGAAGGGAAATTTGAAAATTTCCAAAACATGGGAATTTTGAAGTCGCCAATTCACCGAGACAAAATGAGAACCACCATTTATTTTCTTTCTTTGTTGTAGAACGCAAAAGTGGATATTTTCACAAAATTTAACTATTATATGCTATGAAAATAAATTGAATAATTGGGATTCACTAACTATATTTGGCAAGGTATCATGTTTAGCATGAAAGTATGAGTATATTTTCCCTTTGAGAAATGTCTAATATTTTTATTACATAAATATTAGACAATAATCTGTAGACTCACAAAACCCATAAATCATTATTTTTCTTGGATTTTAACATCTTTTTGTCTCTCTCTCTTTATATATATATATATATATATATATATATATATATATATATATATATATATATATATATATATATATATATATATATATATATATATATATATATATATATATATATATATATATATATATACATATATATATATATATACATATATATACACATATATATATATATATATATGTATATGTATATATATATATATATATATATATATATATATATAATGTGTGTGTGTAGGAATTGGACACAAAATGCAACAGTGTCATTTGATTACACCTTTAAATGATATATGCATTACAAAAAATAATAAACTTATTTTAAATTTAAAGATATTTATTTTTATATTATAAAAGGAGGGGAAAAAGTTTAGCATAAAATAATTTACATAATAATACTAATTTACTGATAATAATAAAAAATAATGTATATAATTATTATATTAGCAATTAGAAGCAACCAGTTACGTGTTTGTTAAGACTAACAGGGTAATTAATGACATAAGTACTACTATAAAATCATTTAAATGCTCATTGCTATTATTTCTTGAATATATATATATATATATATATATATATATATATATATATATATATTTTGCCAAAAGTAAAAAAAAAAGAAAAATCTCTTAGAAATAATATGCTAGTTCTTAAATAGCCACTGTTGAAAAAATAAATATAAACATTGTTAAAATGATTTCTTCCCAAAGTTCCCAGAATTCTGGGTTTATTCTTAAAATTCCCCGGTTTATTCCGTCCTCTTCAAAATTCCAGGTTTTTTACATCTCTACCACCCATATATAGTGAGAAAATATGTAAACATGATTTTTTTTTCTATCATATATTCAGAATAAACTCGCAAAATATTTTTTTAGTTCTCAAAATGTTCCTAGTACATTAGTTTTTAATTTTCTTCTATTTTTACCTTATTAATACTTAAAAATATTTTTAAACACATTGTAGGTATTATTTTGCTAGTAAACTGAATAGTTTTTTTTTAGGGGAATATATTTTATTTAAACGTTGAATTTTCTTAGAAAATTGATGAATTTCTAAATTTAAATTTAGTTTTAATAACTTTAAAATTTAAAACGAATACCCGTATTTGTATTAAGGCATATTAGGAGTGTTTTGTAAACATTTTAAGGATATATAACAAGTTTAGTCTCTGTATTTCCATTAATAAGTTATCTGTATTTATTTGTATCACATTTGGACAAATAGCACTTATTCCAGAGTCCTCTGAAGTGGGGAACTTCCAAGTCCAAGTAGTAGGTTGTTTTGGGGCTCCTTAACTGAAAGTTGTATCCCCAGTGGTGAGCAAATGAATATATCGTTACAGTGTGCTTCGTTAAGTTAAAAGATATTATAAAGTGAGTTTACATAAAAAATTAAACAAAATTTAAGAATTAAAAATTAAGGTTCGGTCCTCAATAATAAAACAATATAAAATAATAAAGTGAATAGGGGGAGAAAGGATAGAGAGTATTTTTGCGGATGAGATTCATCCAATTTTATAAAAAATTTTTTGGTAAGTTTTTTATTTTATATTTTTTATTTTGTATTTTTTATAGTTTTTAATTTTCAATTTTTTGATAGAATGTGAAAAAAAGGGTAAAAGGAAAATATGATAGATGCAAAGAGAAGTTTAACTGACATTAAAATGTCGAGGAGTAGTAAGAGTCATTGTGGCGCCATCTATTGACGCGGAGAAAAATTTAGTTAGGATTAAAATTTGGAAAAGAGGAAAATGATTTACGGGATCATCGCCACTCTTATTTCTTTCTAATCCTGTATATATACATCGCCACCTATAGGCGGATTTTTGTACTAAAATTTATGTGATAAATGTCAAGCGCATCATTTGAATTATCTGTAGTTCCAATTGTATCTCAATTGGACCAGTAGAATGTATTTTTGAGTTCTCTGAAGTGGGGACCTCATTTCTTGCTAACCCTATATATATATATATATATATATATATATATATATATATATATATATATATATATATATATATATATATATGTATATGTGTATATATATATGTGTATATATATATGTAAGGAAAATTCTCAGGGGTTTTCAAAACTTAAGTCAAGGGCTAAAAATTTCCGCGTCCTTTTGCATACCCTTTTTAACACCTAACCTAAATTGACCACTGGGGCTACAGTTTACGCCTTCAGAGAAGGGGCCTGACCAATTAACGAATGACCAATGTAACGAAATGTCTTTAATTTAAAAACATTCTATATTAATGTTTAAGGCGAATTGAGATATTTTTATTTCTAGGTTAGTGTCCATTTAGGACACATTTAACTTCTCATGAAAATACGGCTTTCACTGCCTGGAAATGTTGAACTAAGAGTGAGTCCCTATAATGTAGAAACAAGGTTCAAGAAGAAGACCTGTAGGTAAGTCTGCTTTCCCAGGAGATATCATTTGGAAACTTGGACAACGTTGCGACCCCAAATCTATTTTACGTACCTCAGCCGCCATTAATAACTTCGGCCAGCTCGAGCCTGCTACCTCTGGTATACAGTTGTGAGCAATGGAAAAACCCGGGAAAAAATTGGGTTTTTTGGGAAGGGAATTTTGAAAATTTCCAAAACATGGGAGTTTTGAAGTCGCCAATTCCTATGACACAATGAGAACCATAATTTTTTTTCTGTCTTTGTTGTAGATCTCAAAAGTTGATATTTTCACAAAATTTAACTATTATATGCTATGAAAAAAATTGAATAATTGGGATTAACTAACTATATTTGGCAAGGTATCATGTTTAGCATGAAAGTATGAGTATATTTTTCCTTTGAGAAATATCCAATATTTTTATTATTACATAAATATTAGGCAATAATCTGTAGTATCACAAAACCCATAAATCATTATTTTTCTTGGATAACATCTCTCTCTCTCTCTCTCTCTCTCTCTCTCTCTCTATATATATATATATATATATATATATATATATATATATATATATATATATATAATATATATATTATATATATATATATACATATATATATATATACATATATATATACACACATATATATATATATATATATATATATATATATATATATATATATATATATATATATATATATATATATATATATATATATATATATATATATATATATATATATATATATATATATATATATATATATATATATATATATATATATATATAATGTGTGTGTGTGTAGGAATTGGACACAAAATGCAATAGTGTCATTTGATTACACCTTTAAAGGATATATGCATTACAAAAAATGATAAACTGTTACTTTAAATTTAAAGATATTTATTTTTATATTATAAAAGGAAGGGAAAAAGTTTAGCATAAAGCAATTTACATAATAAATAATGAAAGTAATGTATATAATTATATGAGCAATTAAAATAGAAGCAACCAATTATGTGTTTCATAAGACTAACAGTGAAATTAATTACATAAGTACTACTATAAAATCATTTAAATGCTCATTGCTATTATTTCTTGAATATATATATATATATATATATATATATATATATATATATATATATATATATATATATATATATATATATATATATATATATATATATATATATATATATAGCCAGTGTTGAAAAAATAAATGCAAACATTGTTAAAATGATTTCTTCCCAAAGTTCCCAGTTTATTCCCCGAAATTCCCGGGTTTATTCCCACCTCTTCAAAATTCCGGATTTTTTACATCTCTACTCTGGTAACGAGATCGCTGCCTTTGCCGACTAAGCTATCCCGACTCATCTTTACCACTGTAAAATGTAATAGTATTCTGCATTTGAGTTAAAAACATTTTTTTCTGAAAACTTTGAAAACCCATTACGGAAGGTAGCGTTCTCTTATTATCATTCAATTATTTTATAACCGTGTTTAATAAGACAAAAAGGAGTTCAATGAATTTATAACAGTAAAACTTAGGTCATAGACATCCAGCTATGCTACCATGTTTGACATTTTTAAGCAAGTAAAACCAATTTTTAATGAAAGGAGAAAATTTATTTGGATCTAAAATTTCAACAAAATTTGACTATGACACCGGAGTAGTAGATTTGTATGGGGTACCTGGGCTTTAGCCGAATCCCCAATTGTGAAGGTGAGAAATTACTCTTAAAATGTGCATCATGAATTACTGGATATATTAAGATGAAAACAATTTAAGTGAGAGTTAATCCTAGTTCTTTAAGATTATCATCCAGCTTAGTGTACCAGGCTCTGCTTGATTGTTTTAATCCATTCATTCCTTTATGGAGCTTTTCACTTCCCCTTTCTTTGGAGATCTCCAAACCTTCTGGTGGTTCCATATAAATCTCTTCTTCAATAGTTCCTTGTAAGAATGCAATGACAGCATCAAGATGGTCAATATCCCAGTCATAAAGGGTAGACATTGCTAGTAAAACTAGCAGTGTTTCATAGCGGACAACTGGGGAAAATGTCTCTTTGTAATCAATCCCAGCTTTCTGAGAACAGCCTTTGGCGACCAGTCTGGTCTTATAACGCTCAAGAGTTCCATCAACATTATGTTTGATTTTGAAGACCCACCTGCTCTTTATGGGTTTACGGCCAGAAGGAAGCTGTACAATCTCCCATGTTTGATTTCTCTTATGTGCTTCAAGTTCTTCAGAAATGGCCCCTTTCCATCTCACAGCATCAACATGGTTTATAGCATCATTGAAAGAAACTGGAATATCAGTTATATCTAGCATGTTGTCATCCAAGATTGTAGATATATGGCAGTGGTGTTGACCTGAAGATGTATCATAATCTTGAAGGTAAGTTGGCATTTTTGATTCACGGCCAGATCTTCTTACAGGAGCTTCACTTTTGGTTTCTGAAGTATTATCATCATTGTTAAGTACTGGACTTTTAGGAATATCAGTCTGGATATTTTGATATATGGGAAAAATCAACTCTTCTTCACAGAATTTCAGATTTGACTCAGTGTCTGAGTGTTGTGAGAAAGTACATTTTTCATGTTCCAGGAAGATAACATCTCTGGCTTCAGTAATCTTAAATGTAGTAGGATCCATAAGTCTATAGCCTTTACTTTCTTGGCTATAGCCCACAAAAATAATATCTTTGGCTTTGTTATCCCATTTCTTACGTTGGGATTTGGGAATATGACAAAAAGCTTTACATCCAAACTTTCTCATATGTTGTAGATCCGGCTTTTCCCCTGTCCATGCTTCAAATGGAGTTTTGCCATTCACAGCAACAGTTGGACTTCTGTTTTTACAATAAGATGCAGTACTTACAGCTTCTGCCCAAAATCGTTGGTCTAAGTTAGCTTCAGTTAACATGGCACGTGCTCTTTCCACAAGTGTTCGATTGCATCTTTCTGCAACCCCATTTTGTTCGGGAGTGTATGCAATAGTAGTTTGGTGTGCAATCCCTTCTTTTTGGAATAACTGGATATAGGAGAAATTAAAGGGAATAAATAACCAAGTGAGAAAAGTCAATGCAGTTTACAGGATGTCTGGTACAAGCTACGGACACCTGACAGCAGGGCCGTAACTCGGGCGTGGCAAAGGTGGCATCTGCCATGGGCGCAGCACGATGAAGAAAATGGGTAAAAATAAAGAAAAGTTGAAAAATAGTTTTTTTAAATCATAAAATCCAATGTGTTTATAAATGATTTTTTAAAATGAATTTTCTTATTTTTTTAAAATGCTTCTAGAGACTAAACTTGTTATATATTCTTACAAAATGTTTACCAAACATTCCTAATATGCCTTAATACAAATCTGGGAATTCGTTTTAAATTTTACAGTATTAAAGCTAAATTTAAATTTAGAAATGCACCAATTGTCTATCAAATTTCAACGTTCAAATAAGAAATATTCCTCTAAAAAAAAACTATTTAGTTTACTAGCAAAATAATACCTACAAAAGAGTTTCAAAAATATTTTTAAGTATTAATAAGGTAAAAATAGAAGAAAAATTAAAAACTAATGTACTAGGAACATTTTAAGAATTAACAAAATATTTTGTGAGTTTATTCTGAATATATGATAGAAAACAATCATGGTTACATATTTTCTCACTATTTATAGTGGTAACTGGCCAAAGTTTATGGTAGTAGTACCAGTTTATGGAGGTAACTGGTAAACTGGTATGCGCCCCGCAGATCAGTATTTTGCCACGGGTGCTAAAGAACCTAGTTACGGCCCTGCCTGACAGTTAGTTACCGATTCGCTCGCCGTTTGTGTGGGCGGAAGATTCCTTATTCTACTGTTAACGACCTCCATGACATTCGAACCTTTGAGTGTCGTAGACAATGGGGACTGTTAAGTGTGATGAGGCGATTTAGATCAGTAATATAATTGATTCATTCATACAAGAAGTAAAATGCCCGGGATCTAAATCTGACCTCATCACATCTTTGTAAAAAGACAGAGGACCATAAAATTATATTCTACGGACATTGTTGTTTTGTACGGTGGTCTCGGGTGGGGTTCTGATCCCAGTCCCAGATTAGAATCCCATCTCCGTACTTGACATTAAATAAGAATGTACCTTTGTGGAGTATTTATGAGTCCCTAAGGGACACTGCCCAATTAGAAGGGATAAGGTTTTCCACGTTGGCGGTCTTAAGGCGGGGTTTAAGCAGACCAATTAGATTCTTACAACTATCCCGATTGGACGATAAGAAGGAAGAGGGGACAAGGATGAAATTAATAAAACAAGAAAAATCTAAAATTTAGAAGGTGTTCGACAGTCGAGACGAGGAGAAAGTCCGACGGAAGGTGTTCGGAAGTACGACAGAAGAGGTTCGGGAGTCGAGTAGACTAGACAAGTCCGACGGAAGGTGTTCGGAAGTACGAGGGAAGGTGTTCGGTAGTCCAGACGAGGAGATAAGTCTGACGGAACGTGTTCGAGAGTCCAGCCAAGTCCGACGGGAGGTGTTCCTGCATCAAATAGCACGGCCGCACCCCAAACACTCAGGAGGAAGCCCCTGACCAGGCCGACGAAAGATCTATAGATACCCAATCTTGACCAGCCATAGATACCCCTCAACCAGCAGTGTACATTTTAACCCACAAAAGTACCCCCTTTTACATACATTTTTGAAATTGAGATTAGGTCCTCTCTCTTATATTTACATAATTACTTAAGTATTGAAAAATTATGGTCAGAACTAATTTAGAAGATGATGATAGAGCCTATTTTATGAAAATTAGAATCAGTTTGTGTGTACATAGATGTATATATATTATAATAAATTTATTTTTTTTTACATTAAACTAGTTTCGGATGCTGTTAATTTAGCTTTAAGTTTATTTTCATATCTTATATCTGTAGTTTCTCAGAACCTGTGGTTAAATTTAGTACTAAAATACTTTTACACAACGAAATCAAAATAAAATCCCACTATACATTTGATCACAGGTTAATACTCAAATATAAACGAGGACTTACACGACATTAAAAGAGACAAAATGGTGAACAATGGGTGTTCGAAAGCATTGAAGTTCCAGGACGGGGGAATTGAAAAAATATTACCTAACGTGTAGCTAGGCGAGAAGAAAAATGCCTATCTAATGAAAAACACGGCTTACGTAAGTTCTAGGAAATTAATAGGATAGGAAAACGGCTCAAGACCTCCTTAGATGGATGTTTCTTAGAGGAAAGTGAAGACAAACAAGAACAAATCAGGAGGAATAATGAAACTGCCGATTTTCCTGAACACCGAAAAATATCTATATTAAGCAGCATAAGTCGAATGAAGTTGCAGCCAATATTGTTTAAATGAAAATTTGTTGTAATATACCCTAGAAAGAAGTGTTTACCGTTTCAAAATAGAGGAAAAAACAAAGAGATTCATGTTCAAACTTAATATAAATTTATTATAAATTCAATTATATTTATTCATTATAAATTCAATAGTTAACATAAATACTTTTAAACAAACAACTTCTTTTACAAGTCTGTTTTACCCCTTCCTTCTTTTTCTAAAATGCAAGGTCAGCTAAGAAACAAAATACTTTTTCTCAAGCCTGACCTGAAAATGATTTTTTATTACTTCTCTTAAAGTTCTTCTGTTCAAATGAAGGAATTATTATACTTTAAGAAGGAGGCATTATCAATTATATTTTGGGTAATGCTACACTGGTTTTCTTCCAAAAGTCCTCCAAGCCTCCTCGGCAATATAGCTGGATCTAGATATTGATGCAACTCCTTTATGTCAGATCCTAGCAAAACAAACTACAAAAGAAATATGCTTCAATTAATAAAAGTCATAAATGAACGTTTAAAATCTATTGCCTATATATATATATATATTAAGTACTATGAAATATATTTTAAGAAAAATAGGTTATAGTTATTCATAAATCAAAGTGGAATATTAACTGATGACATTGTTATAATCTCAGAAATTTTAATTCTGAAATCCTTCCTTTGAAAACTTGTTTGTTATTCCAAGGAAAAATGGGATGTATAAACAATATGTATAAGTATTCAGTATCGATAGAATATTTGTTGTATAGATATATCATTAAATTGCGATGTAAAGTGGATTATGTATCGCAATGTAAGATTTTTAACATCGCCAAGTTTTAAATATCAACAATAACAATAATAATGATAATAATAATCTATATATATATATAAATGAATTTGTATCTGTCTGTCTGTCTGTACTCTATAGGTTCAAAAACCATGCATCCAATCGCCGTGAAAATTTGGGAAATTCTTAGGTATATCCCTGGGAAGATTTTAGTAAATTTTTAATGTTCGAAATCCATTCCTTCCCCCTTTTTCGAGCATTTTATGTCATTATTCCAAGCATTATTTTCCCCGGTTAAACGCAAACGATTAATTTTTTAATTTATTGCATCATAACTAAGTGAAAGAAGCAATATTTCTAGCAATGTGAAGTCATCTTAAGTAATTTTTTTAAACGGAGTTTTCCTCGATTAAAAGCAAGAGATTAAAATTGTCAATTTATCACATAATAAATAGGTGAAAACAATATTTTTCTATCATTATGACGTCACTCCTTTAAATATTTCATTTATTTATTGCTTATTTTATATTATTTAAACATCGTCTGCGTAGTATCCATTCGATTTGACCTGGAAATTGAGATATAAATTGATTAACTTTCATTTCTATGTGACGCAAATTATAGCATTTTTATATAAGAACTAATTTTAAATTTAATTCTTGGTTAATTTTTACGTTACAATGAAATGTTTATCAACAATATTCTAACTACAAAAAGTACAAATTTCAGTGACTCTCATAGGCAAATAAAACCTATCATTTTATATAGTTATCTTTATATTCATATAGTTGTCAATATGAATGTGTGCTTCTGTTTCATACAAAACCATGTGGTTTGTCATAAATTTCCTTAATTTTGGACAACATTTATTAATACCACCAAAATTAGAACTGTTGTCAAAACCTCTGCTTCCTATTCTACCACTTAATATGTCAAGATCTATTAACGTTGCTAATCAACGTACTGTAGTAATACAGTAGTATAAAAAATGAATATTGTTATAATCCACTTATAATTGAAATATATAAATATACCAATGACTCGAACTGCACTGTGACGAATTTAGAGAGTTATGCACGAAAAAAAAAATCCTTTGTTTAAAAGTAATACATTAAGTACACCGTAGCAAAGCACGGGCACACTTGCTAGTATACAATAAATGTGTACGATTGATATAGCTTCTATTTTAAGGAATATCGTTAAGCCATTTAAGAAGACTGAACTTTAAAAATCTGTAAATTTCAAAGCTGTATTGTGGATATTTACCCTTTTAAAAACCTTTTTGCTTAAGAATGGTTGCATCATTTTGCGGAGCAATCTAAGTAATGGATTAGTGTTGAGGATCAGAATTTTTTTCAATCTCCATGGAAACAGGTTCTAAGAAAATAAACATAGTAATTAACACGATTGAAATAATGCATCAGTAAAAAAAAGTTTCACAATAAATATCACAAATTTAATTAAAGAAGTTACACGACTTACAGTAAAAATATACAGAGATTTATATATAGGAATAAAAGTACTGTCTGCAATTTTTCATATCAGTTCTTTAAAAAAAATTTTAGTGTTACATTTTTCTATTCTCTTCGAAGACTTTTCCTGTAATTATATTTTAAATACATTCTTTAAAGTTGTTGATAACACTTTTTGAACTTATTGTTAAACTAGCATATAGCCCGTCATATGACGGGATCAGTAAAATTTTTAATTTTCCAGAATTGCAAAGTACCTTATGAGTCAGGTAAAAAAAAAAATGGTTTGTTTTTTGGCTGAGAATTATTTTGCAACAAAATATTACCTTAAGAAAATTATTTACGTAATATCTAAGTTTATTGATAAAACGTATGGAAATAATGATAATGGAAATAATGAACATTTATTTTAGATATTTAAATAATCTAAAATAAATGTTTAAATGAGATGGTTAAAGGAATAACGTCATAATGCTAGAAAAAAATTGTTATTTTTACCTATTTATTATGTGATAAATTGATACATTTAATCACCTGCTCTTAAAATGGGGCTTGATATAATAATGGTAATACGTGAATTTAATAAAATAAAAATATAAAAATCATAAAAATTTGAAAACTGGTAACAATTTATTTTAAAAATAATAAAACTTAAAGAATAGTAAAACAACTTTAGGAATAAGAATTCAAAAGAAAAAGCAGAAATTATTAAATTAATTAGACATTTAGAAAAATTCGGCTACGTTGGGGGCAGAACCATCAACCCAAAAAGTACGACGATCAAATGGACAAACACTCTACCCCATGTGCCAGCTTACGCGTGGTAAGTATAATGGTTAGAATATATATGGTCAAGTAAAAACAGTCCAGAAATTTAAATATTGCGTTCCACCCTCGCCATCCTATCAATAAGGAATTTAGCATAGAATAAGAGGGAGATAAGGCTTGAAATAATAGCATTAAACGCTCGAAAAGGGGGGATGAGGTGGCTTTGAATTTTGCTAACCCTAACTCATAAAAAATCCAATATGGATACCTGTATCCATTCCAGGTACAACCGCTTCATAAATTCGAGGACAGACAACTTAGGCTATTATTATATAGGGGATTCGGCAAGTAAATTTCTTTATATAACATTGAAAAACAGGGAAGTCAATTCATGATCATGTTGTTAAAATTTGGCTAAAATATAGAAAAATAGTAATTTTCAACTGTACGAAAACACTCTTTACACACAGTACGGCAGAGGTGGGCAAAAGCCGGCCCGCGGGTCAGATCCGGCCCTTTTGCTTACTTTATCCGGCCCGTTGAAAAATTCTGCATGCAATTTTTTTAATCTCTTATATGCGATTTTGTTGAAATCAACAGTATAATTTACTAAAAGAAAATTTTCACTCAAACGAGTTGAGTGTTTTCTACGGTTCTTTGAATACAGAACCATTTCAAACATATTTTGAACTATGTTAAAAAATACCTAGTTTTATTTGGTTCAACATATATTTGTGAAAGAACTTTTGGAACTGATGCGATAGCCACACCGCTTCCGGCCGCCATATTTTTTTTCTTGGCGATCTTAGCAAAAACCCCATTTTCGGAAAGTCGCTAAATAAAATGGCGGCCGAAAATGGGGTTTCTAAAAATCACCCCCCCCAAAAAAAAACAAACAAAAAAAAAAAACATGGACGACACCACATGGCAAAATAAGAAAAATACTCACATAGCATAAATTTACAGATTGAAACTACTGAAACAGGTATATAATCCCACAAAATGAAAAAAATTCTTAAAAACAGTTGAAATTTAACAATTTTAACACAGAAGAAATGATAAAATTCTGTAGAACAATTTTACAATAATTTTTTAACTTTTGAGGGGGGGACACCGCTTTGTTAATGATTTACACGAAAAATAAATACGATCACAAATTACTGACGCAAATCTACACACGGTATTAAGGATGATTGCTACAAGCGATTTGGATCCAAATTTTGAAGAAATAATATCAAATGAACATTCCAGATTTCACGTTTCGCATTAACTAAAACTATTCTATTTTAACGTTTGATGTTTGTCTTTTCTTTTTATAATTCTATTTACTATTACATTTACAAAATGTAATATAAATATAAAAATGTAATAACTATGATCTAAATACAATAATTTGTATCGTTAAGATATAAATAAATATCAAAATATAATATTTCATTAATCTATCATTTATTTAATGACCATTAATTTAATATATCGGATGATATTTCTTTAAAAATACATGACATATTTATCAGTAAATCAATGAAATATTAGAAAACTTGAAGATGTTTTGAAAAGAATTCGTCCAATATCACTTAAAGGTGAGAGGGCATTTCTTGCTGCAGAGTTGGTCTTAACAAAACTAAGAAACGGGTTAAGTGATAAAAAGATATATTGCTTATGGTTTCTAAAATCGTAGGTTAAAAAATATATGTTTTTTATTTTGTATATCAATATGTAATATAAAAGAATATAAATTTTTGGAATTTATGATTATCTTATTATATGTAAATTTTAATCTTTTGATATATTGATAAAACTTAGATAAAATGTAATTCTATGCGTCTGTAGCGAGGTGAATTATCTAAGAGCGGGAATTTCATTAGTCAATCGGAAGAAGGCGCAACTGACGTCATTGTTGGATGAAAATTGTTGAAGTTCAGCGGCAACCCCGTGAAGCGGCATTTATCGCCAAATCTGTAAACTCTCTAATCCTTCTCTCTCTATTTTTTCAGATGTAGTTTTGTTCCGTCCCATGCTGTTAGCTGGTTTTATGTGATGTAAATTTGTAACTTTTACGTTTCGTAATTAAATGTTTTTATATAGCATAATTTAAATAGTTTCATAGTACCGATCACATGCTTATTAGCTTACAACAAGTTCCCGATGTTTCTCAAGAGATCGAAACCGGAATCTACAATAAAAGGTAAGTGAACAATTTTCACTACCTTGATTTTCTGCCTACCGATATACATAAATATAACAGTCATATCACTCGCTTCTCTCCACTTTTCCCGCCGGAGATGAGCAACTGCCAGGTATTCACTTTTCCTCCCGCTTGGACTTCCCTCGCTCGCTATCCCCAGCGACACGGTCAAATCCTTCTTAATAAATTATAATTTTTATTGTTACAAGTCATTGTTTTTATTTCACCTAACCTTTTGATACCCAATGGATATTCATGGAAACCCCCATTCTCAATAAGTCCGAAACCTAACATTTAACGTGGCTCGACTATAAACTGTGTGAGGCCTAGAGAGACAATTATTTCTTGAAGTTTAAAGTATTATGTAACATTTAATTGGCTCAAATATTATACTTTCTGTTTTTTGTCGTAATATTTCAGTTTATTAGATTCAAATACTGTCTAGTATAGCATTCGAAGCTCGGGATCACTCATAATGAATAATACTTTCAACGTGTTTCTTTTTGATTTACAGCTTTGTTATTATTAACTGCAGAGAAAGGGGGAGGATAGGGAATCTTGAACATTGCAATCAAAGCATAATCGACGCGCGATAGAAGCTGCTGGGTAATCTAATATATCGCACTGAACAGAGAGTAGGTTAGACTGCTCGAAGTCTACCACTGCACTTGAAATGGATGACCATTCTAATTGTGAAGGGGATTGGTTTATATATGGGATGCATATATTAAATTGCTACTGTCCTAACAGTGACGTTTCAAGAGGGGTAAAAGATGTTCGGTCCATATCGTTCGCTCCTAGTTACCATAGTAGGTAAGAACCCCTCATTACATTTGATTCCTGTCCCTTAAGCATAATGGCCTTGACCGGTCAAGCTGGGGCGATAATATGAGTATCTTCTTCGGTATATAAAGAAGTTTGTATCATTTTAAAGATATACTTACATATATATTAAATTTTTCAAATTTTCATGCATTTTCGAGAATTTTGCGAATAATATCTGAGTTTCCAGGATTTTTTTTTAGAAATTCCTGGAACGATAAAGGTCTAATAAGAAATCCTAGTTGATTTTTATTAAGGTTCTTATTCGTGCAAACGGTATTTAGGTTAAATTCATTAAGTAAAAAAATGTATTTCAAAATCATCGAAAATGCAGTTAAATTTAAGCTTTAAAATACATAACGAATAAATAAGGAATTAAATTAGTCAAAAAAGTATCATTTTCAGACATGTCGAAAATACATTTACTTATAGGCGAAATTCTATAATTCTACAAAAGAGTAGCTAATGCATATTCTGAATGCTAACCTGAACAGCAAAAGATATTTCTCCAAGGCCAAAGTTACTGAAAATGGCTTTTGTATGTTGTGCACTGAGTCCTTTCATGTTCCATATTCCAATAAAACCGTTGACTTGCATTCTGGGGTTCGAACTTATTATATCAGAAATCCAAATTAATACTTTTGCTACATCATTCACTTGTATTTCTTGACAATTCCATTGCTCTATAAAATAAAAATTCTATTGCAAAATCTAAACTTTTGAGAAGATAAAAATTTCGTAATCACTAATAATCTATTTTCAAATTAATATATATATATATATATATATATATATATATATATATATATATATATATGTAATATGGGCGAGACTCATTCAAAATCACAACACAGTTTATTTCTGGTAAGAAACATGAATTCCATATAACAGGCAAACACTTTTACAACCTCGTGCATCTAGGCAATGTAATCCCGCACATACACTTTTCAAGTAGGGATTCCTCAGGTAAAAAGACTACGAATAATCCCTAAGCACAATTGATCACGTGATAAAAATACCCATGTTTAAAGAGAACGTGCTAACTATTGGCTGAAGTCGTACAGACAGAGGCTGACTTAAATTTATAGCGTGTCTGGAGGGAAAAATCAGAATTACCCCAAACTTACTTTATGAACAAAAGTTATTAAATTAATATTAAAATACGTAAATAAATGATTTTAACATTACATATATATATATATATATATATATATATATATATATGTAATGTATAATATATGTAATGTATATATATATATAAAATAAAGGATTATTTAGATGAAATAGTATGGGTCTACAGTGTGCGAGAGTAGGTATTACGAAAGTGCTTGCGATAATTTACAATACTTAATTTACTTCGCACAAGGAAGTGAAAAAGGGGAAGATTATTGTATGTATATATATATATATATATATAATATATATATATATATATTATATATATATATATTATTCTTATACATACACACATATATATCATATATATACATAAACATATATAATATATTATATATATATATAATATAATAATTATATATATATTATATATATATATATATATTAGATATATAGACATATATTTATAAATTACTTACCATTTAATGCGCTCCACACAGCAATTACATAGAGCTGAATAAATATAATAAAAAAGAATCAAAACAAATACCATAAGTAAAATGTATAATAAGATGATGAAAGATGGAATGTTCAGGTATTCAAACAATAAGGCGATTTCACGCAGTAGGGCAAATTCTCAAATTATGACAATTCTGACTTTAGTTTCAAACGGAAGGCAGTTTATTGTTTATCTATTGGCTGTTGTGAACATGAAATGAATATGGAATGGAAAGTAGTTCGTGACGTTGCGACAAATTTGCCTTATTGTTTTAACCGTGTATGGAAGTTGTAAAACTTCCACTCCCAATCCATATCCTATCTTTTATACTGGGCTGAAGAGTTTATAGTGTTTTGGTTCTGTTTTTATTATATAATATATATATATATATATATATATAATATAATAAATAAATATATAATAATAAATATATATATATATATAATATATTAAAATATATTCAGTGGCGTTTCCATATGTGCAGGGTGTGCACTACCTGGCAAAATTATGAGGAACAATAATTTTCTGCACCTATGTCTACCTATCTTTATATGGTATATAATAAATATTATTTATAATATATTCAAATATTATGTTGATTTTCTTGCTTGTATTCCCGCAATGTGTGCGGTACTAGGTGCTGCACCACGTAGCGCTCAAACGAACATAGGAAATTATGCTGTGTACGCACTGCGCAGAAAATCACGCTTTATATGTATGGGCTACTGGAAAAGAACAGCATACTATGGCACTGAGGCAAGTGCAGCTATTTTGCCTGCACTTGGCATTCAGAATCATCCGAAGGTACGGTTTATTAAGCATTGTATTGGAGCGGGGACTTACGTGCTGAAGCAATTTTGGATTTTTAACTGATTAACTGGCCATACGATTTTGAAGACGGTTAATGTTTAAATTTATATATTGTAAGATTTTGTTTTCATGGAAATATAAAAGTATTTCATCAATATAAAGTGAAATGTTTTAGTGTGGTAAACTAATTTCGGTGATATATTATATTTATTGAAATAATTAGCTGAAAAACAATGTTGTTTTGTTAGACAAAAAAGAAACGAATTCTAACAGAACAGTCCAAATTTTACCATTCATTGTATCTTACAGACAGTATATAAGTACTACAGTATATATCTGTAACACCATATCCCTGGTTTTGTTTTTAAAAATTGTCGAGATGTTTT
>CM063506.1:27777425-27779925 GCA_032207245.1 Pardosa pseudoannulata
ATTTCGTAAAAAGGTGTAGAATAAATGTAAAACCATACTTTGGGAAAATAACCATGGCCAACTCATCCTTGAGTTCGGATGTTATGGGATGTGGTTCATTAACTCTAAAGATGCAGTCTCATATATATCACAATATAGAGGTATTAATCATGAAGAATATGTGTACAGATTTCCTCATAGGACACGATCTTCTAAATAGCCACTCTTCAGTAGAAATCAAATTCTGTGGTGACAGATTGCCTCTTAAAATCTGCTCATTGGCCACTGCTAGAGTTCCAGCTGTATCTTTATTTGCCAATCTCACACCAGATTGCAAACCAGTCGTCACAAAATCCAGACGGCAGACTGAAGCAGATAAAATTTTCATTGCTGCTGAAGTAGAGAAATTACTCAAGGAAGGTGTGATTGACCCTAACAACTCACCATGGCGGGCATAGGTTTTTGTAGTTAAAGGAGAAAATCACAAGCCTAGAATGGTAGTTGATTACTTCCAAACTATTAATAAATTTACAATGCTGGATGCCTACCCCCTCCCAAAGATTGAAGAGATGATTCATAACATATCCCAATTCAAAGTGTTTAGCACCATTGACCTCAAGAGTGCCTATCACCAAGTACCTATCTTAGAGTCAGACAAGCAATATACAGCCTTTGAAGTTTCAGGAAAACTCTTTCAATTCCAACGAATCCCCTTTGGAGTTACTAATGGTGTCCCAGCTTTTCAAAAAAATATTGACAATATTATCAAGGAAGAAAAACTCAAAGGTGTTTTTCCATACTTAGATGATGTAACAGTTTGTGGTAGGGACCAACAAGAGCATGATCAAAATTTGCAGAAATTCCTGAATGCTGTTAAAAAATATAACCTCACACTGAACCCAGATAAATGTCAATACTCAACAAAATGTGTCAGAATACTAGGATATCTTATTGAAAGAGTTATTAAACCTGATCCTGACAGGCTAGCACCACTTATGAACTTACCCATCCCTAATGACATGGCAACCTTACAAAGAACTCTTGGTATGTTTGCACATTACTGTCGCTGGATTCCAAGATTCTCAGAAAAAATTCGCCCTCTCCTGACAAAAGCATTCCTCCTCTCTGAAGAAGCTGTGAGAACATTCAACTCCATCAAGGAAGATGTTGCGGAAGCTTCTTTGTCTGCAATTGAAAACAACATCCCATTTAGAGTTGAAACTGATGCTTCAGAATTTGCCATTGGGGCAACTCTCAGCCAAACAGAACGTCCCATAGCATTCTTTTCAAGAACACTTAATGCTGCTGAGCAAAGGCACTCTTCTGTTGAGAAAGAGGCTTATGCCATTGTGGAATCCCTAAGATATTGGAGGCACTACCTGATAGGAAGACATTTTGAAGTCCTCACTGACCAGAGATCTGTGGTTTTCATGTTTGATCAGTATCACTCAAGCAAAATAAAAAATGAAAAGATTATGAGATGGCGACTGGAATTGGCTAACTTCAAATTTGATATAATTTATCGTCCAGGTAAACGGAACACTACTGCAGACACAATGTCAAGAATTACAGCAAATATCTATTCAGGAACATGAACAAACCTCAAAGAGTTGCACAATGGCCTATGTCACACTGGGATAACACGTATGCACCACTGGATTAGAGCTAAAAACTTGCCATTCACATTAGATGACATTAAAAGAATGACTAATTTATGCCCTGTCTGTAATGAGCTAAAATCTCGTTTCCATAGGAATGAGGGACAGTTAATAAAAGCAACTTCTCCATTTGAGAGGCTAAACTTAGACTTCAAGGGTCCCCTACCTACCTCATCCAAGAATCGTTTCCTTTTAACCATAGTAGATGAATTCTTGAGATACCCCTTAAAATTTCCTTGTACAGATATATCTGCTCCAACCATAGTAAAAGTATTGACTAATGCATTCTCCCTCTTTGGGACACCAGCCTACATACATTCAGATAGAGGTGCTTCATTTATGTCACATGAGCTGAAATCGTTCCTCACTTCCTTAGGGGTTGCTATTAGTAGAACCACTGCTTATAACCCACAAGGCAATGAACAAGTCGAAAGATATAAAGGAATTATATGGAAGACAGTACTCTTAGCCTTAAAAACAAAAGGTGCAAGGACAGAATGTTGGGAAGAGGTGCTTCAGCCAGCTCTCCACTCAGTTAGATCATTACTGTGCACTGATCTAACTGAGTCAGACTGTACAACGCTGCTCCGCATGAGCGTATGTTCACTCACCCTAGGTGATCCTTCAATGGTCGATCCTTGCCTACATGGTTAACTCAACCAGGTCCTGTTCTAATGAAAAATCATATACGACATACTAAATATGACCCTATTGTACAAGAAGTTGAATTGATCGGGACGAATCCTGACTATGGATATGTTAAGCTTCCTGATGGACGAGAGTCAAGTGTCTCTGTTCGACATTTGGCACCCAAAGGTGACTCAGCAGCCAATCTCAACATGCAACCCATTCATCTTCCCCAC
>CM063506.1:27782425-27809925 GCA_032207245.1 Pardosa pseudoannulata
ATAGACATAATTACTGTGGTTATTTTTTTTAGGACAAAAATATCATTGCATATATATAGGGGAGAGTGGTTTGGGGCACCTTGGGACATAGCCCACCTTGGGACACCTTTATTTTCAGGGTTTAATTTGCAACCAGGAATTAGTGATCATGTGTATTGATAGATGACATTACTCTTCACTTCTCAAAGAATTTTGATGAAGATAGTGCTTATAAGTAAGAAACAATTTCAATTTCTTTGTTTTGAATAACCCAAAATTACATCAATGTGAATTTTAAAAAGTAATTTTTTTTTGAAAAAAAATTAAATATTTAAAAAAAGTGTATTGTTATGAAAGAAAATTAATTAATTATTATTTCTATGCTAATAAATAAACTGTATTGTTAAACCTAATTATATAATAGTTACCAAAAGATACTATGTAAAATAGGGCACCTTGGGACACTTTAAAAAGTGTAAACAAATATCAATTCAAGCAAAATAATTAATATTTTGGTGCCTAATTTTTAATTGATGATTTGACATGTCAAAATATTAATTTATTAATCTTTTTTCTGAAAAAAAAATGGTTAATAAATGGTGAGAACAACAAGAACAAACAGAAAGTATTCTGCTGTAAATGCTAATATGCTTGAATCAGCTGCAGAAAAAGTTCTGGCTGGTGTGTTGTCTGTAAGAGAAGCAGCAAGAACCTTTTGTGTAAGCAAAAGTACCCTTAGCCGCTCTATACTTAAATTCAAAAGCAAATCTGAATCCACAAAAGGCTTTAAATACCAGTCAAATATAAAAATCCGCCAAATTTTTAGTGAGGAAGAAAAGATAATGTTAGTCATTTATTACAGGCTTCAAAACTTCACTATGGGCTAACAATAAGTAAGTTAGAACTCTTGCATTTCAGTTTGCTCCAGCTGCAAATAAAAATATTTTGCCAAATTGGATTCGGGAAGAAAAAGCTGGTGTAGTTTGATACCTTGGCTTCATGAAAAGACATGCTAAATCTATTTCGCTTCAAAAACACGAAGCCACCACTCTTTCAAGATCTACAAGTTTCAGCAGGGAAAATATTAACACATTCTTTAACAAACTTGAGGAAGTTCTTAAAAGAAGTAAATTCTTACCAAATCAAATATACAACCTAGACGAAACGGTTGTCATAACTGTGTACGTTCCTCCTAAAGTAATTGCTTCTAAAGCAACCAAACTAGTGGGGCAGATAACTTCAGGAGAACGTGGTCAATTTGTTACTATGATCAGTGCTATTAATGCCATTGGGAAATCTGTGCCTCCTATGCTGATTTTTCCAAGAAAAATATTTAAAGAATATATGTTGAAAGGGGCTCCACCTGGAGCAATTGGATTTACCAGTAAAACTGAAGAAAACCGAATGTAAGTGATTTATATAACAGTAGTGACAGCAAGGATATAGATTACCCAAGTAATGGTAGCTTCCATTCAATTAAAGAACTGGATCAAAAATAATCAAAAGTTTCTCAAGAGAAGGGAAAGCTTGAAATAGGAGACTATGCACTAATAAAATTTGCAAGTAAAAGAAGCATTGTTGCATTTGTAGGTCACGTTGATAATGAAAACACCAGAGAGTATGAAATGTCTTTTTTGAGAAGAAGAGACCAAGATGGGTGGTCATTTTTTAATCCTAACAAAGAAGACAAATCCTTTGTAGAAAAAACTGATATTCGTGTGAAGTTGAACACTCCTAAAGAAACAATAGGCCAAAGGTGCATTTTGTTAGAATTTAAAGAAGAATTTGCTGGCATCAAATATAAGATTTGTTAAAAAAATATATTAACTTGAACAATTTTCAGCCATTTCTCTTTTATAACAGTTAATAAAAATAATTTGAACAGTATTTTGTATTTGTTATTTAGTGTCCCAACCTACCCCATACAATGGGGGCAGGTTGGGACATTGGAAAGCTATTTTATTTCTTTTATTACTCTTTAACTAAATGATATATTAAGTAGATTTAATGTTTATAAGAAGCAGATATGATGACAATATATGGATGCATACTTATGTTTTCTAATTAGCTTTAAAAAATTTATAAAAAATGTTTAACTGAAAAATGTTCCAAGGTGCCCCGGTTTCCCCTATAATATTATATTACAACTTCAGGTTTTATCTTTTACTGATATGCATACGTTTTCTATCATTTATACTTATAGACATACATGCATTAAATATTATCCTTTTATTCTCCAAAGGAAGAATATAAAATAATAATAAAACATTGTAACTTCACTGTGTGTGCTCAAAACAATGTCACAAGTTGGGGAATACTGGGGTAGGAAAAGGCAATCCTTTCATTAATGCATAATGGATTGGGATAAAGTGTATTACCCAAGAAGTCTGTTCAACGAGGCACAAAAGTTTCAGCTATAATAGTTATTAAATATATTTTTATGAGGCTTTTAAAAAATTGGGCCCAGTTACTTTGGTACTGGTAGTCTTCAAGAAACGGCCTCCATGATTGCATGAGCTGAAAATTCTTATTTCGTTTAACAAACTAATATTACTCGAAGATGTAATACATCCATTTGAAATTTCAGTGGTATAGTGCACCTATTGTTTGCCAAATAATCTGTAATTTTTTAACCGTTGATTCAAAATTGTGCACGTACCGAGCAAACATCGCGGAAGTAAAGTGGGTTTTTTTTTAAATCGATGTCTATTTCAGCCTGATTAAATGCATGCACACAGTTGCTTTTATTAATGTTCATATTTAGTGAAATGTACAGATAATTCGCAACTTTTTTTGGAAAAAGGTGTTTTCTTGAATTTTTTATTGGTCCCTGGAGATTTATTTTTTATAAGAATGTGTGAGAAAATGTATTTAGTACTCCAAATAAGTTAGTATCCGGTTAAAGTTTCGAAATATATATTATCAAGTAGTTCTTTAGAAATTCGAAAAAAGTCATAAGTAGAAAGTGGTAACATTAATACGACCAAATCCTGTGTACATACATATACACACACACGCACACACACACATATATATGTATTAATTTGACCACTTGACATTTTCTTACTCTTTTATGTTTTCGAAATATTTTGGCAATAAAGGATTAAATATAAATTTATAACATTTTATTTATAAATTATTTATTTAACTGTAAGTTATTAATTAAAGCCATATGATATGGATAAAAATTTTATTAAAAAAATATTTTATAAACTTTCCCTTAGCATTCAGCTCTTACTTGTTGTATGTTATCAATGCAGTTTAAAGGATTTCTATTCAGTTTATCATTATATTGCAATTTAAAAACTATTATTAATAAATATATTATTATTGGTAAATCTTTCTTTAGCCTTTTCTCTTTTCATTAGCCCCTTTCTATACTCAATTGAATTGAGATCTGAAGAATTACTTGGTCAATTAATTTAGAAGAAATATTTTATTATTTGATAAGAGAGAATGTGTTTGTTCACTGATTTAATAGTGTGAAATGGTGCACCGTCTTATATAATAATGCAGTTGTTATTGGGGAGCCACTTTCGTAGTTGATGTATGTATGGCTCTCTTTCAAAATTTTCACTCTTATTTTTGATACATTAAACCATTATATATTATATTTCACGATTTGGAGCCTCTGAAAAAATAATTAAATTATGTCTGCTTCTACACTCATGTCCATAAATTAAGGATAATTCAGAATCACACAGAAATTGAGCTCTAAAATAAAAATTTTACCTGTAGAATTATCACACACATCTTGAAGAAGAATATGCAAATTGCAGGAAACCACCAGATGGCGCGGATAGTACGTCACAATGACGAGAGTGTATGAAAGGGGTATATAAGGAATGGTAGCAAATAAGTAAAATTGTTCACAAGCGCTTTAAAAGCTTTTCAGTGCAATAACCGCATAGTTATGGCACAAAGGAAGCATTTGGATGATTTTTTACGTGGTAGAATTATCGGACGACTGGAATGTGGACGTACCCAGCTGGAAGTATCAAAGGAACTTGGAATAGCCCAGAGTGTCATCTCCAGGCTTTGGCAACGATTCAAACATGATGGTAATGTGAGTAGATGTTACAGCACAGGTCGCCCCCGAGTTACTATGCCGAATGATGACCGGTATTTGACAGTTACTGCCAAAAGAAACAGACGGAGCAGAGCATCAGACCTGTCTCGTCAGCTCTCTTCAGCTACCGGTACGACAGTTTCAAGGCAGACAGTGTACAGACGCTTAGGGAACATTGGTCTATATGCTCGTAGGCCTGTCAGATGTGTTCCCCTTACCGCAACTCACTGTCGCCTGCGATTATGCTGGGCTAGAGAGCATGCACTGTGGATACCGCAACAGTGGTCTTGTGTGATGTTTTCCGACGAATCCAGGTTCAGTTTACATTCTGATTCTCGCCGGACTTTCATATGGAGAGTGCCAGGTACCCTTTACCACCAAGAGAACACCATTGAACGACACCGTTACGGTGGTGCAGGATGGCTCGTTTGGGGAGGAATTATTCTTGGTTCCAGAACTGACCTGCATGTTCAGAGTGTAACGATGACAGGCCACATCTATCGGGATGTCATTCTGGAACAACATGTACGTTTGTTTCGGGGCGCCATGGGTCCTGAATTTCTGTATATGGATGACAACGCCCGACTCACCGTACAAACATTGTAGAAGAATGCCTTCAATCGGAGGATATCACCCGTATGGATTGACCAGCATACTCACCGGACTTGAATCCAATAGAGCGTATGTGGGACATGCTTGGCCGACGAATTGCAGCCCGTCAACCCCCTCTCAACTGTCTATCGGAACTTCGGAGGGCGTTGCTTGATGAGTGGTGTAATTTTCCCCAAGATCAGATTGATAATCTGATACTCAACATGCGTAGGCGTTGTAACGCTTGTATTGCATCGTCCGGGAGACATACTCCGTATTAACCATCATACTAACCATGTTATACTGTTTTCTGTAAATAGGTTCTTTTTTGAAATTTGCTCCAGGGAGTAAAAATCGCAATTTTTATTAATTATGTCAAACATATAGCATCTTTTTTGCTCTTTACCTTTTGTTTAATAAATAGACTTTACAAATAAGTCAAATTTGTTTTGCTTTTGTCTCTTTCATTGCCTGAACTTCATTATCCTTAATTTATGGACATGAGTGTAGTTATAATTTTACGTTGACATCCTATCACCATGCTACTTTGTAGACAAATTGCTGATACTAATAATTGTGAATATGTTTTAAAAATAGAAACAAAAGTTTAGTACAAAAGTATTGTAGCATTTAACTGTTACACAAAGTTTCCATTCTTAACGGAAATATCTCACCTAAATCTAAATAGAAGATGACGTGTCCCTGTTCATCTGTGTACGGCAAATAACTGAAGATGTTTTGATTTAGCAGCCGTTCCATTTCCCCAGATAAAGAAAAGATCTCGGGATGCTTCTTCTTGAATATGTATCCTTCTTTAATATTTTGGTACGCTTTGGTGCTGTCGTACTTCCGAACTCTCAAAAAACGAAGTAAATTCTCAGTGTCAGTTCTGTAATTGGCATCTGTATCGTCTGAAAAAGATATTTATATTATTTGAAGGAACAATAAAACAAGGAAGAGCAGAAATCGAGGAATAGCTTAATTAAACTGAACCCAAAAACTGAAAACAAAACTGAAAAGAGATTAAGATAGGAGACTTACTTTTATTTATTTTGGGGCCAGAAAGCTGTTTTTTTTATAAGAAAGAAAGACATTTTATATAAGGAATTTAGCCTATCCAACCAACCAACAACCAAATATTTGGGGTTGCCAGAGTCCTAATGTTGTGGTGACAGGAATTGTGAGTGTTCCTGTCTAAGATAGAATAGTTTCATAATCAGTGATTGACAAGTCATGATGTGTGGTTATTTAATTATCTCATTGGTGTTCAGAGTTAAAAAACTAATAACCTAGAAAGAAAAATTGAAGTCTTATGAATTTAATATGGAATGTGACTCACGTGACATATGCATGCAAATTACAACGTATTTTCAGGCTGGTAATAACGTTGTGCACCACAAGCTGGGTAATTAAGCTCCATTCTTCTAACACTGCCATCTTTAAAGCATTTAAATCTCACGGAGGCAGTTATCTACGTGACATTGCTATTCCAAGGTAGACTTATAAGTTTTACCTTGGAATTGCAATTTCATGGTAATCATTAACATCAGTAGACTTTCTTGGCAACAATATTCGTTCAATGTTTCCAATTTCAACGATTCCGTCAACTATGTTTGTTCGAAAGGGAATAGAATTATCCTACACAAATAAAAAATCAGGTACATAAGCACCTCTCAAAAGTCTTTTATTAGACTCTAAAGCCTCATCCCGATGTATCAGTTACAGATCCGATGTTGAAAACATGAAGGGGCTTATGTCTATAATCTTCGAGGGAACTTTCGTGTTATTGAATCCTTACAGACGTAACCACATTTATAATCACCTGTAAAACTAAATTTCTACTAATTAGTTAATAAAACATAGGACCATTGGAGTTCACTCTAGTTCTGGTGTTCTTTGCACCAATTAAAATGTTTTTTTTTTATGAAACAGTGGAAAACATATCCTTGGTTTTCCGTTAAGTCTTCTGTACAACGTATGCCCGGATACAGTAATTCCAGTGGTGTCTGCAAGTGCTGAACTTATCTGGCAAACAGTAGAATTTCTGTAACGATGGGCTGTTATTTCCAAATATAGACCTTCAAAAGCAATTATCACTTGTTTTTGGGTTTCCTCGGCTTTCTTGTAATGATTCCATCGTTTTTAAATGTTCCATAACACTGAGATTTGTTTTGAAATATTAAGACATCTGTGTAATTATTTGATTGGCTGCCTTGCTTTTAATACCCTATAAGTTACCAATTCACAGATTTCTCCGAATGTTATTTCGAAGCCATAGCAAATCAATTTGAGTCCTTGCACACAGAAATTAAACTATGTATTGCAGAAATTCTCTCAGATATTCGCTTCCCGCCACGAACTTGGTTCAAGTTTAGATGATGTAGGCATAGATTTGCATATCAGAAACTGATTATTTTTGATTGGATAGTGCTAATGTTGCTACGGCTTGTATTTCACCCATTCCCTGCAAACACGGTTCACATTGATTGAATATTTCATTGAACATCATTTTTTAGTATGTAGAGATAATTTTGGACATGAGTTTATTTAATTATGTAGAATACAAAAATTTCAAAATCTGTGAATAATCTATGAAATAAGACAAAGAACATTCACTTACCTGCAAGCTTATCTCTTAGTTCTCGAAGTTTTGCAATATCATTATTTATGAGTATGTGAAGATTTTGAACGTGAGTGCATTTAATTACGTAGAATGTACCATTATCGAAATTTATAACTAATCTATGAAATAAGACAATGACATTCACTTACCTACAAGTTTATCTCTCAGTTCTTGGAGTTTACGAATTTTGTGCTCATTCGTTTCGAAAAGTTCTATCCTAGCTTTTTGTAATTCCTCTTCCTTTAACGAGAAATCATTTGCTGAGATATATTCTTTGTTGCCTACGTTCAAGGGCTTCTTTTCGGAGCTGAAAACAATTTCAGGTACTTCCATATTGGTCTGAAAATTAATTGAACGTATTAAATATTATCAATCATTAGAGTAAACACAGAAGTGATATCATTTTCATGTTATTATAACATAAATGAATGCATTATATAGAAACTTTTTGAAGTGGGGTAATATGTGTGTTCATTTGTACAAAGTTTTAAAATCTCGAATTATGCAGTTTAGATAGAATAACTCGCATTTTACATAAGCAGAATACATAAAATTTTTGATAATGTTATCCCGCTTACACAGTTACTATAAGTAAGTAAACTAATATATATATATATATATATATATATATATATATATATATATATATATATATATATATATATATATATATATATATATATATACATATATATAAGTCTGTATATTGGATAGAATCGGACAACTTAACTCTACTTATAGAAGTACAACTCATCTCAGCAAACATTTCAGTAAAAATACGGAGACCGACCTGAATTGATCGTCAGGGTGTGCAGGCTATATACACTACGCGGCCTTTTCCTTTTAGTTTTAACGCTAAGATGAGAATTAATGTTCTGCAAGACGAGCATGTATGATCCAAGCTTTTTGAATTCAACCTGTGAGTTATTTCACCATGGGGATAAAAAGAACACACACACATACATACATACACACACACACACATATATATATATATATATATATATATATATATATATATATATATATATATATTTACAGTGAATGTAAAAAATATTCGTACTGTCACTATTATGATATAAAAGTCTAATTTAATAAAATCTATTGATGAAAGATTTAAATAAATACTCAATTGTTACAGAAATGTATAAAACATACAGTCCACGATTTCATGGTGCAAAAAGTAGTGTGCATAATGTTTCATATTTTTGAAAATAAACTTTCAAATGAATTCCTTCTAGGAAATTTTTCAGCTTTATTAATATATTTGAATCTCTTTGGCAATCATTTAAGCTTTTATGGTTGCTGGAAAAGAAAGGTCAAGGAGCCATAAACGCTTTCGTGGAATGAACTGAGATGTACAAAATCAAAATTTCAGCTGGAAAGGTGAAAGAAATTACCTTCTCACGAACGAGGGAGAGAAACTACCACTTATCCAACGCTTACCCTCGCTGAAATTGCAAAACCACACGATACCTAACAAAACTACTATTAAATATTTCGGAGTAATTTTAAACCAGAAGCTGTCTTGGTTTCCATATGTTCATGCCCTCCGCCAGAAAATATCAGCAATACACAGTAACCTGATAATATCAGCAGGTACACAATAGGGAAACGAGTCTCAATTCCCTCAATACATGGTACTAGACGGTTATTGAAAAAAGTACTGTCCTATGCAACAAGTGTTTGGGCCACAAATTTTACAAAACAAGAGGTTTCACTCTTACCCTATCTGCAAACACCATTCCTCCTTAGGATTGCAAGGGCGTACAAGCATTAAAGCATTAACAACATTCATAATGATAAACAATACAGCTCCAGTAAATCGGTATTGATATAATACTAGCAAGTGTGCCCGTGCTTTGCTACGGTGAATTTAATGTATTACTTTTAAACAAAGATATTTTTTGTGCATAACTCTCTAAATTCGTTACAGTACAGTTCGAGTCATTGGCATATTTCTATATTTCTATTATAAGTGTATTATAACAATATTCAGTTTTTATACTACTGTATTACTACTGCACGTTGATTAGCAACGTTAATAGATTTTGCCATATTACGTGGTAGAATAGGAAGCAGAGGTTTGACAACAACAGTGATAATTTTGTTGGTATTAAGAAATATTGTCCAAAATTAAGGAAATATATGACAGACCACATGGTTTTGTATGAAACAGATATACACATTCATATTGACAACCATATGAATATCAAGATAACTATATAAATTGATAGGTTTTTATTTGCCCATGAGAGTCACTGAAATTTGTATTTTTTATTGTTAGAATATTGTTGATAAACATTTTATTGTAACGTAAAAATTAACCAAGAATTAAATTTAAAATTAGTTCTTATATAAAAATGCTATAATTTGCATAACATAGAAATGAAAGTTAATCGCTTTATATCTAAATTTCCAGGTCAAATCGAATTGATACTACGCAGACGATGTTTAAATAATATAAAATAAGAAATGAATAAATGAGATATATAAAGGAATGACGTCATAATGATAGAAAAATATTATTTTCATCTATTTATTACGTGATAAATTAAAAATTTCAATCTCCTTCTTTTAACCGAGGAAAACTGCTCTTAAAACAATTACATGGGTTTAACGGAATGACGTCACATTGCTAGAAATAGTGCTTCTTTCACTTAGTTATAATGCGATAAATTGAAAAATTAATCGTTTGCGTTTAACAGGGGAAAAAATGCTTGGAATAATGACATGAAACGCTCGAAAAAGGAGGGAAGAAATGGATTTCGAACGTTAAAAATTTACAAAAACCTTCCTAGGGATATACCTAATAATTTCCCAAATTTTCACTGCGATTGGATGCATGGATTTCATTTTTATATATATGATTCATTTATATATATATATATATATATATATATATATATATATATATATATATATATATATATATATATATTTGTAATTTATTTTCTTTCTTTACTTATTTATAGTGTTATTATTAATGTTTTAATAGTTGTGCATATAGTCAAGTTTCATTAGTTTTAAGTTATTAATCAATTACCTATTCAAAAGTTTTCTTTATATATATGTTTTTGCATGTTATGTATTGAGCGACATTTATGATATTGATATAATATTGGAGATAAGTCTCTGTTAACCAACACTAACTAGAACTATTCTCAGGCATTCGTATTATTTGGAAAAGCATATGGCACCCTACCTCCTATTTACTTTAGCTATTAATAACTGTTAATTTCTATCTATTTATTATAATTGTCTGTATTCTTCTTACTCTTTTATTATTATAGTGTTGTACTCTACTTAAATAGGACATATCTCTGAAGTGCCCATACCGAAACAGTGTTTCCCCTGCTATTAACATCTAAAGTATGATCAACTTAATTTCTTTTATTTTTATTATATTTTTTCATTATTATTTTATTTATCTATTTATTTATTTATTTAAAATTTCTATTTTATTTTTTAATTTTAATTCGCTTTTGAGTCCGGGGTAGACTCTTCCCCAGTGCAGCACTTGCAAGCCGTACACCCAATAGGGTAGGCTGTCTTCTGATTGTTGTCAATACAGTTAAGCATTAAATCTGTTACTAAGAAAAAAGTTGGAATAACCCAGTAATATTTTCATAACAAAAAAAATTTTATATCAGGCATTTAACAATAGTAAAATGTTCTTATATTGATTGTATCTTTTAAATATTTATGAATTTTTTACTGAGTATTTAGTAAAAAGTACTGAAGAGAATTACAGAATCATAAATGTCCATAGGATTATTTTCTTTTTTGCTTAACCCATTAACGCCCGGATATTTCTGATGACTATATATTAGTAAATACCTAACATAGAAGCTATTATAGACACTTGGAAGTAAAACAAAATATGAAATTTAAACACCTTTAAATATGACATCAAGTCATCATTAGTAAGGAGGTGTCATTTTAAAACATAATAAGATATTTTTAAAAAAAAGGAAAACTTCGTGATAAGAGATTTATTTGATATCATATATGAGAAATGTACTGAAAAGAGATGCCTTATTACAGATACGGCTATTCCCCATGATTTTGACCTGTATACGTTCAGAATACCGGTCATAATACGTTCCTATTCTAAGCTTGAAAATCATAAAATGCCGATCGAAATGACAAAATTATAGATAAGATCATATTTGAAAACTTGGGAGATTATTCATAAGATTAATATCTATTTCCATTAAAAAGGAAGAATCGTTTCAAGAAAATAAAATTTCTACCAACCATTTTTTGACTGTCCTCAAATGTGGACGCTGGGCGTTAATGGGTTAATATTTGTCTGCAAGCTAATTAACTAAAAACTCTTAAGATAGCTGTACACCTTCGGAGAGGATTTTTTAAAAATTTAAAGTTTTTTTATTTTTAATGTTAATTTTACGATGAAACACTTAAAGTTATATTAAAAACTCGTACAATATAAATTTTAAATATTTTTTTTCAAACTTTATTATGAAATATAAGGTAAATTGTGCTCTAAAATCAATACGCAAAACACTATAAATCCAAAATAAATGTTTCTAGTACTGTTTTATAAATCTAATAATGTTTCTTATTATATACTTCTGTGACTAGATTATTGTCATGGTGATCACAAATATATTTGCGAATTATTTTTACGAGTGCAGTCCATCAGGGTGTAAAGACTTTTTTCATGTTTTACTTTGAAATTATTAAAAGCAAAATAGCTATAAGTAATTTTTCTGCAGTGCAGCTCTTCTATTTCTACATACACATATATACATACATATGTACAAACAACTTTTTAGACTCAGTGTGTGTATGTATATGCATATACCCTCTTAAACACACAAACACACAATAAAAAAAAATAAACAAAACAAAACAAAAAATGCACTATGAAGGAGATATCTGAATGGGACGAAAATCGGCAGATCCGATGTACATGTACAAAAAAAACAAAACAAATGGTTACAATTTGAGAAAAATTGGATGATTTATTCAAGAGATAGATCTTCACAAAGTGAAAAATTCAATAATACGTTTATCTACCTGTGGTACTTTTCCAAGCCGTTATTCGGCTTTGCATAGATTAATAGATGTGGCGGATGTCCTCCTGTGAGATATTGTTCCAAATTCTCTCCAAATGGAGCGCTAAATCGTAAAATCCCGATCTGGGTGGAGGGTCTGCCCATAATGCTCTAAACGTGTTATACAGGAGAGAGATCGGGCGAACTTGATGGCCAAGGTACAGTTCGGCAAACATGATGCACATGATGGCGTGATATGAAGGACAACACAACAGGGCGTAGAACTTCGTCGAAATACCGCTGTGCTGTAAAGGTGCCACGGATGACAACCAAAGGGGGCCTATTATGAAATGAAATGGCACCCCCAGACCATCACTCCTGGTTGTTGACCTACATGTCAGAAGGCAGTCAGGTTCGCCTCTCACCGCTGTCAGGGGTGTCTCCAGACACGTCTTCGTTGGTCATCAGGGCTCAGTTCAAAGCGGGACTCAAGACTATTCTACCCCAGTCAGTGACATTCCGGTTCGAATGAGCCCGACACCACTGCAAACGGGCTTGTTGTACAGAGGTCAATTGTAGTCGGCGCAAGAGGCTCCGTGACCTCCGCTTCCTATATGTGAGACACCTATGAATGGTCCTTGTGGTCACTGAAGCAATTGTTGCACGTTCAATCGATGATAATGATGCATCTGGGGCTGTAAATGTCTCTCTGAAGTTTGCTCTGTGTTCGGCAATGCTTCACTCCTTCCTGACAACATCGTATAATAGTGGCATATATCTTACCCAAATGTCGAGCGATTCGCCACAATTAGACCAATCGGCTTCTTTGAGCCCAACTACACGTCCTCTCTCAAATGCTGACATCTGCGCATATCACTAGCGTACTTGTTTTTGAGGCATAGTTACTGTCTACGTGCGTACACGGAAAGAAATTCCCAATAATTTCACCTATAATTTCATTTTGTCCTCTTAAATATCCTGCCTCACGTATAAGACACATATAAGTTGTGCACAGATAAGATGTGCTGCAGAGACACAGGTTAATTCATTGAAACTTTAAGATTTTGCACTTTCCTGTATGCATATCAATTAATATCCAATTCGATTACATCTTCTAGGTGCGTCATTTTTTTTTGTCTAAGTCTGTATATATATATATATATATATATATATATATATATATATATATATATATATATATATATATATATATATATATATATATATATGTCAGGTCTAAAAAAGGGGTAGTTGGAAGTTACGTGAGTTAAAAACGATTTTAAAAAGGGAACTCTTTTATAATAATAAAATAAATGAAAAAGACCCACGCTCGCGTAAGCTTTCAGGATAATCCGGTCAGGCGGAAGCATCTCTCAGCTATTTGATGAGCTTGCAAACAGATAAGTTGGATTTGGCGCGTGGACATGGAGCGGTCAACACCTTCACGCATAGCTCCGCCACGAACATTGAAAATGGCGCAAGTTGCTTTCCTTAAGAACGATGAGTTAATAAAACTTATTATTATCAAGAAGACTGTTTTCCATTCGCCTTAACTCTGGATCAAGATTTTGTCATAATATATATATATATATATATATATATATATATATATATATATATATATATATATATATATATGTATGTATATGTATGTATATATGTATGTATATATATATGTATATATATGTATATGTATATATGTATATATGTATATATATATGTGTATATGTATATATGCATATATATATATGTATATATATGTATGTATATATATATATGTATACACATCTTTATATATATACATAGATATATATATATATATATATATACATACATATATGTAAATCACGTGTATATATATATACACACATATGTATATATATATATATATATATATATATATATATATATATATATATATACATATGTGTGTATATGCATACACGTTTATACTTATATATACAAACAAAATTAAATAATTTTAATAAATTTAACATCCCTTTAAAAATCTTTTAAACTTTTAAACCCTTTAAAGAAAGAATATTATACTATGCGATCAATAAAAAAAGACTCTTGCAATGAAATTTTTTAGATAAAAGATTACTTTGTTTTCCTATTAATGAAATGAGCAGATATATAAACCATGACTACTACCTGCAGTTCCATTGCTTCTTACATATGCACCTCACTTTAATCCCAGGACATCCATCTGCAAACATACACCTATTAACTATGCATAATATTTAAATTGACAGGCTCATAAATATTGTAATTTGACTCCGAACTTTAAACTGAAGCAAATCTGTGTCAGACAGGCTAATCTCAAATTGAAATTTAAAAAAAATAAAAAATGAACTTTCGTCTCATTTTGAAAAATGCTTTCTGATACCGGAACTTCAATCGTTGCCCCAAATGATACGATTTTTAACTTTAGGTTGTTGTATTTGAGGTCACACACCTGCACACACAAAACACAGATATAGGGTATATGTGTGTTGAGTATCCAATAGGGTAGACAGGGAGCAAGCAGTCTACCCTAATGGGTGTACGGCGTGCTAGTGCTGTCCTGGGGAGGAGTCTATTCAGTGCTCAAAGGCAATTTTGAATTTAAAAAGAAAATAAATGAAATAAATAAATAAAATAACGAATTTTTTTAAATAAATAAATAAATAAAATAAAATAAAAAATTAAAGAAATTAAGTTGGTTATATTTTATATGTTAATTGCAGGAGAAACGCTGTTACGGCATTGAAGCTTCTTAGAAACGTTTTATTTAAGTGCTGAGTATAACAAGGAGAGTATAACGCTATAATAATGAATATAGGAGACTATAGAACAATTATTATAAATAAAAATTAAAAAATTATAATAGCTAATGTAAATAACAGGTGGGTGTCATATACTTTCCCAAATAATACTAATGCCTTGCAATAATTCTAGTTACTGCTCGGTTGGTTAACTTAGACTTATCACCAATAATATATAAGACCATAAAGGTGTCTTGATACATAACATGCTAAAAACATAAACAAAACTGAAATATAGACAAAATTGGCTATATACAAAACTGTTAAGACACAAATAATAGAACTATAAATAAGTAAAGAAATAAAATAATTTTGGTAGGTTTTGATATGTTGTTTTACCAGTTCTTGAGATCTCCCACACTTTTTGCCATTCTACCGTGTCTGTGATATATTTTGCGTGTGCGAAGCTTTGTGGAAACGAAGTTAAGTCTATGGATTGTACAGTTGGTTATTGTCGCCTTGGTCAAAATGCCTGCTTTTTCATTTCCAACAATCACTATGGGAGATTTTACAAAAGCAATATTAAGGATGAGGTTTTTGGAGCCGACGTGTTTTCTGTTGAATAACATGTACATGCTGGTCTTTTTGATTAAATTTTTCTATTGCTACGATGCTGGTCCGACTGTCTGTGTATGTAAATGACTGTAAATTTTAGAGAGGTTTTTATATACCCATTCGATCGCAGAATCTTTGGCTGACAGTTCTGCCTGTAATACACTGTTTTCTTTACACAACATTCCATGCCATGTGTGTATTTCTGTTTCTTTATGGTAGATAACAGAAGCTGCTGCCACACCTTGAACCATTATCGATTCACCAGTGTAAATTATTGTTGTTTCTGATGCCACTTGTTCATAAAAAGCATGATTGAGCCATACGCTACTCGTATTAAAGCAAAGGAGTGCACCTTTCGTTTTAACTATCACCTCAATGGTAAAAGTAAGACTTTTTCTCAAGTGGGTCCTCGTAATTTAGAATCAAGGACCAAGCAGAAGACCCATAGGGTTTGCGTGCCACCTCCAAAGTGTAAATTGTGCATTCAGGTTTATGGATTGTGGAACTTAAAGTAACACCTCTGTCAGTCGGATAAACCTGTGATGTGTTACTGAAAATGAGCTGAAAATTCTCTAGGTGTAATGTTCACTCGTTTATGGTAAAGACACTGTTGAGTCTTAAATCTTTAGTGATGTTTCCTTTTCTTTTAGTCTTATGTCTATTGGCATTATGCCTGTTATTACAAATAAAGCGCTTTAAGGGATTGTTTTGT
The DNA here is from genome assembly GCA_032207245.1 of Pardosa pseudoannulata. NCBI lineage: Eukaryota > Metazoa > Arthropoda > Arachnida > Araneae > Lycosidae > Pardosa > Pardosa pseudoannulata. The sequence goes on from CM063506.1 coordinate 27,798,786, forward strand.
ACGCCCTTGTTATACTAAGGAGGAATGGTCTTTGCAGTGAGCGTAAGAGTGCAACTTTGTGGCCTAAACACTTGTTGCATAGGACAATATTTTTTCAATAACCGCCTGGTACTATGTCTTGAGGAGATTGATACTCGTTCCCCATTTTGTACCCTTTGTTCTTATCAGGTTACCGTGTATTGCTGATATTTTCTGAAGGAGGGCATCAATGTATGGAAACCAAGACAGTTTCGGGTTTAAAATTATTGACATATTTAATATTAATTTTGGTAGGTATCGTGTAGTTTTGCAGTTTCAGCGAGAATAAGCGTTTTATGATTTTTCTCGTGGATGAGAAGGTAATTTTGTTTACCTTTCCAGATGAAATTTTGAGATTGTACATCTCAGTCTATTCCATGGAAGCGTTTATGGCTGCTTGTCCTGCCTTTTCTAGTCCTCTCCTATCCTTTGCTGCTACCATGGGGAGGAAATAATTCGCATAAGTTACAACTAGGAAGTTCTCCGTTTGTACTCTAGAAAGGAATGTATCTGCGACTAGAAGCTACAGTGTGGGTCCAAAGCATGAACATTGAGGGCATTCCTTTGAGAATTCTTGGGTATATCTTTGTTATTAATCTTTGCTATGATTTTTTTTTCTCGTTATGTAGCTGCGGATCAGATTAATTAATTTAGAGGTGTATTTTAGTTTTATAAGATTTGAACCAGGTTATGACATTTGACAGTATCGAACGCTCCCTTTATGTCCATGCTGATACCTAGAGTGTACAGTTGGTTATTGTGTTTTGTGCGAATTCTGTTTACTACTTCCGTTAGTGCAGTCTCACAGAATCTGTGCCCCCTGAACCCTTACTGATGGGTGCTCAGCCATTCTTTTTAAGAAGTTGTATTATCCTTCTTTGTATGACCCTCTTTAGCCATTTTTCTAATGTTGGAAGTAGACATATAGGCCTATATGAGTCCGGGAGTTGATTGCCGGGTTTAAGACTACTTGTCCAATTAAGACTTTGTGGGAAGTGTTCTAGTTCAAAACATTTCCTGAACCAGTTTTCGATTAGAGTGGGCAGTTTATCGTAGACAAAGCGAAGGGTTCGAAATATGTATTCGGTGTTTTGTCTTTATTAAACGAGTAGATTTAATCTTTGATTTCAGAGCTAGAGGCCATTCTATTGCCAAATCTATTTGGTTTTGCTGTAGGCAGTGGAGCATTTTGAATATGTCCCTTTCCATAGTGGTACTCTGATAATTTTTTAGTTGATTCGATAGTTGAAAAGCTTTTATCTGTGTATCATCTAACTGTTATTTCAGTAGGAACAAATGTCCTACCATGTGCCAGGCAAAAGATATTTCCAAATTTTTCTGCGTTATTGGTATAGCCGAACCTCCAGGCTTTTTGTCTTGTACTTGTAATGAGTTTTTTATATTCAGCCCTCGCTTTACCATTAAGGTTCTTAATGCTGGTTTTACCTCCTGCGAACTTTTGGAAAGACGTCTATGCAAAGCCTTGTTCCGAATGCTTGCTAATACCGGCGTCCACCATGGCATTAATTTTGGATTGCAATAGATTTTCTTCCGAAATGCTTTGTTGCATGCTGCTAGGATAATAGGGATTTAAATGTTTTTAAATTTATCGAGTTGATGTTTGTTATGCACTTCTTTTAGCTTGTTTTCAAGAAATTTATCTTTGGTATTCATTATGGATTTAAATTTTCTTTATTTTGTTTTGTACCTTGTTACTATGACACTTGGCGTCTTCACCCCTAGACTATATATTACGAATTTATGATCGCCTATTGATTCGACATCCTCCACTTTCCCGGCCGTCAGTATAATTGAGCAGTTACTAATTAAATGGTAAAATCAAAGTTATGTGAAGCTGGACTGCACGTATCCATGTAGACAATACGAAGGTGATCAAAAAAGGATTAATTTTAGCAGTCGCAGACCTTATAAAATGTCATCGTGATTAAAATAAATGAAAAAAATGACTAGCATTGGATATATATATATATATATATATATATATATATATATATATATATATATATATATATATATATATATATATCTCCCCAATATAATAATAGCCTAAGTTGTCTGTCCGCGAATTTATGAAGCGGTTGTACCTGGAATGTATACAGGCATCCACATTGGATTTTCTATGAGTTAGGGTTAGCAAAATTCAAAGCGAGTTCGAAATCCACCCCATCCTCCCTTTTCGAGCGTTTAATTCTATTATTTCAAGCCTTATTCTCCCCTGTTAAGAGCGAGCGATTAAATTTATCATTTTGGATATCATTCATATATAGCACCAAATAATCACTGTCAATACTAAAACCTCTGCTGTCCATTCTATCACGTACGCGACCCTCATATACTCTAATTATGGATCATGTGTATATTATCATGTGTAGGCGTGGTACGCTCAGTAGAATAATCGTCTTACTTCTCAGGTTGACGGTTCTGTACCCAAGGCAGCCAAATTTTTCTAAATGTCTAATTAATTTATTATTTTCTGCTTTTATTAATTCTTATTCTAAAGTTGTTTTATTATTTTTAAAATAAATTTTTACTATTTTTTCAACTTTTTATGATTTTTATGATTTTTATTTTATTAAATTCACGTATTTTGTACGTATGTCCCTGGCCACGTAAACATTTAATTTTTCTATCCTTAAACTTTCTTCTCGTTTATTTTTATGTGTCCTTTCAGCTTTTTACTGTTTATTTTTCTTCTCGCCTTCATTTTTGTGTTTATAGAAAGAAATCTCTGGATTAGAGGTTTCGGCCCAGGCAATCCAGTTGCACCATTGCCTTGTATTCTAGATAAAGTTGGTGAAATTCAAAGCGAGTAAAGTTTAAAACTAATAACTTTTAGTCAGCATAATTGAAAATGGAAGGATATTTATTAAATATAAAAGGGAAAATGGTTCTAAAATTAAGCTTTTTTTTATAAAGATGTATGTAAGGAAGATCATGTTTTTTTTTTGTTTTATTTCGTGTGTGTGTGTGTGGGGGGGGGCTTCTGCATAATATGGGATTGGCCGTATCTTTACTTTTTTTACTCTAGAATTTAAATATAAAATGTTTGTATTTTATTATTTTCTTTACACTTTGCAGAAATGGTGCATTCTTTGTCTTTCATTTCAAGTTCTATTCAACTTGCTTTCATTTTTGTTAACATTTGGACCTGAAATATTTATTTTTTCAATTCTATAACAATAAGGTCTGATTTTCCAGATTTATTTATTATCCGAAGAGGATATAGGCCTACCGGGGACACCTTTTATTATTTTTTAAAAGAAAACAAAACAAAACTGTATAATATCTATTTTAAGTGTGTGATGGAAATGATAGTTTCATTCCTTTACTTCCATTAATTACTGTGGTAAAAAAATGGGAAGAACTTGACGATAATTTCGACATAGCTAAGAAAACTTTGAATTATCTTTCTGCATGAATTCAACGTGATTCTAAACTGCATTCGCAGTATCGGGAGACTTTAGAGGAGTATGAAGATAAACAAATTATTGAGCGTGTACCTCATAATTCTCAGCCAAAAAACAAATCTTTTTTTTTGTTTTACCTGCCTCATAGAGTACTTTACAATTCTGGAAAATGAAAAATTTATTGATTCCGTCATATGACGGGCTATATGCTAGTATGTATATATATGTATATATATGTATATATATGTATATATATATATATATATATATATATATATATATATATATATATATATATATATATTGGGTTGGCAACTAAGTAATTGCGGATTTATTTTAGAAAATCAAAGACAATTTTTCCATGGAATTAAATAACTTTATTCTGTAATGTATTGCCCATCTTGATCAATGACCTTTTGCCATTTTTCAGGCAGCATCATAATCCCACGTTCATAAAACTTCTGGTTTTTATTAGAAAAAACTGAATTAGGTACGATTTGACATTATCATCATTATTGAAATTTTTACCATTCAAGGAGTTTTGTAAAGATCGAAACAAAAAGTAATGAGATAGTGCAATATCAGGACTATATGGTGGATGTGGCAAAACATCCCAACCAAGCTCCAATAATTTAATGTAGACATCAGAATTGATCGTTCAGTTGGGTGGTAATAGTTCAAAGTAGACAATTCCTTTGTAATCCCACCAAACTGATAACAAAACCTTCTTTTGATGAATATCAGCTTTTGATGTTGTTTGAGTGTGTTCACCTGGCCTGCTCCACGATCTTTTCCGCTTGATATTGTTGTAAACAACCCATTTTTCATCGCCAGTTATCAGTCGTTTTAAAAATGGATAATTTTCATAACGTTTCTGTAGCAAATCGCAGCTGTTAATGCGTTGCGTTAAATGCGTTTTTTCAGTTCGTGAGGAACCCATATATCGAGTTTTTGAACATAGCCAAGTTGTTTAAAGTGATTTTCAATGCATGTATGTGATACATGAAGCTTCTCTGCAATCTCACGTGTTGTACTGTGACGATCCGAATCGATTATTGCTTTGATTTGGACGTCATCAACTTCAACTGGACGACCAGAGCGTTTTAATCTTTGAGTGAAAAATCACCAGAATGAAATTTGGTAGACCAATTTTGACACTGCCGTTCTTTTAAGGCTTCGTCACCATAAACATCACATAACTTCTTATGAGCTTGCGATGCGTTTTTCCCTTTGCGGAAATAAAAAAAGCAAAATATGACGAAAATGTTCCTTTTGATTTTCCATTCTTCAACGAAGGCCAAGCGAAAACTACGCAACCGATCAAAAAACTTCTTTTACTGATTGACAGCTGAATGGCCAACTATCAAATAACAAAATGTGTTTTACATTTGTACTACGTCTCCAAACCTAAAAATTCAACTGACGCCATCTATGAGTGAAATCAGCAATTACTTAGTTGCCAACCCAATATATTAGACACAGAGCCTGAGAGGAACCTCGAAAAGTATCGTTTGGGTATTACGACTACGAACCCCTTTTAAGTGCCTTACCTGTCATTAAAGAACACGACGGATCTTAGGCTGGTTCGAACCTCGATCCCGCCGCCTTACATTTACGAGATCGAAGATTCTCCGAAATGAGTTAGGGTGGTTCAGATTCTTAAAAAAATAAAAAAAAAATTAAAAAAAAATTAATATAATAGTAATCCTAGTTTCTTTTAGTCTACACATATCTCTACCTAATTTTACTTACTGGTAAAATCACTGTATTTAATCTTGGTAAAGGCTAATATTTTAAATGTTTAAAAAATATTCATTCTAGATTGTATCAAAATGTTCAAATATTATTTTTCATTGTAAAATAAAATTAAAGAGGGGGGAGATGCTGGGGCAAATACCTCAAAATGAGTGGCGAAGCCATGTTAAAAGTTATGGAAGTGTAGCTTCCTTACCAATCTAACAGATTTTAAACTTTTTACTTATATATACCATTTAGATGTTTTTTAATTTTGTACTTTATATATCCCCCGCATCTTCCGAATGGGAATAACGCTGCTCTTCGGTACCGAAGTTCGTGGGAAATCCCATTGCTGCAGGGATGCTCGTAGCCATTCAAATCGGTTTCAAGTAGTAGGTACAGGTCTCGTTAGCCCTCGTATAGGAGAAAAGCTCTCTATATAAGCTATCTCTCCTCGGCACCTCTAATCACCTATCTTGTGAAGCGGACTAGCTAATTTTCAACTGTCAGCCATACTATGCTGTTAGCAAGGAAATGAGCTTCCGAGCACTTTCTCAGCGAGATAAAATATATAAGTGTTTTTATTCTTTAAGAACTCTTTTTGTTCTTTCATTTTAGTGAAATATTGTCACGAAGATTCGAATGAACACACCGTTTAATTTAACAGAAGAATTTATTCAAGCTAAGTAGTAACTCGCAACTTTACAAGACCGAGAAGTTGCCTACAGCTAGTGGGTAGCAGCTTTTATACACGAACAGAATATTCGAGAATTAACTAATTTACATATTAAAGAAAGATCTAGAATGTTCGAGAACACAAGGAAACAATAAATAACATTTTTAAATTAAAAATCCGTACTTTGGATCAACTGCTATGGCAAGCATCGAACCCACAATCTTCGGGTCTGGATCTCGCGCTTTGACCACTCGGTCACTGAGCTCGTTGGCCAAGCTTCTTTATGCGGCTTTATTCAATATTATTTGCTAAGCAGAGTAAAAAAATACTGCTCACCTCTGGACATGATGATAGTAATAAAAAGAAGGCAACGAAAAAAACCAACAGTAATAACTAAAAACGTTTACTGTCTTCCAGTTACAACACATATTACAGGCAAGGTATATACCCACATAAAAGCTAGCTCGGCAATTGGGGAGTGAATAAAGAGTACGAAACCATACATAACTAATCGAAAAATGAGTATTATCATTGAAAACTGATTAACATTAACCATGATTCAGTCTGCATAAGATACTGACGAGTACGGTTGGCTTAAAAAACAAAACAAAACAAAACAACAAAAAAAAACAGGGTTTTCTGCCTCTAGAGATATTTGTTGAGAATTTGGAGGATCTTGGGTTTCGTTTGGAGCGCTACGGTTCACTTTTTGAAACACGAGGCCTAACGAGACTAGGACCTACTGCTTAAAGCTGATTCGGAACAACTACGAACACCCATGCCACAGTGGGATTCGAACCCACGAACTCCGGTTTCGAAAGCCATCACCCTAGCCATTCGGTCATCGTTCGTTTGGAGAATATTGGGACCATGAACCTATTTTACTTGCGCCAGTCATCTTAAACGAACACGACGGATCTTAGGCCAGCTTGGGCTCCGAACCTGCAACCCTCCACTTAAGAGAGCGTTTCCTTTTTCGACTGAGCTACCGCGGCTGATCGTCTGGTCGTTGCTCAACATAAGTGGAACTTATGTCAAAAATAAATAAATTTGTAATATTGTCACGTCCTTTTCATATTCTCATTAAGAGAGTTTTTTATAATTGTGTCCAAAATTATGTACGCTGTTTATTTTTACTTCTCTCATGTATATTTATTATTTTATATGAGTTATTCACAACCATTGTAAATCCTGTATTACTCTTATAAACAAAAATTTTTTCCAGAGTTAATACTCGTTATTTCTCAAACATGCATTTGTACATATGTTACAAAATGCCCCAATTATTATTTATTTCAAAATTTAATTTAAAGAATAATTATTCTATGGAAAATTATGACTTAAAGATTTTAAGATTTAAATGCTATATCCTATTCGAAACGGAAATTGTTTATGAACCCCTCATATTTTTTTAGACTTCAATAACGAATTCCTCTTCCGTTTGTCAATGCGTTCGTGCATATTTTTCACCTAATAATAGATACTCTGCATCATCTCACAGGGTTTCCTTTCAATCATATCAGTTTTGCTTATCTAGTGTGTACTACTTTATGAGATGCATTACCATTTCACAATTTTTTACGGTTCAACAGCCTCTTTAAAAGTGTGAACTCATTTATTACTTCTCTTTCAATTCCCTCTTCCGGCGTATCCCTATTTCTCCATGTTATTCATTTTTATTAGGCCATTCGAAAGACTTTGTTTCTTTGTGTGCATGCTTGTTTGTTTGTTTGTTTCCTTATCGTGTACCAGTGGCAGCATGTGATTTGATATCAGAGAAAGGTAGGGGAAGGATTGAAGAGAGTGCTACTCTCGAAATCTATATATACATCATAAATATGTGTTTGATAATAATAAGCACGAAAACATATTATTTATTATGCGTAAATTTACGTTTCAGTACATATTAAGTTCAAAAGGAGAAATTCAAGAAAAATTATAAATATTTTTTCTCACCATAGCATAAATAATGAAAAGTTTCTGCAAAGAACCAGTACATAGACATTAAAACAAGAAAATGGCGTTTAACCGGCCATATCCTACTTATGGCGTAAAACGAAATACACAATGTTGCCTTCAACTGAGTACCCGAGAGTAGTCGAATGAGTGGTCAGCCAAGATTAACTTGAATGGACCAGTTATGGGCAATGGACAAACTTTTTTGGTCGCAGGCCAAAAATTAAAAAAAAAATTTGGCGGGCCAAGATAAATTTTTCTAAAATTTTAAAAATAATATATAAGTATTACGTTATAAATATGTTAATGAGATGAACAAAACTGCAATTTCATATTTAAAAGTTCCTTATATTGAGGTTCAAAGTGAGATGTACACATATTAACCCCTTCCGGTATGATTTAATAATGAAAAACTGTGCATGAAATAACCATTTAATTTTTATTTAAAAAATTTGTTTCATTTTACAATTCTTACATATTATTAATTAAAATCCACTTTTTACATAGTGTTAAATAATATCAGAAACAGCAAAATTAAGAAAATATCAAAGTAAAACATTAATAAGGTATACAGATAATAGTCTTCAAGCTAGTGGTACTTTTCAAAGCAAAGGAATTCTTAATTGTTTACACTGCCAAGTAGTCTCACTTTTAATTTGATTCTTGTAACACACACGGTATTTCTTACTAGGTTTTCTTTTATTCTGATTCATTAATTTGGCAATGACTTGTACCAAGAAATTCTAAGTAAACCATATGCAATAGGGACTTGTGATTTTCACAAGTGATAAAAGTGTTGCCAAATTCAGTACACTAGAAATTTTAAACTAAATTAGTTATCATATTTAACAGTAACTTTAATCGCATGACGAGTGTAGCTCGTCATTGTGCGGTATGGAATGAAAAACTAATGACGAGCTAGACTCGTCATTTTACTGGAAGGGGTTAAGGAACGAGGATAAAGGCTCAATTGCCAGTCTACTTCTGAAATTATCATTTCTAAGGTTCATAGTTGAAAACACTTGTTCACATATATAAGAAACAAACATAGCGCTGATCTTCTGGGCGTGAGATAATACATTTGGGATACAATATTTAAACAAAGTAGAAAAGGAGATGGATATATAATGTATAAGTATGTATTTATTTTAATTTGCCTCGTACCGACAACTTAAAATTCCATCCGAGGGCCGCATAAATCTATCCGACGGGGCGGAGTTGGCCCACGGGCCTTAGTTTGCCCATCCCGGAGTAAGTTGGAAGCAAAGAGAGCTGCAGAGGACAGAAGAGGATGGAGAACTAAACAGAAAGTCTTAAATGCAGTTGCAAGGATTTAAAAGAAAAACCTGTACAACATTCACACAGACATCAAAGAAAGTGTTATTGACTTTTTCGTTAAATATAGAACAAGAACAATTAAGATAGTTATCAAGTAAAATGTCATATCATCGCTTTCATCTCTTTTCCTGCCTAGAGGTATATAAGACCTTCAGTTATAATGATTCATATTGCTTGTTTTGTAATGTTTTTATTCTTTTTAGCGTTGGAAAAACTACGTTCAAACTCTGATGCAGTTGTAATAAACATGATTACAAATTTTATTTATTTGTTGAAAGCCAAGTAAAACGACAAATGATAATACGACTAATTTTGTGTATTTTGTCTAAAATGCATTATACAAACTGTTAAAGAAACTGAGTGAATTCAATATACACCATGAACACTGCAAACTTAATGAAAGAGCTGCATGATATGCAGTGTTACATTATGTATTCTGATATACGTTGTTGAATAACCGGGCATTTACTGTGAGATTTAACTGTATCATTACCCGAATGTACACTCTGTACAGAGCAATTTGTTGCAATTTCATGAACTACTATCATGCCCTTCCCATTCATTTTCATGTTTACAACAGCCAATAGACAAACAATAAACTATCCTTCCGTTTGAATTTGAAGCCAGAATTGTCATAAGTTGAGATTTGCCCTACTGCGTGAAATCGCCTTATACTGTATCATTTAATACAACTAGGCCAGTATATTTAGCTATTTTCATGACGCTATGTTGTTTTTCTGTTTCTTTTAAGTAAAGGATGTTCTTAATGATTTGCTTTTGCTAAACTACATTACCCATTGCTCTCCATGTTTATATGTTTACTCGGACATCCTAATGCATATAATATGCCACTATGATAAACCCAAATTTAAATCAGTTGACGCATTCCTGACGCCGACTGGTGTGCACCCTGTAAGATTGTTGATTGTTGATGATAAAATCAATTATTTCTATTGATACATTAATAAGCGTTTATAAACGATATGAACAAAAATAATAGGAACTGCCATTCCTTAGTTCCTATTCATGAGTCACACATTAATTACCTTTACATTATTTCAGTCTCCACACTGTGAATTATTGTGTGCCGATTGGAACTTTCGTCAACGTCATCGACGTCATACAGTGAGTAGTGACAGCCGGGAGGGAGCGATACGGCACACCCAAATATTTATTGTTGTAGGACAAACTGTTCCGTTCATTTAAAATATTTTTTAGTAAGGGTCAAGCAATATTTTCAATACGTCAGTGTTTTCTTATAATGGAAGACTGGATGGCATTTTTAGGAAATTCCAGAAGATTTCAAAATGAGAAAATCTCCCCTTTTCCTCTTTTTGAATATTCCTGACTTTTCATTATGTCCAGAAAACATTAAGAATGCCAAATCAGTTGATGCTACAATACAGCTAAAAGTCATTTGCTGCTCATGTAAATAAGTGATAATAATAATTATTTATAAAGACTATAGAAAGGAATAATCTAAACCAAATCATAATATTTAAGTTTATAATTCGTTGATCATTAGTTTAAATTCAAATGTGATATCGAATTAAATTTGAGAAAATTTCATTTCTATATTGCGTTTGATTTTTAAGTTATTACACTTTATAATAATATATTAACCCTCTGGAAACGATCGAGTTATATGTTTAACAAGTAAACAAACAGTATATCAGACTCCAAAGGATTAAAGTAGATTGTATTTTCATAAACATAATAAATATTTAAAAAAATCATAAACCGAGTGGAAAATTAATGTGATATAAATGTAAAATTTAATAGATTTAAACACGTAAATGCTTGTTTTCAGAAGTGAAGAAAAATTCTAAAAAGATCTGTGATTTGGGGGTATTTAAAATGACAGCTACGAATACGGAAAACACTACCAGTCTAGTGTTACAGTAAATCGAATGAGCCGTATGTACTTTTGTCAAACGTTACACTTGTGTAAACTATTTGCATGATAAAATCCACTGTGTCTCTTCGT
>CM063506.1:27814925-27837425 GCA_032207245.1 Pardosa pseudoannulata
GTCCCGGTCTCATTAGCCCTCGTGTTGTAAAATGTAGACCGTAGCACTCCAAACCAAACCAAACCACCCGCCATTCCTTAGGGGAAATAAGAAGCCGGTCGGCAAAGGGGGCTGATAACGTTTTTCGGAGGTGTCGCTTGTTTGTTTTTCCAGGGCCTCGGAAAAGGAGGATGTGCTTAAGTTTCCAGACCCCGAGGAAGGGAGAGAAGATCTCGGAATAGAGGAGTTGGATTCGAGCCGACGACCGACACACATCCTTCTGCTTTGAAGGGAGAGAACTTTAATACTTTCTCCTCGAACATGTAAACTCGGTCATGCAGTTTTGATTGTTGACAGGCTCTGAGACTCAGAAATATGTTTATGTTGTTTTACACTTTAATTTTTCGTAAATCTTTGTTCTGTCAATAAATAAATTTGTTTTGTCCGGAGCTTTGTCCAAGCTTTCCGGAGGAATTCTTTTAATTACATGCATCCCAACAAACATACCTGCCCCAGTAAAGTTGGCGGGCAGGTCCCAAGCTAACATAGCGCACCAGAAAGAGGGTGCGTTTACAGTCAACTTGTAGTTAATTATCATTTTTATACTCTGAACCTTAATTACATTGATACGAGCTATATATTTCATTTTATAATAAGATAAATATAACTTTTTTAAATTATCTACCTCTTAAAACTAAAAAACAAAATTTTTGTACCTGCTTATCCGCAAAATAAATTTTGAAACTTCTAAGTTAGAAATTTTTTTTTGTCAAATCGAAGCTTCTAATCATTTTTATCCATTGACCTTCAATTACATTAATACGAGCAATTTTTTTAACTTCCGATTTAAGAGTGTTTAAATTTTTTTTTCATTTATTATATCATATTCGTCGAAAAAATTTTATTTGCAGAAAAAAACAGATATTTTAATTTAATTATATGCAAAAATTTAGTTTCAAAACTTCCTTGCGGATAAGTGAGTTTCATGTGACAAAACTAAATAATTTTTATAGTGTTATTTAAGAACTCGAAAGAAATTTGTTCTAAAAGGAGCAGAACTTCTTGTCCATTAACTTCAAGATAAATTTTGAAGTTTGTAAATGAGAGGATGATTTTTTATGTCAAACTGAAGTTAATTATCATTTTCATTCTGTGAACCTTAAGTACTTTAATACGATATATATACTATACCAATGATGGCCTGTCACCTGCGACTTTAGACATTTTGTTGGATATCTAGAAGAATACATCTTGAATTATCCTGAAACCTCAGGCGTGTAAACAGGATAGTAGTCATCATATATTTCGGCCAAGAATTAATCTCCCAAGTATAACTGTGTTAAAAGTAACTTGTCTTGAATATCTTTCCGGAATCCAATTAACATCTCCAAATGTAGTACATCGTTTTAGTTTTGGTTATCTCTCAAAATTATTTTCTCTAGCTTTACTCTTTTTTTTAATCCATATTTCAACCAAGTGAAATAAGTATCCAAAGTACGGCTTGGTCGTGATATGCACCAAACACTTCCTTCTCCCTGTCTCACCGTTAATGTTTAATGAGGGATAAATCAAAATTGTATTACTGATAATTTCTATTATTAGTAGTATTTTCGTACGATTACTTTAACAAACTGATCAAAAAGGCTGACTTAACACAAAAATCTCGTCTTCATATATATAAATATGGAGAAATCTCTCACTGGGAAAAGGTTAATACTATAAACACGTAGCATAATACTTTCCTTCTTTCAGGAACTTATTTTTAACAATCGATATCAATCAGGAATGGCTCAGGATTGTTTTCTTATCATTTTTCTTTCGATTTTGATTTATTCTCCAGTGAACTGTTTCGTGGTAAATATTTCAAAGCCTAATCCTGAGGGAAGGCTATTTGCCACCAAGGTTAATTCTTACGCTGACCCATCTCGAAGACATACAGCACATGCCTACTGAAGACCAGAGGTCACGACAGCAACCACAACAGCTAATTAGCTACTGCTGACCTAAGAGAGTTCCGTCATGGTCCGATTTATATTGTCAAACCCTGTAAGGAACAAACACTACAAAGGTAAGCTAGAGACTACCAAGAATAACTGAAGACACGGATCACTCAGGTAAACCCCGGACGTATGAAACCTTTATATACCTAAAGGAGGCATACCCCTGAGGTTGTTAACTTGAGGCGGAAAACTTTTGATTAGCTCTTCAGCAATGCTCCCTTTTTCCATGGAATGAGATAAATAGACAAACTTATCATGGAGATCCAGTTTAATAGCCTTATCAATTTTTTGGAATTGGCTCCAAAACCGTAGCCAATTTCTTACATCTCCATCAAACGAAGGGAGTTGTATTTTTGGATAGCGCAATACCGAATTTTGGCGTGATACACTACCACTGTCAACAGAACTTACATCATCTGACAAGGATATTTCTAAAGATTTTAATTTTAATTGCAGCGAACGCTATCGATCTCTATACACTTCAGATTCATCTATTTCTGACTCAAGCGATTGTTCTACCATATCTCCAGTGTAAAGCATTTGTTTAAACTTTTCTTCACAATCAATCATAATTAAAGCCTTTTCTTCAACTAACTTTAATTTTGCTATTTTAGCAGATACATCTAATTTATCTTCCTCGTTGTTAAAATCATTATAAGATCTTGTAAATAATCTACGATTCTGCGTTCTAGCTTTCTTTAAAGCTAAAAAGTTTTTATCATCTTCCATAATCGATATAAAAACAAACACAATATGTCGGAACTCAAAGCATAACAAAATATTCACTTACTCAGCAAAAGCAGGTAGCCGAACAAAATAACATCGATACACAAGTGAAAGATTCCGTATTAAAACCGATCACTTAAAGGAATTCTGATATAAATAACTTCAATAAATAAATACGCCAAAATAAAAACACATCTTTGGTCATTGCGTACTTCATCTCAATTTTTATTCTATACTTTTCTCGCAATGTTACACTGTTGCCACTACTACTATCCTTTTTGAAAAAGAAAAAAAAAACATCTAAAACCGTGGAGGTAACACTATCTACCACGTAATAATGAAGACTTCTGACTTCATTTTTACGCGTTGGTAGCCTGTAAAGACACTGTTGCCCGTTGCTATGTTAGAGTAGCACCCAACATGCCTATTAAATTAGGTTAATAAATTTGAGTCACAAGCAGACGACAGACTCCATGAAGTGGATAAAATAAAATGCTGTTCAGCTCGTGGAAGTAAAATTTCAATTGCTTGGAAAAAATTTAATTTTAGTTCTTTCATAAATCTTCAGACCTGAAGGATGATGGAATTTTTTTAAAAAAACAACTTACTTTACTATAAAGAAGGCAATGAGCTTCCAAATTTTGTAAGCATATAAGAATTTTTGTCTGTCATCAGAAAGTCCAACAATTCCTCAATATTAAAAAGTATGAGTATTGAATATATATATAAATATAAATTTCAAGTAAATTTATCTATAATTTCTGGATATAAAGTTTACGCTATTTTCTTTATTGTATAATTGTTTTTAAAATTGTAGTATTCAAAATAATATTTATGCTATTTATACAACATTAATGATACACTTATTGGTAATACTTATGAATAGGGGTACGCGTTGGCATTTAGTGAAATTATTGGTGATGTTTACTAAAACATAAAGGCATTCCATCCGAACATTGTATGTCTTACTTTTATTTGGGAACGGGAACTTTAATGGAAGTAGAATGTGTCATTCTAATAGAATTTTATATCCTTACTTAATTAATCCAAACTTTATCGGCAGTTAATCATTTAACAGTTTACAAAGCCAACTGTTCCAAGTTATTAATAAATAGCCGTAGTGAACCATTAAAAGTTCACTATATTTAATTTTTAATAACGACTTCTAACGTCATTATGACGCAGATTTCGCCTAGGAAATACCTGAACTTCAACAGAGTAGCACCCAAAATGCCTCTTAAAATTAAATTAATAAAATTGAGTCTTGTACAGACCCATGATGTGGGAGAAATAAAATGTTGCTCAACTCGCGGATAGTCAAATTTTAACTACTTGGAATAATTTAATTTTAGTTCTTTCACATATCTTCAGACTTGAAGGTTGAAGAAACTTTACTAAGAAAAACTGACTTTACAATAAATATTTGTTAATTTGAATATTATAGGTAATATCTATAAAATATAAAGATAAGAATTTCAATGCTTTGTAAGTAAGTTTATTAGAATTTTCATTTATCACTAGAAGGTCAGACAATTCATCACTATTAAAAAATATGAGCATTAAATATATCTTTTTATATATTGAAATCTGATTATAACTATCTATGTTTGCATGTACGTCTATCTTCTCACGAATCGCTGGATGGGCGCAAAGGTACTAACTAACAGACGCGAAACAATCTAGGGAAGTCATTTCGCCCATTTGTATTCCGATATTTCAATTAGTTTGAAGGATATTAATAAAAAACCGACCAAATTACAGTTTTAATTATGTGGCACTCTCATTTCCATTTTTAAGTTGGCGTTAAAAACAATGAACGGATTCTGTTTTTATTGGCATCATCATCGCCAGATATTTGCTCTCATGTATCACTTATATTACTATCAAAACAAATATATGAATGTATGTGTGTATGTGAGGCTTACTTTGCACTAATCGCTGTTTAATAGATTAATTTTTTTTTACATCGAGAGATGTAAA
Source organism: Pardosa pseudoannulata (assembly GCA_032207245.1). Classification (NCBI taxonomy): domain Eukaryota; kingdom Metazoa; phylum Arthropoda; class Arachnida; order Araneae; family Lycosidae; genus Pardosa; species Pardosa pseudoannulata. The sequence continues at coordinate 27,819,611 of CM063506.1, forward strand.
TCTTTTTTCTACCTTATTTATCTTTTTTAAGAAAATATTTTTTTCTGTTTTATCTTGGCTAGATTTTTATTTTCACTAGTTATAAACTCACTAAGTTCTATCAATTTTGTTTTTATTTCATAGTTGCCATTTATTATTTACTGCGTACTATCTTACTTAGTAAAACTTTTGTCATACGTTTTGTTATTTAGAACTAGATTTTTATTTCAAATTTCAATAGAACATAAATAAGCGCATTTTCAATAATTCTATCATATTCAGACTTCAAAGCTGACATTTTTAAAATGTAAACTTTTTCAATTTATTAGTTTTGGATAGTTAAAACTTAATTTTTTTGTATTTAAAACAGTACAAAAATCATCAGTAAGAAAATGAGGATAAAAATAATTTTCATTGAAGAATTCGTAAGAAATGTAATTAAAATTAAGAGAACATGGCTATTTTTCATTTGTAATAGTGTTAGATTAATTCACATTGAATTATTAAGCTATTGTTTATTCAGTGAATGTAAGATTACTATATACTTATCCTGTTTACTTTTTTAATCCTTTCAATACAACTATACTTTAATGTGATTGAAGTTTAGGTTAAATTAGAAAGCGATGCAATAATAGGTCTTCATTTAACTTTTCTGCCGTTGGCGACCAAAACGTCAGCAAAATGGCGTAAATACACAGGAAGGTTAATAATAATAAAAATAGCAATACAAATATTTAAGGGCGAAAATATAAAGTTTTCAAAAATTTTAAATTTAGAAGAAATTTGAAGGATGAAAAATATTTATAACAAGTCTTACATCTGAAATAAATCTCTGCAAAATAAGAAAAAAAGCTCCAAAATTTCAAAACCGGCCAATGAGAACCTATATTGCATATGTACCATTAAATCTATAGATATTATCTCTATACATAAAACAGTGTCCGTTTGTTTGTGTTTTGTTTATATATACGAATACAGTTTGTCGTAGTTTCCAAATTCTTTGATATCGACAAATATTCACTTCCGAGATTAAAACTTCTTCCTCCCAATCTATCACGTGGACTGACAATCTGTGCGAATAAAATTCGAGTATAATAACATATTTTTTACAATTTTTCAAAAATTAATCAAAATTTGATTCAGCATTTAATATCGTCATAATTTCTTAAGTAAGTGAACGGTTCTATAACACAAAGTAATCAACATAAACTTTTCGTATTTCTTATGTAGTTTACGCCTATATGATAAAGATAATAAATTGAATTCTTTAAAATGACTTAAAATCCAACTAATTAATTTCGACCATTTCTTAGTGTTCCAGTACATCGTAAAATGAAACTATTCCATACACAAAAGAAAAGAAGCGTAAAATTGGGTATGTAATAAAAAATTTCTCAAAAATTTATTTGAAATAAATTTTTACTGTAATTACATGCATCCATATCCATAAAATGTTGAAAATTGACTCATGTAGTGTAGAACGTCGTGGAATTTAGCATCATTATGCTGTGATTTCTGGACAATACGGAGCAAATACATAATTATAACTGGGATTGTTTGTTGTTAATAAACTATAATATTTCTAAAAAATCTGTAGCATATCAGTTTATTTGCTATTTTGATAAATTTATTTATATATAGTAGTGGATTTAAACCTTTATTAGGAAAATTTTACTACCCACACCGAAGTCTGGGTGTGAAGCAGCTAGTACTATTTTTTCCGTATATTTATAGGTTACAGATATATAGTGTCCATTAAAACTAAAATTGATTAATTTTATTTAGTTATAAAGTTCAAACATAATACAGTGAACTCCGCTTAATGTGATCAGTTTGGGACACCGTGATTTTGATAGCAATAACCGATTGATAACAATAAACGATATACAAAATTAGATAAATTTACCTCCCTCCTTTAATTTACACGTACTACATTTCAAAATAAAATGAAAAAACTCACCTTATATTTATTTACTGTATATTATCCTTTAAGGCATAAGAATAGTTTACATAATAAAAATAATTGATCCATTGTTGACTGTCTACAGTTCTTTCTAAGAAACTCATTGATAAATCGTTCGTAATTATAATGTTTTTTAAGTCATCGGATAGGTGTTGTACTCCACTTTTCAATATTTTAATGCAATTCAGAAGCTGAGAAATGTTTAACTGCTCTGCAGCATTGCGCTGACTCATATTTGGTAACTTGTCATAACGATTTAAAATTCCGATATTTAGTTTTAATGTTAAATCATTTCAGTTTCTGGCTACCCTATCGACAAGCTGAATGTAAGCGAGCAAGGCGTAAAATGTGATTACGCTCTTTCTCAGTTCCGAATATAATTTGTTGCCTTCTGCTTATATGACAACTATTGACACCAGAAGGATGTGCGTATTTCTCAAAAATTCCATAAACGTATAATACCTCACTTCTTTGTTTTTTCTCCTTTTCCCTAGGTGGAAGAGGGAGAATTCTCGGAAACTGAAACAAGAACGAAGGGACAAAAAAGAAGGTCAAGGTCAAGGTAATTGGTTTTTACGGAGTACCTAGCAGTGATGAAAATCACTACTTCAACCTCCGAACGAATAATGATCAAAAACATAATTTTGGTGCAGTTAGAAAAACAGTAAAGCCAAACAGAAATTTAATACGCTTACAGCGGCTTCCGTAAAGACGAAAGAAAAATGCTGTAAGGTGTAAAAATCGTTCACATACAATGCATATGTGAAAAACAACACGTTGAATGATTAAAAATAATCATTCTGTACCTTGAACAATGACAAAACAACGAAAAACACAGTAAGTTTGGTAAATTACACTCGGCCAGAGCACAGAAAGGTAAAGGGAATATAACTCAGTAGCGCCATCTATGAGTCGCGATGTGAGTTAAAAGGCAAAGTTAGGTTTACAAGTGAATAATAGGTGAAAATAAATGAAACAATAACAAAAAATACTCCTGGTACTAAAAATACAACATATAAGGGAAAAAAAGAAAAAAGAATGGGTTCCTTCTGAATACATTGTGAATATTCCTTTGGCAGTTAAAACGAAGTTCTAAAACTGATAACATTAACCAATGTAACGATCGCATAAAGCGATAATTTTAACATACAAATGAATAGAGAAAATCGGGACCAAGTGATTTCGATAACAATAAGCGATTGATAACATTAACCGTGATCACATTAAGCGGAGTCCACTGCATTACGACAATTTAGTTTTTATTTTTGTGTAGCTTTTAAAGTGATGTAAAAGTAACGATATTGTCTTTTTATTTAATAAGTCATACATTTATTTAACTCTCTGGATATTTGTTTTATTTGCAACTATTTTATAACCCTATAACCAAAGTGTTTCTGAATCCTTCTGAAAAGATATATCTCTTTGAAAAAGAGCACAGAGTCATTATTACATAATGGCTCAGACTTCCCACCTTTCAACATGGACAACATGGGGGGGGGGTATTTTCCAATTTTATGTAGGAGAGAAAGCTACCATGACCAGTATCAAAATAAATACATGATTTTGGAATTTCAAGTTAAAATTAACCGCAAAACAAATATTATATCTTCCCGTTTGGTCATGGTCCCACCCCTCCTGCCAAGTATCCAAGATATTCTGTTTCAAATTTTTAATCAATGACAAAGAATAATATTTTTTTTGTTATTGAACTATGTATTGTTTTTTTTTCTAAATTGTCCTCCCATTCGTTCCCCGTTTCACTAATAGGTGCTTTATCCAATTTAGTACTACAATTTTTCTATTTTTATTAAGATTTAATATTTTTAGAGTAATTGGTGATTTTTACTGCCTTTTCTAAGGTTTTTAATACCATGCTGTCCGTGTTTATTACTATCAGAATTTTTTTTTCTAGTAAAGTACCAGGTAAATAAACTTGACAGCCTGGGGTTCGGCTTGGTAATCAGAGTTATTATCTCTGAGTGGCATTTGAGATACACGTTTCATGCTATATCCTTTAATACAAATAAAACAAACCTAGTTCCCTGATCTATCTTGTTTTCGTCCGTATAAATTACCAATCTGTCTTGCATTAAGAGGTCTGTTTCTGTGCATTATTTTCTTGATATTAACCCTCTAAGCGGTTCGCACGTACAATTCCGCCAAACCTATGATGTCTTCACAGCAGTTGTCACGTACAATTTTCAACCTCCAAAAACGTTCCGAAAATGGATGTAATGTGCATTTCTGCCAGTGTTTGAGGTAGGAGGGTCAGGTGGATTGTTTAAAAACTGCATCCCTCTTTGACTGATATTTATTGAGGGATGCACCCCTACTACCTGAGACACAAAGACGCTGATAGCTTTTCCTGGCTTTGTAAATCTCTATTTCGAAGTATTTCGTTTGCGGTAACAGATGTATCTCTAATTGCACCACTTAAATATCTTGGATAACTTTCGTAAAAAATATAAATAATTCTCTTAAAGAATATTTTTATTTGTACTTTTAGAATCCATTATTTCTTATGGGATGATCTTCGAGACTTGACGAGTTTTATGTGTATTAAAAATTAACAATCTATAATATCTATTTATATATCTATTTATAACCAGAAGTAAAGGGACAATAAGGAGGGTGGGTTTCCCGTATTCCATTCTAGTAGACAAAGGGTGAAATAAAAAATCATGGAACGCTTTGGCAATTGACACAATAAACCTTTAGCGTACTTTTGGAGACTTTTCATAATCGGTGTGTACCACTCGGAGGGTTAACCGGGTAGTTGTAAGGGCACACCTTGGGTTTGTTTCTATATTATTAATTATAATCTGCTCATTATTGAAAACTATAAGTTTCTTATTTATTATATTTAAAATTAAATAATCTGGTCAATTTGGATGGTTTTTTAATTGTTAGAGGCAATCCTGTCCAACAATAAAGTGTATCGTTTGCTACTGTTTTGTAACACATTAATATCCTAATTATAAAGCTGCGTCGTGCCGAGGTTATTTTTCTTCTATTATGTATATTGCAAAATGGAAACTAAGCTTCGATTGCATAAACTTTTGATGATACTAAATTTTTGACATTGAGCTGGAAACGCTCCAATAAGCGTACCCGACTCGCCTACTATTTATAGTTCTCTGTGAAGTCCAAGCTCGTAAATATTCTATATGTGAAATAAAACTTAAATGCCTGTCCAAATGGATACCTAAATATATTATTAAATTTACTATTTTAATTGATAGGTTATTTAAACGCAAACAAGACTACCTCCTGGATAGGTCATTACCAAATTGTACAGATTTGGATTCTCCATGGATCTTCATGGATGAAACTAATCAATCGAGTTATGATATTGTAAAATTTTATTCTTTCTTACTACCCTGGTGTTTTATGTTGCAATTTATACAAGGAAAATGTTGATTAGACTATTCCTTTCTGTTACTATTATATTTTGTTTCTGTAAAGTGGTTGGGCAGGAGAAATTTCTGTACATTTTGTAACATTAAATTAATATGATATCCCAGGAGTAAAGTTTTAACTGTTGCATTGTTTAAGCAAAATTTATCCTGCATAATTTTAAAAGTTAAACCAAACTTGCCGCTCCTTTCTTGACTTTTTTTTATCTATCTTCTACTCTTATTTTTATTTATGTATTTTTATACGGTGCTTTTGTTTTTTTATAGTACCCGGTGACCGAGCTCCGCTCGGAGAAAACAGGTATCGAAGCTAATTCGAAGATTTAAATTTTCAATTGTGATTTATCAAAACAATACATGCCATAAGAAAATTTGTGAAACCATTAGTGAAAAGATAACCGGTTAAAGTGCACCATTGTAAACTATTCTAAACAAAGTTGTTTGGAAAGGGAACTATTCTATACAAAGGTAAAGTTTGAAAAGTCATAGAAAATAAAATGTAATTGATAACAAAAAATTATACAATTAAAGAAATTGTACAAAGTGAGCAGTGTAAAGATTGAAGTGTGTTGAATGGAGAAGCTTTCTGACAATGACGATATCTTCTAGTTGTCCATTTGCGGGTATAATTGAGTTGATCGCTTGTTGTTCCAAAATTCCGGCTCCTTAAAGCATTTCATGTAGAGGTGCGTTCTGCATGTTGAAAATGTAGCTTGAAATCTGATGAATGTTGAAATGTCGAACTTTGTTGACAATGATTTGAAATCGAAATCAGTTCCCTAACACGTTCGCTGCCACCGACGCACTGGCGCGTCAGAGCGGCACCTCCTGGTATGCCGACGACGCACTAACGCGGCGACGGACTTTGATAAGTTATATGCTCTGTGTTTAGTGTGGTTTTGGAAATTGAACGGCGAGGTTGTTTCGGCACGTTAGTGAAGCATTATTTTTTAATTTTTTGTGGTTGGTTTTCAAAATTTTTGTTTGCATTATTTTTTTTTTACTATATCGTTTATGTGTTATATATACTTTGCTACATTAATTTAATATTTAGAGTTGATAGAAAATAAAAATGGAAACCGATATCAAGGAATAAAGACAAATCAATAAAGACGTTTATTATTATTATTATTATTATTATTAATTCGTCAGAACTACAGCCAATCGATTCCTCGTGGTCGAAAACCCCCGGGTACCAATTTTCACTTGGTTTGGACTCATGAGAAAAAAGTTTGCCCGCACCGGGGTTCGAACCCGGCCCTATCTGTAGCGCCGAACTACGTGACCTTAGAGCGTCAAAACCGATGCCAATCGATTCCTCGTGACCAAAAACCCCAGATCCCCAAGTTTACTACAGTTTATTAATTCTGGGGCGATTTTCGACTTGACAACCATTCCTCGTATTATAGTATAGGATTTAGTTTTAGCATCTGCGTTATCAGTTTGCTAATATTGTTTATATAACGAACTAACTTTGTTTCTGTAAATTTTCGTTCCACCAGGATATTCTTTTATTGCATTTGTTCAGCGTTAAAGCTTTTAATTCAAATTTTTAAAGTTCTTTATAGAAATTATCTAAATACTGATCAAAAGCCGTAAGTCTAGTTATTGATTTTAGAGGTTGCAACATATCACTCTCCATTCTTAACAAACTATTTTTAAAAAGGCTTATCTATCAAAATTCGCATTATATTTTTTATAATATGCAACCTGTAGCAGTGCCTCATAATCAAAAGAAATCAATCGGGGATCACTATTAATATATTACTCATCGACACTCCAATATAAAAAATTATCTTTTATATGTTCTTATACCATTGTTAGATCAGGATAACATTTTAAACCATTTTGGTAAAAAGTAGGGGACTCCGAAGAATCATTAATTACTTCCAGACTATTGTTGATAAAAAGAGAAAAAATGGTTTTTTTTCTATGATCGTTACTTTCATATCCCAACCATCGATTTTTGCATTAAAATGGCCACATAGAATTATATTCATATTTTGGATTTGATTACACAATTTTTCAATATCTTAAGTTCAAATCATTACTCGGTAGAGAATAACGGGAACAAATAATACTATGTCTATCTTCTAATGGCACACAAAAACAGCACTGTTTCTTCTTGAAAGTTAAGTTACCTAGATATTTAAAATTTCTGATAATAATGGCAAATTTATTACTTTAAAGAAAAAATATATTATAGTTATTTGAAACCCCAATAAAGTATACATATTCTGAAATAACAGGCTATCACCATCCAATTCATCAGCACGTTTTAAAAATAGTGTAGTGGCAGTTTTCAAGATTCAACTGAAGGGTTTTTAAATGACATGACGAGCTACTGTGCATCGGTTGTTTTAGCTACTATTTGTCTTTTTAAAATTAGGAAATTTTGACAGCCACTCCAATCAGACCTAAGGTTGGAATCCGGACCAGTGTGGGTTTAGTGTGGGGTGGTTTAGCCCCATACTTGCGATCTGCCCACTGCAGCCGGAATAAGCCTAGAGGGCCTCACGGTTATATGGGCCCGGTTTGCGCTTGATTGATTATATCATGAGAATACCCTACAAGAGGTCTTATGAGACTAGGACATATGCTTAAAGCCTATTCCAAACAGCTACGAACATCCATGACAGCAGCGGAATTCGAACTCGAGAACTCCGCTGCTGAAGAGCAGCGCCCTACTATTCGGCTATTGATCACAAGGGAATGGCGTTTGTTTACTGATTCTTCAACGTATGGCTTAAAATATGCCCCACTGCGCGATGAAATTATATTTCTATAAGTTCTACAACTGTATACAACTAATATGATCAAAAGTTATAAAAATAAAGATAATTCAAAGCTAAGAACAATAAGCAAATTTCAAGCCGATAGCTGTGTCGTTCGGATTTGTTAGGATGCACAAAACTTTGACGTTTTAGAGCGAGTAGAAAAGAAGAGGATTGTAAAAAAGAAGCTGTGATCTTTCAACAATTCTCTTACACGTTGTAGTAAAAAATGTTAGAAACTGTTTTCAAGTTGAATTAAATTGCATTTATCTTACACCTCTTCAAGTTAAATAAGGGTTAGCAAAAAAATTTTTGAAAACCATGACCTGAAATAGTACATGTTTTTTTGTACAAAGGAGAAATTTTTCAAATTTAGCTAGCCAAAACTTAAAGGAGAAATTTTCGTAGAACCAAAAACACGGCCATAGGCTTTCATAATCTATAGGTTTTAGTTGATTTGCTTGAAAATGTACTGTGTCATTAACAGTTTATTTAGGTAAATGTGATTAAACTTGAAAGTTACGAATGTTAGTTTTTTTACCTATTTATTTATTTAAAAATTAACTTGAAAATATTCAGTGCGCATAAATTTTACATATATGTCTACTTTTATTCATACGATGATTATAGATCTGAGACTAAAACTGAAATCTTATGATAAACATTCTAGGAAAATAAAAAGAGGAAAGATATAGTAATAGCGAAAATTTTCCTGTTTCCTAACAAATAATGATACACAATAGAACTCATAATTATATGATAAACGTAATATGAATAACGAAAAATTACATTTTAATCTTACTTTCATCTTATCTGCTGCAAAGTAAATAGCTGTGAAATTACAAAGGGAAATAAACAGTTAGAAATAAACCTAAAATTTCCATATTCTAATAATACAAAACCATTATTTTGGGAAAAACATTTAAAGTTGCTGTTAACGGTATATGTTGTGACAATATTACTACGAAAACTTATCTTTTAAATTGCATTGTTTTTCCGGAACTTATGAAAATGAAAATATATTTTGAATTGTAACTTGCGCCGTATTTGCATATTTAGCTATCGATACTCGACTAAACTATCTAACTAGACTAAACTAAACTATCGAAATTGGTTTTGTGAACCTTCATTTAAATAAACCAAAAGTCTTCATTGCAGATATTAACACCTCTTCCGATAATTCTGCCATGTGATTTGAAATTATTACAGGTATTTATGTTGCCGATCGATGATAGATGCTAATACACACTTACTGTTGCATTTTATAGAGAAGTCAAACAGATTAAATATTTCATATCTTAACCACCAGTTATTTCTCTGGAGATAAAATTACTTACATGATTTGAAATGTAAAGGTAGATGGCAGTTCTGTAAAGATTCTACCAAACTTATGAGTGTATGCTGATATTTAAAATTTTGTAATTTGGATCAACATTTGATGAAGTTTGGAGTCTTGCACATAAATTAACTTTTATGGCAGGGATATCGGCTGAAATCATGACCAATATCTTTATCTAATGAAAAGTTTCCATTTAAAGTACTCTGTTTACATGTGAAACCAAATAAAACTTTTATCACGAAGTTTTTTCTTTCCTTTAAAAGAAGTCTTGTGATGTTTAAAATAAAGCTGATAACTAATGAGAACAAACTCTAATAGTTCATTCAATTTCATCTTTGTGTTATCCGTAATCACTTAGATTTAATATAAAAAGCAATATATATATATATATATATATATATATATATATATATATATATATATATATATATATATATATATATTCCGAAAAATTCGGATATTAATAAATAAGACCATCACTACCATATTGCTTAGTGCATGTGATCCAAGGAAGAGATTTTACCCAAGCGTTTTTTCAACTCCTCTTCTTAGCCCACTCTCCTGTTTCTAATCATGGATCTTGTTGGTGCTTCAACCACATTTGGCGAAATTGGCGTGCTTGCAGCTTGCGTGCGTGGCGTGCTTGCAGCGTGGCGTTTGAAATCTGGCGAGGGGATCGTAACTCAACAAATTGATACATAAACAAAAACAACATTTTGGGGAAAAATTTTACAAAAATTGAATATTTAAAATCTAATTGAATTAACAAAGAAAACACAAAGGAAACACATAACATTCATACTAAATAGACTGAAACATTCACTTAATCACAAATTAAATAAACTGAGTGTGATTTTTATGATTAAGATTATAGTTTCTTTTTCTCGTTTAGCTCTATACTGTTCACGACGTTTTTGAAGTCGAGCAGCCTTTTGAGTTTCTGTTTTCTGTTTAACCATTTTAAATTTGAATGGTATATTTTTATATAAATTTTTCTTTATTTTCTAAGTAAATAGAGCGATCTTAATAGAACTCGTTAGATACTTGGTAAATTCTTTTTCCAATTTTTAAGTAAATCGACCGATCTTTGCAGAACACGTTAGATACTTATTTTTTATTTCAATGTTTCAAGTAAATCGACCGATCTTTGCAGAACACGTATTTTGAGTGGAGGTTGAAGAGGAGTTGTAAAATTGGAATTTTTTTTTTCAAATCTCTTATATTTATTGACGATTTTCCTAATAATTATTTCGCTTTTATACTGATAAATATTGTTAGCATGTATCTCCAGAAAAATATGACTTCATTATTTTATGAATATTGCCACCCATGTTGAAAATATGACATTATTAAAGAAGGAACCCATCTCTCCCGAACTTAACCTATTAAATATATATGTAAATATATATGTAGGTTAGCAAGAAATACATTCCCTATCTCTGAGGACTCTTGAATACGTTTTATTGGTCCAAATGAGATACAATTAGAACTACAGATAATTCAAATGATGCGCTTGACATTTATTACATAAAAAAATTTAGTATAAAAATCCGCCTATAAACAGCACATTGGCACTGTAGCACATATGGTATTTATTTAATTTCATTAAGTCGAGCACTAGTTTCTTGTCTGCACATAACAGTTGTATCAGCGCTGCTGATACAACTGTTTTACCAGAACCAACAGAACTTGAAGTTGCAGTTCTAAATTCTAAAAAAATTCCGTCTTATGATGCGGGTAAGAGGAGGTCCAATGTCTGCACGCACCTAACGCAATGTGATCGTTCGCTACATATCCGCCCTTGCTAATTTTGGTTGTGAGGTTTCTTGAAGGACAATACCTCCTTTAAATGCCAGCATCTGTGCCAGATCTGCAGGACAGCATTGAATGCTATGTCCTTGATATTCCCACAGACTCATTCAGGTCAGTTGTAGAAAATATAGTTTCCCGATAACAGCATATTGTTGAACATGAGCGGGACATACCGAGCACTTTTAATGCAACTTTTTAATATTATTTAGCATTTATAAAGCATATTAAATGTGTTTATATGTATTACATCGCCTTCTATAGGCGGATTTTTGTACTAAAAATTTTTATGCAATAAATATGCGACGCATCATTTAAATTATCTGTAGTTCCAATTGTATCTCAATTGGACCAGTAGAACGCATTCCTGAGTTCTCTGAAGTAGGGATCTCATTTTTTGCTCACCCTATATATATATATATATATATATATATATATATATATATATATATATATATATATATATATATATATACGACTGAGGCATTAGATAAGCTAAAACACTGTAGATTAATATTCTCGATATACCATTAGTAGTTATTGTAAATTAATTATATTTAATGATTTAAACTAACAGATATTGTTACCATATGTCTTCAGAATACTATAGTGTCATTAATTCATCAATAGTGTCATACATATTAAAAATATAGCAATGTTAAAGAACTTTTCTGAAATGCTATATGCTTTTCAAGTATAGGGACTTGACTTTTAAAACTCAATGCCATTTCTATAAAAAAATTCTAATTCTAGACCATGTGTATTATTATTAATTTGTTTGTTTTTATAAACTAAAGAAATAACAATCATGTAGCCACAAGCTTAAATTTTGCATAGCAGAAGACAGTTCAGTATTTATTTAGGGATGAAATGATTATTTTAAATTCTATATTTTTAGCTATCATTTCATACTGTATTGGTAAAATGAAAACAAAACTTGGCATTAAAACATTTTTCAAAACATGTTGTGAAATTATAGATGTGTTTCTGTAGCGTAGAATCTCTTCTGACCAGTAAATTCATGTATCCCTTCTCCAATTCAGAATCACTTTACAAAAAATATTGCAACTTATGCATTTTTTATATTCATTTATTCAGATGGCACATAGAAATCAGATTATTTACATCACATATGTATAACAGAAGATTGATACTGAATTAGAAGTAATTAAAATTATTTAACATAGGAATGTTTATGACTCGGACAAAATCTTCACTCGCCATTCTCCTTTCTACTCTGTGTCAACGAAAAAAATATGACAACTTCCGATCTATTTATAGAGGAAACCAGGCACTGCAGCTTCCTTTTTGTGCCTGTTATACGTTATCTTAAGGAAAGTCTAAAAAATTAGATGGATAGGACAGCATATGTTGTTCAATTATTTTTTAATTATTATATTTTATTATAAATGACAGCTTGAAGAGAAAGAATGGTGCGCAATTACACTACCCTGCTTCTCCCTTTCCAAACAGTGTCGCAATGTAAAAGTTTTATTATTTCCTAGGAAGTAATAAAAATTATTCAGCTTAAGAATGGGACTCGGTCAAAACCCGGCATTAATGCGCTGTTCTCTTTCTCCCCCCCAAAAAAAAGCCAATAATGGCAACATCCTTTCTACTCGTAGAGGATGCCGAGCTCTAACGTTAAATTTTTGTGTCTGTTATTACATGTTATCCTGAGGAAAGTTCAAAGAATGGTATGGGCTTACAGAACAACAGGCTATATTTTACTGAATAATGACTGGCAATAATTTTACTGAATTATTTTTTCAATGATTGGCCTCTTGGAGGAAAAGAAGAGTATGTAATTTACACTACCCTGCTTCTCCATTTCAAAACGACGTTGCATTGTAACGAAATGTCTAATTTAAATGCATTCTATATTAATGTTTAAGGCAAAATGAGATATTTTTATCTCTAGGTTAGTTGGTGTCGTGCCCATTTAAAACACATTTGACTTCTCATGAAAACACGGCTCTCACTGCCTGGAAATGTTGGACTAAGAGTCGTATCCATAATTTAGAAACAGGGATCAAGAAGAACATCTCCAGTTATCTAGTCATTTAATCAATGGAGGTATCATTTAGAAACTTGGAGAACATTGCGACCCCGAACGTATTTTACGTACCTCAGGCGCCATTAATAACTTCGACCAGATTGAGCTTCGATCCTGCTATCTCCGGTAACGAGATCGTTGCCTTTGCCGACTAAGCTATCCAGACTCATCATTATCACTGTAAAATGTAATAGTGTTCTGCATTTCAGTTAAAAACATTTTTTTTCTGAAAAATTTGAAACACTCTATGAAAGGTAGAGTTCTCTTTTTATTATTCAGTTATTTTATAACTGTGTTTAATAAGACAAAAAGGAGTTCAATGAATTTATTACAATAAAACATAGGTCATAGACATCCAACTATGCTGCCATCTTTGACATTTTTAAGTGATTAAAACCAGTTTTTAATTGAAGAAGAAAATTTTATTTGGATCTAAAATCTCAACAAAATTTGACTATTAAACACAAAAAGTTGAGCAGTCTGAGATGAGGCAAGTGGTTTGAATGAACAAGGGTTATAAAAAAAGAAGGATATGGGAAAAAAAGGGAAAAGGAACTCCAATGTCTTATACAGGATATCCTGTGCAAGTTAAGAATATATGACATTGGCTCAACGTTTGTGTGGGCGGAAGATCCATTACTCTGCCGTTAACGACTTGGATGACATTTAAACTTTTGAGTGTCGCAGACAATAGGCACTGTTAGGAGAGACAAAATGGTGAATAATGGGTGTTCTGTAGCATTGAAGTTCCAGGTCTGAAGAATTGAAAAAAATTACCTTACGTGTATACGTGTAGCCAGGAAACAAGGTAAATGCCTATCTATTGAACGACACGGCATACGTAAGTTCAATTAAGCAAACAGGATAGGAAAACAGCTTGAGACCCCTTAGACGCCAGTTTCTTCAAAGACAGTGAAGACAAATAAGAACAGATCATGAGAAGAAATGAAACTGCAGATTTTTTTTAACACCAAAAAAATATCTATATTAAACAGCAAGGATCGAATGAAGTTGTAGCCAATATTTTTTAAATGAAATTTTTTTGTACTTTACCATCGAAAAAAGTATTTACCGTTTCAAAGTAGCTTAAGTAACAGAGATTTATGTGCAAATTTAAAATAAATTTTATTATAAATTCATTTACAAACATAAATACTTTTAAATACACAACTTATTTTACAAGTATGTTTTACCCCTTCCTTTTTTTTCTAAAATTCAAGGTCAGCTAAGAAACAAAATACTTTTTCTCAAGCCTGACCTGAAAATGATTTTTTATTACTTCTCTTAAAGTTCTTTTGTTCAAATGAAGGAATTATTATACTTTATGAAGGAGAGATTATCAATAACATTTTGGGTAACGCTACACTGGTTTTCTTCCAAAAGTCCTCCAAGCCTCCTCGGCAATATAGCTGGATCCACATATTGATGCAACTCCTTTATGTCAGATCCTAGCAAAACAAACTACAAAAGAGATATACTTCAATTAGTAAAAGTCATAAATGAACGTTTAAATCTATTGCATATATATATATATATATATATATATATATATATATATATATATATATATATATATATATAATATGGGCGAGACTCATTCAAAATCCCAACACAGTTTATTTCTGGTAAGAAACATGAAATCCATACATCAGGCAAACACTTTTACAACATCGTGCACATAGACAATGTAATCCCGCACATATACATTTCAAGTAGGGATTCCTAAGGTAAAAATAGTACGAATAATACCTTAGCACCCATGTTTAAAGAGATACCCATGTTTAAAGAGAACTCGCTAACTATTGGCTAAAGCAGTACAGACAGAGGCTGAATTAAGTCTTTAGCGTGTCAGGAGGGAAAAATCAGAATTACCGCGCAAACCCCAAACTTACTTGATGAACAAAAGTTATTGAATTAATATTAAAATAAGTAAATAAGGGATTTTAATATTACACACACACACACACACACACACACACACACACACATATATATATATATATATAATACACACACACACACACACACACATATATATATATATATATTAAGTATTTTGAAATATCTTTTAAGAAAAATAGTTATTGCTAAGCATAAATCAAAGTGAAATATTAACTGATAACATTGTTATAATCTGAGAAATTTTAATTCTGAAATCCTTACTTTTAAAACTTGTTTGTTATCCCAAGGAAAAATGGGATGTATAAACAATATAAGTATTTCAAGTATATGTATAAGTATTCAGTATCATATATGTATTCAGAATATTTGTTATTTAGATATATCATTAAATTGCGATGTAGACCGGATTATTTATTGCAATGTAAAATTTTCAACATTGCCCAGTCTTAAATATCAACAATAACAACAACTACTACAATAATAATAATAATATGGAATAAATGTGTACGATTGATATAGTTTCTATTTTAAGGAATATCGTTAAGCCGTTTAAGAAGAGTGAACTTTAAAAATCTGTAAATTTCTGAGCTGTAATGTGGATATTTACCCTTTTAAAAACTTTTTTGCTTAAGAAGGGTTGAATCATTCTGCGGAGCAATCTAAGTAATGGAGTAGTGTTGAGGATCACAATTCTTTTCACTCTCCATGGGAACAGGTTCTAAGAAAATAAACACAGTAATTAACACGATTGAAATAATGCTTCAGTAAGAAAAATTCGCACAATAAATATCACGAATTTAATTACAGAAGTTGCATGACTTACAGTAAAAATATACAGAGATTTATATATAGGATTAAAAGTGCTGTCTGCAAATTTTCTTATTAGTTCTTTAATCAAAATTTTAGTGTTATATTTTTCTATTCTCTTCGAAGACTTTTCCTGTAATTATATTTTAAATACATTCCTTAAAGTTTTTAATAACTCTTTTTGAACTTATTGTTAAATTCGGCAAGTAAATTACTTTATATAACGTTGAAAAACAGGGAAATCAATGCATGATCATGTTGTTAAAATTTGGCTAAAAAAATAGAAAAGTAGTATTTTTCAACTGTACGAAAACACTCTCAACTATATACAGGGTGTCTCAAAACATTGTATAAACTTGGAGGTTATATGGAGAACGTCGTTAGTAAATAGAATCACATAGAAAAGCATGGGTAGATATAGATAGTAGCTAGAAAATATATGTCATTTCTGAAGGTCAGTACGTGAGGTGTAACATGGTGGAAAATTTGCACAGTAAATAATTTTAGAACTGTACTCTTTAGTTTATTTTAAACTAGCTCCCTGTAACAATAAGTTACATTCGGTCATCCCGTGGGTCTTCGGGGACATGCCGGGGCAGGACCGGTTTGAATGCAGAGCGACTTCGGACTTCTCCCAGCCAATAGAGGTGTCCGTTTGGGGAATTTTGACTCCCTCTCCCCGCAGTTTTGGAGTGGACTCTTTTTTTTGTCTCTGCGGACAGTGGAAAATTTTTTTGGAGCGGACTAGGTTGTTACGAGAAGAATGAGAGGTGAAAGGCTGGCATCCACGTTTTGGGGGAGAACCCTTGGCAAAGAAATTTTCGCCATTTTTTTCAGGATAGACGCCGGCTCGAGAGCAGTCTTCGATCTACAAATGATAAGTTGACTCAACTATTTGTATTCCTTAGGCATTTATTATTGTATAAAATCATTTAATCAAGACCTATTTTCCATGTGTTTCTTAATGAGTTTTAATTTCTTTCTCAAACACTAGACCACGAGAAGAATGAGAGGTGAAAGGCTGGTATCCACGTTTTGGGGGAGAACCCTTGGCAAAGAAATTTTCGCCATTTTTCTTAGGATCGACGCCGACTCGAGAACAGTCTTCGATCTATACAAATGATAAGTTGACTCAACTATTTGTATTCCTTAAGCATTTATTATTGTATAAAATCATTTAATCAAGACCTATTTTTCATGTTTTTCTTAATGAGTTTTAATTTCTTTCTCAAACACTAGGCCAACGTAACATTATTTTTTTACACTCCCAGCTTTCGGTCTGATTATTTAAGATTCCCGAAATAAAAATTGTATTTATTCCAAAATTCACTTTAGTTTTTAAAGCAACTTAGGTTTTATTTCTTAATATCAGAAGCTTATTAGTCATATGTCTGTTACTCGGTAACCGAGTTCCCGACTTTCACCGGTCAGTCACTTTTGTACTTTTCTATTCCCGGGAATTATATCTGGTTACCTAGAAATCCGAAGAATGAACATGCAGATAAAAAAAGAAAGAAATTATAAACTGTAATAAAATTAAGGGACAGTCTTTAAAAACTTTATTTTTGCCGGAACAAAAGTTGGAGCTATACCGATAAATATATCGGTGTGGCATACAGGTTTTAAACAACCGTGCCACTAGATGTCGTGACTGCTATGCAAGAACTTAACTGAACTAATTACAAGAGATAATTCTGAGTCTAGACAAAATATATGTATGATTCAAATATACATTGGACTGAATCTTCTCAGTTCCATTCCCCGACATTT
>CM063506.1:27842425-27849925 GCA_032207245.1 Pardosa pseudoannulata
TCTGTAAATATTCTTATTTCTTATTTACACTTTTTCTTTCGTAAAAAAATACTTTATATTTAAATTACTATAAAATAAAATTAAAAATTAAACCTAAAAACAAAAAAAGCCAAACCAAAAAAAATTTTTTTTGCATCCAACAAAAAAACTGACAAAACTTAAAAAAAACATAAAAAATTGATTAAAATAATTAAAAATTTTAAAATAAATAAATATAAAATAAAAAAAATAAATCTTAAATAAAAAAAAAATAAAAAAAAATCTGTAATTTATAAAAAAAAAAAATAAAATAAAATTTAAAAAAAAAATCGTATTTAAAAAAAATTCTAAAATGAGATAAATAATTTTTTTTAATTTAACTGTACTGTTTGGGTAAAGCTGAATAATAATATTTTTTATCTTCTTCATTACTCTTTGATGCCTATGTATGAATATGTTTGCCTGGTGAGAACATGCTTATTTCCGGAAAAAGGAATGTATATTTATTCAGACTCTAAAACCAATATTCGTATTTTATACTGTTACAAACGTGGCAAAGTTACTGGCGTCCTGATTCTGTTGTCAAATTTAACATTATATCGTCAAAAGCTGTTATTTTAGCCCCTTTTTTGTATTTAAAGCCACAGTACGTGCTTTATTCTCTGAGAACCATTTTTACTTGGAAGACCGATTACACGATAATGTGTAATTTCATTTGGCTTACTTCTCTGATATTTTTTAGAAACTAAAAAAACTTAATCTTGCCCAGGAATAAAATCAAGTATCATGACAAAAATTTATTTAATCAACAAAAAATCTAAATAAAATCTTTTAATTTATAAATTCAACAATAAAAAACCTCTCGGTAAATAGCAAATTTAGCAAAAATTAAAAAAAAAAAAAAATTATACAAAATCTTTTTAATTCATAAAAAATAAAAAAAAAAAAATTATCCATTTATATAATCTGAATCAAAAACAAAAAAAAAAAAAAAAAAAAATTAAAAAAATAAATATTCGGCAATAAAAGAAAAAAAAAAAAAAAAAATAAAAAAAAAAAAAAAAAATAATAAAAAAAAATAATAGAAAAATTATAAAAAAATATACCTCAAATAAAAACAACACGAAAATTACGGTAAAACAATTTATATGTAGTGATTTTAACAAATAACACAATATGATGCAGACTATTGTTCGAAAAACGATCGACTATTATATTGCTAATATACTGTGGTCGAGTTGTGATACATGCGACTTCCATGTCCTAATGGCGTTAGAAGTAAATTAAGATATAATTTATAATAAAAAATGACGCAAAAATCGCCTTGAATACAAATATCACCCAAATAATTTACACTGTTCCCTTAAAAATTAAAAATTAAAAAGATTTAATTTAATATAGCCATTTTCTGCTCCATTAAATATTGCTTTCACTTTTCGAATAAGAAACACTTTTCTTATTAGGCATTATATAAATACGCCAATAAGGGGAAATTTAAAGGAAGATTTTTTATCAAAACATAGATATACTACTTTCCAATACTTGACATCGTGTAGTTGGCTTCAATTTTAAGGTGAAATTAAACGTTATGTTCTTTGTACTATCTATCTACATAAGGTGTTCTCACATTTTTCTAATCATTTTGACTTTCTTCATGAATTTAAATTTAAATATTAAAACTCTCATCAAACTGGAATAAGATTTAATAAATATTGTCTGCAGCATTAAAAATATTATGTTCTTTAAAATATCGCTGGAAAAGAAACAATGTGTTGAAAGCTATATTTTCGAAAAAGAATACTCTTATTCGATTATTAAAAAAGAAATGTGAAAAGTATCATTTTACTGTTTCTACATGTAAAATAAGTGGCAACTAATAAATGGAAAGAAACGTCAATGTTTTATTTGTATCGAAAAAAAAAGCAAAATATGCATACCCAACAAAATGTACATACATCTATTATTAAATCTGAAATTGCATCTCGTTTTAAAATAAGATCCAAAATTTGCAAATAGCTGTCTCAAAATCGTGAAATTTCCCCGTAGAAACTGTTAAAAATTGCAAAATCTGATCAGAAACTAATTAAAAAATTATGTTTACCGCCTAACGCCAAAACGTGTTTATCAGCATAAGAACGTTGTTGTATGAAAAATTTTAGCAGGTGAAAATTGGAAATATTAGGTTGGGGAAAAAGAAATCCAGTATTTTTTTCGGTACATGGATGTAGTGATCGATATCTCGTAAAGTATCGACCAAACAATTTCAAATTTATGCTCGTTGTCAAGGTGACATTTCACACTAAAAAATTTTTTTTCTGTTTTTTGTTTGGTTCATTTAGTTGTAAGTAACAGGGTATTAAAAATGGAAGTCAACAAAGAGAAAATTCGGTACATCTTACAGTTTTTCTTTTATAAAGGCGAAAATGCAAGCCAGGCTGCTGAAATTGTGAATGGTGTTTATGGTGATGATACTGTAACAGCTAATTATGTGCAATTTGGTTTTGTCGATTCCGTTCAGGCATTTTTTATGTTAAAGAGGCACCTAGCACAGGCAGTCCCGACGTCGAAAATGTCAATAAAATCACAGAAATAATCGAAGTTGACAGGTATGTTAGTAGTCGTAGCATCGCCCAGGAGTTAAAGATCGACCATAGAATAGTTTAAAACCATTTGCGCAAAGTTGGATTGAAAAAGAAGCTCGATGTTTGGGTGCCACTCCAATTAACACCAATAAACATGATGAATTGAATTTCAGTCTGCAAAGCCTTGACCAAATGGAATGAAATATACCTATTTCTTAAGCGGATGGTGACTTAGGATGAGAAATGGGTCAAATACGACAATATTGTGCGAAAACGATCGTGATCAAAGCGCGGTGAAGCAGCTCAAACGGTGGCAAAACCAGGAATAACGGCCAGGAAGGTCCTACTGTGTATTTGGTGGGACTGAAAGGGAATCATTTATTATGAGTTGCTTCCGTATGGCCAAACACTAAACTCAGATCTCTACTGTCAACAACTGGACCGTTTGAAGCTAGCGATTGACCAGAAACGGCCAGAATTGGACAACAAAAGAGGTGTTGTGTACCATCAGGACAACGCCAGGCCATACACGTCTGTAGTGACTCGCCAGAAACTCAGGGAGCTTGGTTGGGAAGTTTTAATGGATCCACCATATAGTTCGGACCTGGCATCAAGCGATTACCACCTTTTTCTCGCATTGCAAAACTTCCTGAGTGATAAGAAATTGTGATCAAGAGAATATTGTGAAAATCGATTACTAGAGTTTTTCGTCAATAAGGACCAAGACTTCTCTGAGAGAGGTATTATGAAGCTACCTTTAAAATGACAACACATTATACAACAAAAAGGGGCATATTTGACCCAAATCGGGCAATCCAAAACATATTAAATAAAGTCATTAATTTCACGCAAAAATAATGGATTTCTTTTTCCCCAACCTAATATATAGTTACAATTGATACGGTTTGGATTTATTTATATGGTTGTAATAGAAAAAGATCAATTTACTACCGAAAAAGAGGAATAAAAGACTTAATATGCTTGTTCAGAGAAAACAAGGAAAGGTTTGCTAAATATTTTATGGCTATTGCTGGATTACCTCATAAGTAAAATAGGAAAAAATGCCAAAGTTAACGATATTACTATTAGAAAATATGTTTTAATGTTTGTTTCAAAGAAGAAATTCCATCCCTTTACCCAAACAATCTTCACTGCGTTAAGTTCCATCAGGATATGGGTATGAACCATACTTGAAATGTAATATGCTTTAAGTTTTGAGTTAAAAAAAAAAGAAATGAAACCAAAAGTGAAGCTATTCCTTTTAAATGCATTCCAAGTGACCTGGCGTGTCTCCTATGAATTACTGTGAATTTGAACTTTCAATACAAGTTCTTTATAGGCAGCATCCCAAAAATTTGGATGGGCTATGGACCTTTATGTTAAAAGAAATGCCCTATTATCTTGGAAATCAAGATTTAATATGAATCCAGTAGGAATACAATTATCCTCTACAACTAGAAAATCAGGCACATAAGCAGCTCTCACAAGTCTTTTATAAGACTCTAAAACTTCATCCCAATACATCTGGACAATTACAGATCAGCTGTCGAAAATATCTAGGGCTTGGGTCTATGGATCATTATCCCTTCCCATACCATCATACATCCACTACTGAAACAGTCACGTTCCATAATGTTCGAGGGAACTTTCGTGTTCTTGAATCCTTACAGACAGAACCACGTTTTCAATCACCTGTAAAACTAGACCTCCGCTAATTAGTTAATAGAACATAGGACCATTGGAGTTTACACTAGTTCTAGTGTTCTTTGCACCAATTAAAACGATTTTTTATTATGACAGTGGAAAACACATCCTTTACTTTCCGGCATGAAAGCTTTTTAAATTAAGTCTTCTGTTCAACGTCTGCCTTGATACAGTAGTTCCAGTGGTGTCTGAAAGCTCTTAAATTAAATGGAAAACAGTAGAATTTCTGTACACTATTCTATAACTTTGAGATTTAACATTGAGATTGAGATGTTCCAAACAGTGGAATGTTCCATAACACTGAGATTTTTGTTTTGAAATATTATGACATCTGTCTAATTCTTTAATTGGCTGCCTTGATTTCTCCAAATGTTATTTTGAAGTCATAGCAAATCAATTTGAGTCCTTCCACATAGAAATCAAACTATGTATTGCAGAAATTCTCTCAGATATTCGCTTCCCGCCGCGCGCTTGGTTCAACTTCAGATAATGTAGGCCTAGATTTGCATATCAGAAACTGATTATTTTTGATTGGATAGTGCTAATGTTGCCAAGGCTTGTATTTCACCCATTTCCTGCAAACAGGGTTCACATTGATTGAATATTTCATTGAACATCATTTTTTAGTATGAAGAGGTAATTTTGGACATGAGTTTATTTAATTATGTAGAATGAAAAAATTTCAAAATCAATGAATAATCTATGAAATAAGACAAAGAACATTCACTTACCTGTAAGTTTATCTATCAGTTCTCGAAGTTTTGCAATACCATTATTTATGAGTATGTAAAGATAATTTTAACCTTTAGTGTATTTAGTTACGCAAAATGTACCATTATCGAAATTTATAACTAATCCACGAAATAAGACAATGACCTTCACTTACCTGCAAGTTTATCTCTCAGTTCTTGGAGTTTACGAATTTTGTGCTCATCCGTTTCGAAAAGTTCTATCCTAGCTTTTTGTAATTCCTCTTCCTTTAAAGAGAAATCAATTGCTGAGATATATTCTTTGTTACCTACTTTCAAGGGCTTCCTTTCAGAGCTGAAAACAATTTCAGGTATTTCCATACTGGCCTGAAAATTAATTGATTGTATTAAATATTATCAATCATTAGAGTAAACACAGAAGTGATATAATTTTTATATTATTATAAAATGGATGAATTCATTATATATAAACGTTTTTAAATGTGATAATATGTGTGTTCATTTGTACAAAGTTTACAAACCTCGAATTATACAGTTTAAATAGGTTACCTCCCATTTTACATAAACAGAATACATAAAATTTTTGTTACTGTTACCCCGCTTACACGGACAGTCTCAGTAAGTCAATCGATATATATATATATATATATATATATATATATATATATATATATATATATATATATATATATATATATATATATATATGCGTGAGTATTGGATTGAAGCAGACAACGTAACTCTACTTATAGGAGTACAACTCATCTCAGCAAACATATCAATAAAAATATGGAGACCTGAACTAACCCCATGAGGGTGTGCAGACAAGACGCGGCCTTTTTCTTTTGCTTTTAATGCTAAGATGAAACTTAATATTCTGCAAGACGAGCATGGATAAATCGGCTTTTTGAATTCAGCCCTTTGAATTACTGCACCATGGGGATAAAAAGAACACTCGGACACACGCGCACACACATATATATTTATATTTACAGTGAATGTAAAAAATATTTGTACAGTCACTATTATGATATAAAAAGTCTCATTTAATAAAACCTATTGATTGAAGATTTAAATAAATACTCATTTATTAAGCAACTGTATGAAACATAAACAGTCCACGATCTCATGGTGTTAAAAGCATCGTGCATAATGTTTCATATTTTTGGAAATAAACTTTCAAATGAATTCCTTGTAGGAAATTTTTCAGCTTTATTAATAGATTTGAATATCTTTGGCATTCATTTATGCTTTTATGGCTGCTGGAAGAGGCAGGTCAAGCAGCCATACACGCTTTCGTGGAATGAACTGAAATGCACAATCTCAAAATTTCTGCTGGAAAGGTGAAACAAATTACCTCCTCACCCAAGAGAAAAATCACGAAACGCGTTCCCCCGCGGACACTGCAAAATCACACGATACCTTACAAAACTAATATTAAATATGTTAATTTGAAATCAGAAGCTGTCTTGGTTTCCATATATTCATGACCTTCGCCAGAAAATATGAGCAATACACAGATACAATACCTGATAAGAACAGCAGGTACACAATAGGGAACGAGTGTCAATCTCCTCAATATATGGTACCAGACGGTTATTGAAAAAATACTGCTCTATGCAACAAGTGTTTATGCCACAAATCTCACAAAACAAGAGGTTTCACTCTTACCCTCTCTGCAAACACCATTCCTCCTTAGGATAGCAAGGGCGTACAAGCATTAAAGATTTAATAACATTCATAATGATAAACAATACAGTTCCAGTAAATCGGTATTGATATAATATTTGTAATTTATTTTCTTTCTTTACTTACTTATAGTGTTATTACTACTGTTTTAATAGTTGTGCATATAGCCAAGTTTCATTAGTTTTAAGTTAATAATCAATTGCCTATTCAAAAGTTTTCTTTATATATATTTGTTTTCGCATGTTATGTATGTAGCGACATTTATGATATTGATATAATATTGGTGATAAGTCTATGTTAACCAACGCTAACTAGAACTATTCTCAGGCATTAGTATTATTTGGAAAAACATATGGCCACCTGCCTTCTATTTACTTTACCAACTATTGGTTGTTAATTATTATTTATTTATTATAATTGGTCTGTATTCTCCTTACTCCAGTATTAATAAAGTGTTGTACTCTCTTTTTAATACTCAGCACTTAAATAGAATGTATCTCAGAAGTTTCTGTAGAGAAACAGCGTTTCACTGCTATTAACAACTAAAGTAAAATCAACTTAATTTCTCCTATTTTATTATATTTTTTAATTATTATTTTATTTATTTATTTATAATTTCTACTTTATATTTAAATTCTAATTCGCCTTTGAGTCCGGGGTAGACTCTTCCCCTGTGCAGGACTTGCAAGCCGTACCATCCAATAGGGTAGGCTGGCCTTTGATGGTGGTCAATACAGTTAAGCATTAATTCTGTTACTAATCCTTAATTTGATTAAGTCCGCTACACCGGACATGTATATTTATAACTACTATATAACATAATTGTCAGTGTTCGC
>CM063506.1:27854925-27863836 GCA_032207245.1 Pardosa pseudoannulata
CAACCAACCTATCTCTCTTCGGTGCCTCTAATCACCCATCTTATCAAGCGGACGCGCTAATTTCCATCTATCAGCCATATTATGCTGTTACCAAGTCTTGCACATACGTGTTGTTACCAGAATACGCTTTCTCAGAGAGCTAAAATATATGCGTGTTTTTATTCTACAAGAATTCTTTTTGTTCTTTCAGTTTAGAGAAATACTATTCGCTAAGCAGAGTAAAAAAATACTGTTTACCGCTGGACTTGATAATACTAATAAAAAAGGCAACGAAAAACACTGGCAGTTATAACTAAAAATGTTTATTGTAGTACTTCTTCATCAACCAATTACAACACATATTACAAGCAAGATATATAACCACATAAAAACTAGCTCGGCAGTTGGGGAATGAATAAACAGTTAACTAACGAAACCATAGATAACTAATAGAAAAATTATCATTATCATTGATAACTGATTAACATTAACCATGATTCAGTCTGAATAAGATACTGACGGGTACAGTTGACTTAAAAAAAATAAATGGAAAAAAAAACAAACTTTCAAGGCCGTTGATGTCTACCGGAAACCCAATACTGCATTGAAATTTACAGATATAACTTAGTATTAGAATATACGGTAGAGTAGAAAACTGGTTGAATGAGGACATTGTAACCACGAACCTTATTTTACGTGCGACAGTCACCATTAATGAACACGACGGATCTTAGGCCGGCTTGGGCTCCAAACATGCATTCCTGCAGTTACTAGAGCGTTGAATTTGCCGACTGAGCTACCGCGGCTCATTGCATCCTCGTTACTCTTATAAATGAAATTTTTTACCAGAGTTAATACTCTTTATTTCGGATACATGCATTTGTACATATGTTAGAAAATACCCTAATTATTAATATTTTCAGAATTTAATTTAAAAATAGTTATTCTAAGAATAATTATGGCTTAAATATTTTAAGACTATATCCTATTCAAAACGGACGTTGATTGTGAACTCCTCATATTTGGTTTAGACTTCATTAACTAATTCCTCTTCCGTACGTCGATACGTTTGCGCACACTTTTTACCTCACAATAAATACTCTGTATCATCTTTCAGGGTTTCCTTTACATCATATCAATTTTGCTTACCTAGTGCGTATGCCAGTATATGAGACGTATTACTACGTCACAATTTTTTTACGGTTCAAAAGCCTTTTTAAACCTGTGAACTCATTTCTTACTTCTTTTTCAATTCACTCTTCGGACCTATCTCTACTTCTCAAGGTTATTCATTTTTACTAGGCCATGCGAAAGACTTTCAGTTTCTTTCCGTGTGTGCTTGTTTGTTTGTTTGTTTCCTTATCGTGTACCAGTGGCAGCACGTGATTTGAAATCAGCGAAAGGTGGGGGAAGGATTGAAGAGGGTGCTACTCTCGAAATCTATAAATACATTATATATGTGTGTTTGATAATAAAAAGCATGAAAATATATTATTTATTATCCGTGAATTTACGTTTTGATACATCTAGGCCATATTCACCACGATTTTAATACTGGGATCTAACCGCGAATCAGCATTTTCGTATTCTTCAAAGAGAATCAGCGGCTATCAGCTCAATTTAATCCCCTGTTTCTGATCCCCCGAATTTGGAGGATTCATTGCCTAATCCACAGATACTACATTTTACGCATCCGCACTGCGTTGAAAACAAACATGGCGGATATATTTTCAGATTTAGAAGATCTCGAAGTTCTACAAATGTTGGAAATAACAGAAAACCACAGGAAAAGATTTGTGCATCCAGATAGAACAAATGATTTGGATTATTTAAATGATGTGGACTTTCGGTCATGTTAGCGTTTTAATAAATATACAGATGAATCATTAATTCGAATGCTAGATGACACGATTTCAGCTCCTTCGGAAAAGAATAATACTCTATCTTCTGCTGAAAATTTTTTGTTATCATCAAGGTATTTTGCTACTGGATCTTTCCAGATTTTTCAGAAAAGTATCTACCTCGGTTTTATCAAAATTCTTCCTTTTATATTCTTTCATTCTTATTCTTATTCAGTAAAACTACAGATACTTTACTAAATTTATAATTTCCTCAAACGATATTTATGTCTGGTTGAGTAAATATGTAAATCAACTTAGCATGAGAACTATCCCCGGAGAATCTCGTTTATTGACCAATCAAAACATCGCTTACATATTTGCAATAATTAATCTATAGATCAGGGAATCCACTCATGGTGCATATGACACCAGTTTAAGTCACAGTTAACGGCGTGTGATCGCTGATCTACCGATTCCCTGATCCGCTCTTTGATCCTGGATACCCTGATTTTGGTGAATATGGCCCTTAAAGTTCAAAAGGAGAAATTTGAGAACAATTTTTTTGTTCCCATACCATAAATAATGAAGAGTTTCTGAAAAGAACCAGTACATAGACATTAAAGTAAGAAAATGGCATTCAACCGGTCATATATTACTTATGGCGTAGAACGAAATGCACAGTGTTGCCTTCAGCTGATCACCCGAGGGTAGTCGAATGAGTGGTCAGCCAAGACTAACTTGAACGAACCAGTTACTCGGAAGCAAAGAGGGTTGCAGAGGACAGAAGAAGATCGAGAACAAAACTGAAGGCCTTATATAGCTCTAGGGAGGAAAAGGAATGAAAGCGATGATATGACAATTTACTTGGTATTTTAATTGGTCTTGTTTTATATTTAACGAAAAGGTCAATAAAACTTTCTTTGGGGTCTGTGTGAATGCTGTACAGGTTTTTCTCCTTTTAAATCAATTCACCGGCATTTAACTTATAATGATTCATATTGCTTCTTTCGAAATGTTTTCATTCTTTTTAACGTTGGAAAAACCACGTTCAAGCCCTGATGCACTTGTAATATGCACCAATAGAAATTTTATTTCTTATTTGAAGGGTAAGTAATATGACAAATGATAATATGACTAATTTTATGTATTTTCTCAAAAATATATTATACAAATTCATAAAGAAACGGAATAAATTCGATATACACCATGAACACTACGAACTTAATAAAAGAGTTACCTGATATGTTCTTTAATATAACCGGCCATTTACTGTAAGATTTAACTGTAACAATACCCGAATGTACATCCTATATACTATATCATTCAATACAACCAGGCCAGTATATCTAGATATTTTCACGATGGTATGTTATTTTTCTGTTGCTTTTGAATAAAGAAGGATCTTAATGATTTGTTTTTGCTAAATTACACAGCTTATTGCTCTTCAACACGTTTATATGTTTACTCGCATATCCTAATAAGTATAATATGCCAAACGTATAATATACCTATGATAAATCCAAGTTTAAATCAGTTGATTTATTCCTGACGCAGGCTGGTGTGCACCCTATAAGATTGTTGATTGTTGATTATAAAATTACTTTTTTCTATAGATAAATTAATAAAAGTATTTTTATATCGACAAAAATATTGAGAACTGCAATTCCGTAGTTCCTATTTATGAGTTGCACATTAATTACCTTTACATTATTACAGTTCACACTGTGAATCGTAATGTGTTGAATGAAACTTTCGTCTACCACAACTGTGATGTCTTACTTTTGCTCTTTGTAGAATGAGTAGCGACAGCACCCCCAAATATTTTTCGTTGTAGGACAAATAGTTCCGTTCATTTAAAACATTTTTTAGTAAGGATCAAGTAGTATTAGTAAAATTCAGCTAAAGGTTAATTTGTCACTTATGTAAAGAAAAGTTATAATAAGTATTTATAAAGACTATAGAAAGGAATAATCAAAATTTTACATTTTTATTTTAAGTGTATAATTTGTTGATCATTAATTAAAATACATGTTTAAACTAATGTTAAAACGTGATATCGAAATAAATTTTTGAAAATTTCATTTCTATATTGTGCTTTATTTTTAAGCTATTGCATTTTATAAATAATATATTAACCCTTTGGTAACGATCGAGTTAGATGTGTCCCATCCATGTAATAAAATTGCTTACAGGAATAGTGAGTTTAAATGTCCCTCCTAAAATGTCTATTGTGGCAGACATGTCCAGACTCTTAGCGAAACAATGGCGTACCTTACATTTATAAAGTTATCCTCTCTTGATACTAAGATGCGCAATTACATAAAATCTGCCCTCAGACAAAACAAGAAAACAAAAAGTAAATCAGACTCCAAGTATTAAGATAGATTGTATTTTCATACACATAATATTTTTAAAAAATCATAAACCGAGTGGAACATTAATGTGATATAAACGTTAAACTTAATGGCTATAAACACGTAAATGCTTGTTTTCAGAAGAGAAGGAAAAATTCTAGAAAATCTGTGATTTGAGGGAGTTTAGAACGGGCATTCAAAATGGCAGTTACGAATACGGAAAACATTACCAGTCTAGTGTTACAGTAAATCGAATGAGCCGTATGTACTTTTATCAAACGTTACACGTGTGTAAACCATTTACACGATAAAATCTACTGTGTCTCTATTTTTTTTAATTTTTAACTCAATAACAGACAGTCCTTTCGAATTTTCCTCATATTTTTCGTATTTTCTTCCCCGATAACCGTCTCAGTACTTTCCGTTTTACTTATTTTTAACAGATGACATATGCTATTTTTTAATGTCTCATTTTCTTTATTATCTAAGTTAATAATTAATTATACTTCCTCATTTGTTTTCCTCTTATAATTTGACATCTATTGGCTTTTGTTATATATTTACTCTTTCTTCAGATTTAGGCTTTCTTGATCCCTAAGAAGTTTCAAGGCTGGAGGATGTGACCAAAGTGACACTATTGCATCTATTTTCCTCATAGAGTTTTCTCAGTTATCCCCATCAACTATTTTTATATATAATATTTTCCCCCAAACTCATTGAAGTTTCGAACCAACAATGTGAGGTATTCTTAACCCATTAATACCCGACTCATTATTCCCGAAAATATATTTATGAATATCTTAAATTTAAATTATTACTGATTTCACAAAGTAAAACAAATATGAAATTTAAACAACTGAATATTATAGAATGTCCATGTTAGTGATAAATTGTCATTTTAACACACCATAAAATGCCATTTATAATAAACAAAACCAGAGCCGTGGTAGCTCAATGGACTAAAGCATCGATCTCCAACTTTCCAGCCTTAGGGCCATAGATCTCCAGTAAGTTCCGAGGGCCAAAACCATATTATCATTGTTGCCGGTGGTAAAAAGTGAAATAGTCCACTGATGAAAGTCCGAAAAAGTACGCAACGTTTAAAAAAGGCTGCAAATCGGACTAAAGTCCGATTTGCAGCCGTCCGATTTTTGTCCGATTTGTTAGTTATTATATACTGAAATTAATTTTTCTGCATATTATACATGTCTTTACTCATTACAATTCTGTGTTTCTTTATCCTACTTATCACAAAAACAATAACAATAAGCCTACAACAATGTTATGAGTATAAATGACCATATCAATGTAGATGTCATATTAAATAATTATTCAACATAAAATTAAATACTTCAGTAAACTAAATTTATTTGCTATAAAAAAATATGTTCTCTAAAATGAGTTTTCAAGTATGCTAGCTTTAAAAATCTGTCCGCCTGTGGTGGGCCGTAGTTTGGAGATACTAAAGCATCGATCCCTAATCGGAGGTTGTGAGTTCCAGGCTTGAGCCGCCCGAAGATCCACCATGCTCATTAATAGCAACTGAAACACGTAAAATAGGTTCGTAATTGCAATGTCTAAGTTCCCAAACGATACTTCTGGAGATGGCAAGGTTAAGCCTGAGTATCTTTTGCTTTTTCTCTGCTTCTAAATTATTAGGACACAGTAAGGGCTATGCTTCTCATGTCCATAGAATTCCTCCTGATACACGTGCTCTCGTAGAATTTCTAAATAAGTATAAACTTCTTCTGCCGTGTATTCTGCCGTGTTTGGCATAAAGATATCTATCTGTATCGCCAGCCGCATTGGAAAAGAAATATTAAAATTTCATAATAAGAGGTTTATATAGTATTACATTTAAAATCAGTACTGTAAAGGGAAGCGTTTTAATAGCCATACCTATCTGTCATGATTTCATTCGATGTACCTGACGAAAAAGTAAACTCTGAGTGAGAGATAAGAAACATAAAATATTGATATAAATAACAACACTACTACACACGAAAATTTGGTGTTTTGTTTATAGAATTCCCACTTGCATTCACAGATAAAGAAAACTCATTTTAGGAAAACATAAAAATGCTGCAAACTATTTTTCAGCTATTTATAAAAAGAATTGTTACGCATGATTAGGTTAATCATTTATGCATAATTGTCAATGGTTCTTATTCTAAAGAAAAGAAAGTGCTCTAATAAAATTTCAGAGTATGAGTTTAAAAATGAAGCAATGAAAGTAGGTATAGAACCTTATAATGTCCTCGATATCTTTCTGAATTCCCTGTGTGTTCAACCAGGTTTTTTAAAATGAGTTATGTTACATTCTGGATATAAGATTATAAAAGAAAACAAAATATGAAATTTATAACAAAAATGTAAAAAAAAATCAGTCTAATGCCTTTCGAGCATGCATGTATTTCTCTCTGAAAAATATATATATATATACATATGTATATATATGTATATATGTAAATCCCATATCTAGCGCAAAATTAAAAAAATACTGATATTTAAGTCCAAGTATTTTTAACTGTTTAAACTGTTAATAATATACATTATTATAATAAAAAATATAGATACATATATATACATTTATATATAATACTATTTATATTTATATATATTATATATATTTAAATATTTATATAATATACATATACAAATACATATAAAATTTACATCATATATATATTCATATATATATACATATATATATATTTATTATATATATATATATATATATATATATATATGTATATATATATATATTATATATATATATATATATATAAATATATATATTTATATATATAATATATTATATATATATATATATATATATATATATATATATATGATTTATGTGTGTAATGTATGTACTCAATAGACTGCAAAAACCATGCATCCCAATTTAAATTTGGGAATTTTCCTTGGAAGGTTTTTGTAAAATTTTTAACGTTCGATATAATCCATTCTTCCCCCTTTTCGAGCGTTCATGTCATTATTCCAAGCATTATTTTCCCCGGTTAAACGCAAACGATTAAGTTTTTAATTTATCATGATTGGCCCTTACTCTGGCAGTTGCGGTTCGTACCGCAAGTGCGGTATGACGTAGTCGCGGAAACTTGGCCTAACGATACCTAGTTGCCGCAACTAAGCTCAAACCGTACTCTGGGAGCACGGAAACGAAGGTGCGGGAACTAGCTTACTATCGAGTTTGAGAAATAAATCCCGCCTTTGGGCTGGGCTTATTTTAGAGGCGGAGTTTAATGGGATCTTCTACTTTGCACCATTTAAACCAATCAGAAATTTAGAATTATAATTCTGATTTTCAGTTTCGGCAACAGCAATGTTTGTAAATATAAACAAATAAATAATTCGCATTTTTCTTTGCATGCGTACGGTATTGATAAAAGTGGCATCCAAATCTCAAGAGTTTAAATCGAAGAGATTGTCTCACGGAAACTTTTACCCATGATTAGTTTTATGGAGCATTATTATATACAGTATGGAATTTTATTAAGCATATAGAGGCGCTTTCCATAGGTTTGGTTTGGAGTGCTACGGTCTACTTTTTGCAACACGAGTGCTAATGAGACCGGGACCTGCAGCTTAATTGACCTGCAGTTGAATTTTCTGGGTTTCTGCAAGTTACATTCTCTTACAGATATATTTTATACATTACAATTATGATGGAATGCATAAAAATGATGTAACTGATGAATATTATGATGTAAATATTACTGCATTGAGATCATTGATAAAAAACTTGATAAAAAGTTATATTTGTACTGAAAAAACTGTAAAATGATAGTTATTCCATCAAAATTTATCATATTACTACTATATATCAATACCTAAAATCTAAACATCAATGTTTTGTTTTGAACACAGTTATTAAAATATATAAAATGCAAGAAATTAAAATTTGAAAATCACAATATGAAAATTATGGTTATGATGAAAATTAAAGATAAATAATATTTAAATCATACTTTGATAGTATTTTAAAAACAGTTTTATTATATGTAAACACAAATTTTGGGTTCAGACTAACATCACAGGTATCCATGAAGATTGTAAATTTTGTGCTTAAAATATGTAAAATAAAAGCCGAAAGTTATAAAGGCTTCGATCTTTTTATTACTTAGCATTGTTAACAAGATTTCTACTAGTATGAAAAACATAAAATATAAGATCAAAACTGAAGATACACAATATTTACATCATACTTTTATACTGCTCTAAATTCAGCATTAATATATTTAAAAACAACTTTTTAGTTCATACTTTTAATATCAGTGGTATCCGTGGAGATGGCATGGAATTTTCTACATTTTGGCACTATACAAAACAGGTATATTTTTTTTTAACTGAGCTATATATTCGTAAGTCAAATAAGCCGCCATGTTTTCTTACTATCGAGAAGTTCTCTCTACCAAATTTGCTGCCGGAAAGTTTCCGCAACCTGTAGCTATCGGTAACTTTCCGCATGTAACCCCAGAGTACCGAAGTATCGTTTGCTCTCAAAATTTCCGCGAGCTGACGTCAACTTGACGTCATACCGCACTTGCGGTACGAACCGCAACTCCCAGAGTAAGGCCCTAAGTGAAAGAAGCAATATTTCTAGCAATGTGACGTCATCCCAAGTAATTGTTTTAAACGCAGTTTTCCTCGGTTAAAAGCAGGAGATTAAAAATTTTTAATTTACTCACATATAATACATAGATGAAAATGATA
>CM063506.1:27863936-27866436 GCA_032207245.1 Pardosa pseudoannulata
CGCATGATTAGGTTAATCATTTATGCATAATTGTCAATGGTTCTTATTCTAAAGAAAAGAAAGTGCTCTAATAAAATTTCAGAGTATGAGTTTAAAAATGAAGCAATGAAAGTAGGTATAGAACCTTATAATGTCCTCGATATCTTTCTGAATTCCCTGTGTGTTCAACCAGGTTTTTTAAAATGAGTTATGTTACATTCTGGATATAAGATTATAAAAGAAAACAAAATATGAAATTTATAACAAAAATGTAAAAAAAAATCAGTCTAATGCCTTTCGAGCATGCAAAATTTCTCTCTGAAAAAAATATATATATCATATGTATATATATGCCTATATATGTAAATGCATATTTCTCTCTGAAAAAAATATATATATAGTCGATATTTTTAACATATGTAATATATATGTATATATGTAAATCCCATATCTATCGCAAAATTAAAAAAAATACTGATATTTAAGTCGAAGTATTTTATATACTGTTTAAACTGTTATATATATATATACATATATACATATAATATACATATACATATATATATATACATATATATATACATATATATATATATATATACATATATATATATATATATATATATATATATATATATATATATATATATATATATATATATATATATATATATATATATGTATATATGTATGTATGTATATATGTATGTATATATATATATATGTATATATATATATATATATATATATATATATATATATATATATATATATCTATATATATAAAAATGAATTTGTGTGTGTCTGTGTGTACTCAATAGACTCAAAAACCATGCAACCAATCGCCGTGAAAATTTGGGGAATTCTTAGGTATGTTTTGCCTGGAAGGTTTTTGTAAATTTTTAACGTTTGAAATCCATTCCTTCCCCCTTTTTCGAGTGTTTCATGTCATTATTCCAAGCATTATTTTCCCCGGTTAAACGCAAACGATTAAGTTTTCAATTTATCACATGATAATACTAAATAATACATAGTTGAAAATGATATTTTTCTATCATTATGACGACATTCCTTTAAATATTTCATTTATTCATTTCTTATTTTATAATCGTCTGCGTAGTATCAATTCGCTTTAATTTGGAAATTGAGATATAAAGTGATTCACATTCATTTCTATGTGACTCAAATTATAGCATTTTTATGTGAGAACTAATTTTAAATTTAATTCTTGGTTCATTTTTACTTTACAATGAAATATTTATCAACAATATTCTTCCTCGGTTAAAAGCAGGCGATTAAAAATTTTAAACACAGTTTTCCTCGGTTAAAAGCAGACGATTAAAAATTTTAATTTACTAAATAATACATAGATGAAAATGATATTTTTCTATCATTATGACGACATTCCTTTAAATATTTCATTTATTCATTTCTTATTTTATAATCGTCTGCGTAGTATCAATTCGCTTTAATTTGGAAATTGAGATATAAAGTGATTCACATTCATTTCTATGTGACTCAAATTATAGCATTTTTATGTGAGAACTAATTTTAAATTTAATTCTTGGTTCATTTTTACTTTACAATGAAATATTTATCAACAATATTCTAACAACAAAAAGTACAAATTTCAGTGACTCTCATGGGCAAATAAAAAACTATCATTTTATATAGTTATCTTCATATTCATATATTTGACAATATGAATGTGTGTTTCTGTTTCATACTAAACTATGTGGTTTGCCATAAATTGCCTTAATTTTAGAAAACATTTATTACTACGAACAAAATTAGCACTTTCCCTGTCAAAATCTCTCCTCCCCATTCTATCACGTAATTTGGCAAGGTATATTAACTTTACTAATCAACGTACAGTAGTAATACAATTTAGGGTTAAACTTATATTTTACTATACAGTTTTGAGCAAATTTAATATAAGACACAAATTCGATGCAGATTTAATCGTTAGCATGTAAAAATATATTTTATTATTTTTATTTATAGATATTAAGAACAGTTTTCATTTTTATGTTAACAAATCTACCCGATATGTCATAGAGTAACTTCTTTGGACAGAAATCCTTGATACCGCCAAATGAACATATTCCACATTAATACATCTTGAATTCCCAGATTAAAATCCGACTGTGAGATCCAGGGATGTTATTTCGTCCATTCGTGTTCCGATATACCAATTAGTTCGAAAGATATTAACGAAAAACCAAACAAAATGGCATTTTAATTTTGCGACACGAGCTTTCCATTGTTGAGTTGGCGTCTAAATATGGCAGTGTTATTCATTGTTGGCATTAGTAACGCCAGATATTTGGTATACGGGAAACACAAAAACATATCTACGCTATTTAAATTCCAGTGTAAGTATATAAATATATGTTGGCATTTATATATATACATACATATATATATATATATATATATATATATATATATATATATATATATATATATATATATATATATATATATATATATATATATATATATATATATGACTATTTTC
>CM063506.1:27871436-27916436 GCA_032207245.1 Pardosa pseudoannulata
AAGGTAACATACAAGGTGCATTTGTGTAAAGTTTTTATTACTTCCTTGTATACAGAAAGAAAGGAAGTATTATAACCATCCCCTATATAATAATAGCTTAAGTTATTTGTCCGTCTGTCCTCGAATTTATGAAGGGGTTGTACCTGGAATGGATAGAGGCATTCATTTGCATTGTTGATGAATTAGGGTTACCAATGTTTGAAATCAAC
This sequence comes from Pardosa pseudoannulata, assembly GCA_032207245.1. Classification (NCBI taxonomy): domain Eukaryota; kingdom Metazoa; phylum Arthropoda; class Arachnida; order Araneae; family Lycosidae; genus Pardosa; species Pardosa pseudoannulata. The sequence goes on from CM063506.1 coordinate 27,871,646, forward strand.
CCCTTCCCCCTTTTCGAGCGTTTAATGCCATTATTTCAAGCTCTATTTTCCCCGATTAAGAGCAGGTGATGAAATATATCAATTTGTCACATAACAGATAGGTAAAAATAACATTTTTTTTCTATCATTATGACGTCATTCCTGTAACCACCTCATTGAATATTTTAAATTATTTAAATATCGTCTGCCTTATTTTCCTACGTTTTATCACTGAACTTAGATATTGCGTAGATACTTTTCTTTTATATTTGGTTTAAATAATAGATTAGATATATATGTAATAATTTTAAATTTAATCATCGATTATTTTTGTTGCAATGAAAATTTTATCACCTGTAATAACAACAAATTCTATCTACTTCCAGGGTGTAGTGGAAATGATAGTTTTATTTCTTTACCGCCATTAATTACTGTGGCAAAAAAAATTGGGAAGAACTTATAATTTCGACCTAGCTAAGAAAACTTTGCATCATCTTTTTAAATTAATTCAACGTGATTTTAAACTGCATTCACAGTATAAGGAAACTTTAATGGAGTATGAAGATAAACAAATTATTGAACGCTGTACCAGATACTTCTCAGCCAAAACACAAGCCATCTGCCTTATAGGGTATTTTACAATTCTGGAAAATTATAAATTTTACTAATCTCATCATATGATGGGCTATATGCTAGTATGTATTAATTTCAGAGCCCAAATTTCAACGAAAATATTTAATTTGACAAAGACTGACTTAATTTGTAACATTTTTAGTGTTACATAGGAATATACTTACAAGGTAACTTTAATTCTGAAATTTTAAATATTTATTTCGATTATTCCTGAACTAGTGAACTTAGTTTTCTCTTCACGTCTATACGTGCACACGTATGTAGGTATGTATTTCGCATAACAGTAGCCGTAAAAAGTTGAAAAATATTTTGTATTACTATTATAACATCTATATGTTCACTTCCCCTTTTGGTTGTATTCCGAAGTCTATAACGAAAAATTTCAACGAAAAATATTAACGAAAAATTTCAATATAACGTGTAATCACACCGTGGGTCTTAACTGAAAAATAATTAGGCGTACAAAGTCGAAATCTTGTATTTTAGACTAGGATAACATCCAGTTGAGCTCCTATTTTTTGTTTGCAATTATGAACTCTAGATAACGAAAAATTTCAATATAATGCATATTAATGTAGTGTGAGTATAAATCAAAAACGACTAACCTTAAAATACTGGAATATTGTATTTAGATCTGTTGTAACATCTTTCTCCACTTTTGATTTCATTCTGAACCTTTTATAGAAAAATTTCAATATGACGATCTACAATATGCGTTTTATAGAAATTTATTCTTGTATGAACATAACTCATAAACGATTAGCCATAAAATGCTGAAATTTTGTATATAGGACTATTAATAACATATTGCTGTGGTCCTACTTTTTTGATTCCAATCTGAACTCTATATACTGAAAGTTTCAATATAATGGAAATGACATACATTTTATTTAAATTTATTGTTCTGCGGGCATAATTTATAAAGTATTAGACGTAGAGTTCTGAAATTTAATATATAGGACTATTATAACATCTTACTGTGTTTCTTCTCTTTTCAAAGCCATATCAATTCTATGTAAAAACAAATTTCAATATAGCGAGTAATAACATACTTTATATTGATATCTTTCGTTTTTTGGCCGTAACTCAAAAACAATTAGTTGTTAAATGTCGAAATTTTATATTGAAGACTATTTCATTATCTAGTTAAGCTCTTTCTCTTTTAATTAAAATCTGAACTCTATAAATATTTTAATGTAACGTATATTAAATCTGATGGGCAGAAACTAAAATTCTACTTTACATAGAAAATCGAAAAATTGTATTTAAGTCTAAAGTAACTTCTAGTACTGCACCTGCTCATTGGATTGGAATCTGAACCCTATATTACGAAAAAATTCTGCATAACGTGCAATAATTTGTGTTATATCGAAATTATAACTTTGTGTGCAGAAGTCAAAACCAATTAGCCGTAAAATGTTGATATTTTGTATTTAAGATAATCATAACATCTAGTTGTGCCCTTTCTTTTTTATTTCAGTCTGTCTTTTTATAAGGAAAAATTTCAATACAACTTGTATTAAGGCTGTAGGGCATAAGTAAAAAAAACTTTTAGCCTTAAAATGTTGGTTGAAATCTTGTATTGAATTCTATAATAATATCAAGTTGAGATCGTCGTATTATAATTGCAATCTGAACTTTATATAAGAAAAAATTTCAATATAATGTATTTTAATGTTTTGGTGTATAGGTAAAGAAGCCCAGTGGCGTTGGGGTAGCGCTTCTAAGACACAGGTCCGAGGTTCGCTCCCTGGACTGGACAAGGTTGGCTCAGCCTTTCATCCCTTCAGTGGGTAGACAAACTGAGGATCAAGCATGCTTGAGAACTAAACATTGGGGGTTCCGTGTAAGGTTGACCACCTAACCGGAACATATGCTTCGCACCCCAGGGCCCTTGGTCTTGGAAACGGAAATTGGCACCGTAGGCCCTGGCCCCCTAGGGGCTGTTGCGCCGAGGAGAAGGGATATAACTAAAAATCTATCAACTAAAGAAGATCGAAATTTTATATTTAAGACTAATATAACATCTAATTGTGCTTTTCTTGAAATTGCAATCTGAACTCTTTATAAAGAAAAATGCCAATATAACGTATATTAAAGTGTCGGGCTATTACTCAAGCACAATTAGCCAAAGATTCTTTAAATTTTGTATCTGGAAGTTAAGATATAATTGTTCTCCTGACCCTTTTAATTGCACTTTTCACTATATAGAACAAAAAATTCAGTATAATGTATATGAACGTTGAGGGCGTAGTTGAAAATGATTAGCCGCAAAATGTGCAAATTTGTGTTTAGAAGTATTATAACAATCTGTAATCGACACTCTGTATAACGAAAAAAATCTCATTATAACAACTATTTTATAGATTCCGATCTGCAACAATACAACTCAAATATATCGGCGTATTATCTTTGCTGTTATTGGCCTCAGAGCAATTATAAGCCGATTTGATAGTTGCTTTTATACAGTCTTCAGGACAATTTAAAACCTGAATCTAATGTTGCATATTATGCATTTTCAACCTCATTCTAATTAAGTTCGGATGATATTGAGTAATGAATAATTCAAATAAGGATAGTGTTCATGTTTGACAATTAAAAAAAAAAAAAAAAAAAAAAAACTTGTCCTTTTTATTTTTTTATTTTTTTATGGGTGCCGATATGCTCCGTCCTTTTTCAAATATATTTATTTTATCCCTTGTATTTTTTTAGCATATCTGTATGTCTGTCTAGAATTCCACTCTTGATTATGAGAAAGGTAGAATTATTTTTGATTGGTCGATTTCCCGATTGTAAACGCGTACGCATTTGCATTTCCTATACATGATGTAAAATTGTAATTATTCTTCAAATTCTTCTTGGAATGATAAAAATGAAAAGGCATGTGTTAGTGACGAACATTTATTAATAAATAATTAAAATCAAAAGGCGAAAAAAAAAACACTTCTGGTTACATATCACCATTTCTGGTGACAATAAGTACAGAACGAAAAACAGATTATAGGATTAGGTACAGAACGGCCTTTTACACCAAACGTGCCCTTTCATTTGACTGAAACAGCCCTTTATGATAAATGTATACTGGCCCTTTTTTATAAAGAAATGTGAACACTAGATGAGGGTAAATGAATGATGTTTGAACGAAAAATCCTGAATCTTTAGGTCAATAAAGGAAAGCAGAGTTCAGAGAAATAAATATAATAATGAATTACAAAATTTGAGAACCTTATATAATAAAAGTAATTAAAGCCTCTCAAGTAAGAGGGCTTAGACATATATGCAAATATAGAGTTGAAAACCGAGTAAAGAAAATATTTCAAACACTAGATGGAAAGAGAAGGCGAGTCAAGCGACGTTGTTAGACAATGTGGAAAATTGTTTAATATTAGGAAGACGGGAGCGGTCATTTGGATTGCAGACTAATTCCACATTCTTATATCCCTCCTATTTATTCTTTATTTATCTGCTTCTTCACTGACTTTTCATCATTATGAATAATAAATATGCAGATAAAAATTATATATTTTTACTCATTATTATTGAAACTATAAATTTGTATAAATAACTAGAAAAGCTGACTGGGGTCATTTTAATAACTGGACAAAAATATCAGCTTATGCGGATTTTTATATTCCATTTTTAATTATTTTCGATGAGAACGGGACTAAACTAAAAAGGGTTAGTTCGAAAAACACCTTAGATTTTATTTATAAAGGTATTTAAGTAAACCATTTTTAGTCTACGACTCCTAAACGTTTTACACAAAACAAAAGCTTGCAAAAGAATCATGAGATATTTGCGGTTTGATTTGAATTTAGAAGGACCTGAAAGATAAACTTGCTGTAATGTCAGAGATTAATGAAAATTATATACATTCTTATAAAGCTATCGAAATATAATTGTAAATAAGTAACTATTCTTATGTAAAGCACTATGCTAATTTTTACAATCAATGCCGCAAAAACTGGATAAATTCAGGAATCAGTTTTACCTAGCAGTAGAAAATAGGTCAAAATATTTGGTGAAAGATTTTTCCTAATTAAGAAAAATACAATAGACCCTCTGACGCCACTGCTGAGAGTATGCAACTGTATGCTGCTCATTTCATAATACTTGAAGGGATAAGACAAATGTTAATATTTTACATACCTATATCGAGCAGAAAACATAAACAACATGAACATTTGTTCTCATTGCAAAGAACCACAAAGTAAAAAAACATTAATTATGGATGTAAAAACAAATAAAGTAAGTAAAACCTATCGTACCATTTGTTTTTAAAGTGCATAGATTGTTTAAAGTATTTACCATATGTCATATAGATTTAAATTTGCGACAGAATTTGATCAAAGGAATATCCTTTGTATATTGAGCTTTATTTTTTTAGTTACTGTATTTTATTAATAGTAGGCTATGTAGATATTGTATTTCCACGATCATTCAAAAGTATTATAAACAATTCATGAATCGAGAGGAAACTGTGATGTAAATGGTAAATTTAATAACTAAAACAACTTATATAACAACACCTTAGTTTTGAATAAGTTTAAAAACTTGTTTGGAACACATGTCGTGAGAAGAAGTGTGGTTTAAAGATCATTTGCCGAAAGTAATCAAAATAACCTCTCCTCGTGTTTATAGATCTCCGTCTTTCTAGTGTTAAAGAACGCATTAATAGATCAAGGGCAATATGCGTCGGACTGGTCAAGGTGATGGAAACCGATTGAGACACCCTTGGCCGGGAAACAAATCTTAAATACGCACATGGATGGATCTTGCAACCAAGAACAGACCAATGACCTTATTTCGCCGGTGATCACATGACGTATGTAAAGACACAAGCATACTACTGTGTTTATTTGGAATCACCCTAGAAGTGCTGATTGAACTACTGTTAATGCTAAGAGAAAAATATTAATAACTTAATAAAACTGAGATTTTATTTTATTTTATTTTATAAAGAAGAGAGGGAATCATAAAAAACCCCAAATAACTAATTTAATACAAGTTTGTTGACTTTTTATGTCATAAAATATTATATAAAGCAAATAAATGTAAGCGCTATATAGTTTTAATTCCAATTATCTGTGTTATTTTAAATTATTAAATATGTATTGCTTTAATGATTACAATATTTCAAAATTCAAATTTGGTATAGATACAGTTTTTAAGTGTCTTAGGATTTTCTTACTTGTTATATTAACTTTCTCGTTTAAAGAGTAGCTAATATCTTTCTCTTCAAAAATTGTTCAATAGGAAAGAAAATTTGTAGGAAACGATATTACTTTCTTTTGAATAAACTTTTTAAGAAAACATGAAAAAGCTAACTCTAAAAAAAAAATCACCCTCCCCGAGAAAATTTTTTATTTCTTACTAGAGTTGTCTTATATGCAAAATAAAAAAAACAACGAGTCGCTTGTACAGTACAACTAAAATTGTACTATAGTGAGCATTAGTCGCCAGAACTGGACCAGCTCTCGGTTGCAAAATCCATGTACGTAGTTGAAATTTTGGGCTGGGAATCGGGTTTAGAATTTTAGAAAAAAAGAATAGGACTTGTTGTTATTAAAAAGGTTTCACTAGGATTAGTATGTGAACACAATAATACAAAAATTTCGAATATGCAAATATTTCTCTGTTCTTTTCAAATCGAAGAATCATAGATTGTGTTATGTACGATAAAGCAGTTCATCATTTACAAAGAAAAATCTTAGAAAAGCCCTTGAAGGATTTTTAAAAATATTTATATAATATCTTAACTTTTTTTTTTTTTTAAGACTTAGAAAAATTTTTAGTAAGACAAAATACAAAATAAGATGCTTGTAGGAAAAAAATATTTTTTTTGTTTTCATTTTGTTCTTATAATTTAATTTTAGTGTTTTAGAATTTTAATGTTTACATAAATTGTATATTTTATGCTTAAACTTTATATATCTGAAAACGTAAAGTACTGTTATGCTTGCTTTTAACATATTCATGTATACATATATATAAATAAACAAATAAATAAATAAATATAGGTATATGTATGTGTACGTATATGTATGTCTATATATATATATATATATATATATGTATGTATATATATATGTATATATATATATATATATGTATATATATATATATATATATATATATATATATATATATATATATAGATACATACATATATATGTATATACAAATATATGTGTATAATATATAGCAAAATATAGCAAAATTATTACACTTAAAATATCTAAAATTCTCCTTTTCCCGTTCTCATTTTTCCATATCTATTTTCTCAGCCACAAAATCTGAAAATTAAAAGTATTCGCGATTTGAATTTATTCAACATATCTCCCAAAGCTAACTATGAAATAAATGCTAACATTTTGTCCACTCACTATATTTTCCAGCTGTCACAAGAAAAAGGATTCACTTTTCCAATGGACTCAGTTCCTCTCTGACTGTTATTAACGCTGACTAGACGGCTCTCTTATGAAAATATCTCCGCGTTATCTTTTATTGTCGGGCGAATTTTGTAATAGAAGAGTGCTTTCGTGTATCATTCAATGCTCTGCTGTTGTCGGATAAACATGTCTTTTCTCAGTCTTAAATAAAGTAAAAGTTCTACCACGGATTTCGCCACTTTCTTGTAATGGAGCCACAATTGCATAATACCTAAGCACACTCAATGCCCAGTAAGAACGTACAATCAAAAATAATAGGGGATACTTTCTTATGTGGTGGTGAGAGTAATTTTACATGCTACATACACACACACACACACATATATATATATATATATATATATATACATACATAAATACATATATACATGCATACATACATACATAAATATATATATACAATTTGCATATATATTATATAATATATTATTTAAACATAAGATTTTATTTTTCGTGAATAATCTCTAAATACACATTCAGTTATACATATATGTATATATTTCTATATAATATTATAACATTATTATATAAATAATATATAAATTTGCTCAAACTTATTTTTATAAAATATAAGCTTAATAAATTGCATACTGTATATATATATATTACAAAGTTAACAGATCTTTTATATACTAGAATACATACATACAGCATACATTTAATTTTGTTTATAATAAATGTATTTAAATTAAATTTATACAAACCACATATTTTGTGAAACAGAAACATACATATATACAACCATATAATATATAGATAATATATAATAAATATATTTTTTATTTATAATACTAAATACTTTTTGTACTTATATTGTATATATTATTGTAACATAAAATAAAGAATTAAATTTAAAATTATTCTATATAAAAATGCTACAATTTGTACAACATATAAATAATATTTATATCTAAATTTCAGTAAATCGAATAGATACTAAGCAACATTTTTAAATATATAAAAATAAAAATATATAAAATAAATATTTAAATAATATATAATATAGAAAAATATCATTATTTTATTATATGAATTAACATTTTAATCTCGCTAATAAAAGTTTAAAACAATTATATATATTCTAAAATATGTTCTTTCTAGTTATGATGCGATAAATTAAAAACTTAATCGTTTGCGTTTACCAAAATATGCTTAATAATGACATGAAATGCTCGAAGGTGAATTTCGAATTAAAATTTACAAAAACCTTGGATATATAAACATTTATTTTCATAATCATAGTTTTTGAGTCTATATACAACAGAAAACACACAAATTCATTTTTATATATATATATATATATATATATTATATATATATATATAAATTTCTAAATCTCGCAACGTATATATATAAGTATGTGTTCACATGTATATGTATTTTTCTATGAATTAGTAACTCACAACTAAAGTGAACTAAGTCCATTTGGAAAAGTTTACAAAATTTGAGTCTTAAAGTGTCTGAATCATAGTTAATTTCTGGAAATTTAAATCATTTTTTGAAAATGCTTGATAACTAGGATATTTTCTAACATATGTTCTTTGCATACATATGAAATAACAAATTATTAACTGGTAAAGTAGTTAATTTGTAAAAGAAAAGAAATGGACTTGGTTCCCTCTGATTGTGAATCCATCATATATATATATGTTCATAAGTATGTAAGAAACTTTTAAATGTTAGACCTCCTCTCAAATTATTAACTTATATATATATATATATATATATATAAAGTTAGTCTTAGATTAAATATCTCTAATATCGTTCTCACAACATATTATTAACATATATTACATCATTAGAATCGAATAATATTTATAATAAGCGAGCAATATAAACACTTATGTAGGAATTACGAAATTTAGAATAATAGGAATAACATCAGCAATAAATCCTTATTAACGATTTTTATTGATTAAGCTTCATTATTATACTTATTCTAATAACTCATTTACTGTTAATCCTAAACTGAACAGAAAAACATATAAACAGGGTTTTCTACCTTTGGTCAAACTTGACTCGATGACTTGAAATGAAACCTCTGCCACGGACTTTTGATTTTAAGTACAGAACATTCATTCATATACACCAGTTCAACTAGCATATTAATAAAACTGATTTGCTTAAACTTGTTATTCTTGATTCTCTTGAATGGGCAACGACCTCTTGTCCTTCATCATTTCACTATAAAAATCCTTCTAATCTTATAATCTAACCTTCTAATCTTAATGATTATTTCTTATAATCTTCAAGGTTTAGTTTTTCTGAAGTGAACGGATGGATCTTTGGAAGGGAATATTTTTCAGTAAATTCAGAAAATGGCTCTGCAGCAAGTCAAACTTTTTCAAAAATTAAAACGATGCTTTTAGATGGAATTCATATATGACAGATTTATCACTCATATCAATATGTCTAACTACCTAACACAGCACGCTGGCCTTCTGCACATTAAAAAAAATATAGAATATTTTTTATAATATAATGAATATTAGAATCTGTAATTCGGGTGGGCTAATTTTTCCAATCCCGTTTTAACGTTGGCATGTTAAAGTCATTTCGACTCCAAGTCATATATATAGTCTTTTAAAAACCTAGTAATGTTTGTTTATGTATCTATCAATTTATCTTATCTATATATCTATTTATATAAACTGCTGAATTAGTTAAGGATAAACTACCAAATGTTAAATTGGTAAAATTTAAATTCTAGGCGCAATTAAATGTTTAAGTGTAGAAATCCTTTATACAGTTAAAAATTGGAAAATTAAGATAAAATGGAAATGTTATCTTTACATGAAAAAATTATAACGGATGTAAAATTAAAATGGGCACCTCATTTTACGATGATAAATTCAGTGACCAGAATAGAAGGAATAAAATATCTATTTCAGGAACCCATAATATTTACTCACCATTAAAAAGGTTAAGAAAATATTATCCATAAAAAATAGATACAAAATATAAACATTTAAAGTACACAAAGACCTAATTATAAATATATGAAATTGTTTCTATGTATGGGCCTTCGGTCCAAAGTAGAACCTTCCCCATAAACTAATATGGTCATTAGATCTTAGTTTTTAACCTTCAAAAACACTTCGCCACAGTTTATTAATTGTGTTAATAATTTTAAAAGACACTTATTTCACTTATCTGTATGTCGCACATCATCACAGCGACTTTGGCAAAATTCAGCACCGCAGTTTCACTGGAAAGGCGAACTCTCTTAAAAACATAAGATTTCCTTCCAGATTCAAGGTTTAAGAAAAGATATTTTTTAAAAGAAGTTGTCTCTTTATTCTCCCCTCCAAGAAGGAGGGGAAGAGCGTGGAAAGGATCCTTGTCCCTTAGGCACTCTTCTCTCGAAAATATAGTCTAAGGTTCCTTCACCACTTTTGAAAAGAAAAAAACGCTTTTAAGAAAAAAGTTGAAATTGATTCGTTGTGGGGCGTATTTATATTTATTTCTTTTTTATTTATCGGATTAAATGGAGAGAAATTATTTTCAAAATTTTATAATGTAACAAACGGTTTTCTTTTAACTCAGCTGTTAGGATTTAAAAAGCGAGGGAAATCTCAATCTCCCCGTCTGCAGGAATGTGTCACGTATATGTGCAGCTGTGATGTTTATGTCATCCTTATATATCTCTATATTGTTTCTCATGCCACTTGGACTAACCAAGCACGAATGAGCCTGCAGGCACTCGTATTAAGGCCATGGGGTGCGCCTTTCGTTTTAATGAGCACCATTAAGGTGAAAGAATGACTTCGCTCAAGTGGGTCCTCTTAATTATGAAGCAGGGACCAAGCAGAAGACCCACAGACTTGGCCTGCCACCCCCAGAGGTATTGATTGAGAACTTGGAGGACATTATGACCACTAACATATATTTAAGTTTTCCAGTCACCTTTAACGAACACGGCGGATCTTAGGCCGGACCGGTTTCTGAACCTACAACCTTTCAGTTACGAGATCGTTGCCTTTTCCACTGCCTTTTCCACAGGTTTAATTAAACACCCTCACACTTTTATTTCAAATTATGCACCCTTTTTTAATAATTACAAGCATGCTTATTTTTCTCATCACTATTAAGTTTTATTTCCTATTTTCTACAATCTCCACAATCCACTTGCATATCCTTTATTATTTCCCAATATGTTGTCTTACATGTACCATTATTTTCTATCAGTTTTTATACCTTATTCATTCTTAATATTTTAACATATCTCTGTAAGTTATAATTTTATATATTTTATCTTTTATTCCAAATTTCACCCAATTTTAACACGCTTATATATATGGCATTTTACAGTATACTTTAACCTGGATCTTCACTGAAAAATTCAAAAATTGCACTAGTTACTTAATATATTCACAACAGATGCATAGAAGCTTTGTATAAATTATATTGTTATTGTGATTTATGGTTGATATATGTAAAAATTCTTATGCAACCTGGACCCTCCAAATAGTGGCTTATATGAAATCGCACTGGTTTACAATTCCATAACGAAATTACACATGGTTCATTAAAAATATAAAATTTACTGTAAATTTAAAAATAAGTTGCTATTTGTGTATAATTCTGGATTGTAACATTTAGTTACACAGAGAACAGTAAATTTTTATCCTTCACGTTAATTGAGTACACTTTGGGGTAGAGAATTGATATATGGATTACAACATATGTTATCATATATATTTTAATTTTTCTTGCAAGATTTTTCTGGGTGTTTCTAAATTTTTTTTAAATTTTGCTTACATGAAATTTTATTCTTTTAACTTCCTCCTCATTTTTAAGCACATAATTGTTATTTCTTGAAACATTTGACACTGTATAGTTCCTTATATTTAGGTTAGTGTGATTAAAGTCTACAGTATTATTTGCTTTCAATTCGGGTACATTACATCCTTTTATTTTATTTTCATTTCTTTTGTAGTAGTTATTCTCGTTTTTCAAAAAAATATTTCTTATTTTCTTTATGTCTTCAATTAAGTTTTATGGTAATTACAGGGTCGTCAGAAAATTTATTTTCATTATTCATGGTAAATAGAATATTTATAGTTTTCCCAAAGAACAATGACGATGGTGCAAAATCTGTAATTCAGTACACAGAATTATTGTAAAAAAAATTTAAACTAATAATAAACGCTCCAGCCGATTTAAACGTTTTTTTGCCAAGTGATTAAATGCTTTCATTTAATGCTTGATGAACTCGTTCTAGGAAACCATTTGATTGTGGGTAGAATATAGAACATTTTCTATGAATTTCCATTATTTTGTAGAATTCCGTGATTTCTCTGGAACAAAAATTCGCACCATTATTTGAAATAATTATTTTTGGTATTCCAAAATTTGAAAAGTATGGTTGAGGCAGTTAGTAACAGTTTTCGATGATATCTTCGCAAGTCAAAAGGTTTCTAGAAATCTACTGTAATGGTCAATTTATAGTAAGAATATAAAATTTGTTATTCGAAGATTGCGGTAATTATTTACAATATCTATTGTTATCCATTCTCCCGGATCATGATGCTGCTCGGGAATCACGTGAGTGATGGTTATTGTCACCTTGGGCTTGTTTTTAGACATAAGGTTCTACTTTGCACCTAAGAGCCATACTTAAAAATAATTTCATACATTTATAATTAGGTCTTTTATGTACTCTTAACTGTTTATATTTTGTATCTATGTTTTCGTTTTATTATAGAGAAATGTTTTCATAATCTAAGAAGAACTAGAGCAAAGAATTTGACTAAAAAATTGGTGACATAATGTTCCGATTGCGTTGATTTACCTTTTTGTTTCATTGAATGTTTCAATCTGACTCATCGCAATATGCACTGATAAAATGTGTATTTTTCATGTACTAATAAAATTATTTTTGTATGTTCTATATTGCATTAATTTCTTAAAACCATTATAATAACAATGATATTATTGAAAATTTATCAGTATCCATATTTTTTATAATTATGTACTCTTATTATTTGCTGCGTCTCCGGTCACTGGTGACCCCCATGGCAGACAACATGTTAATGCTAAATAAATATCATGGGTTTCCCAAATAAATATTTTATTCCTTGTGTATTCTCGTCACTGAATTTATCATCGTAAAATGAGAGCCCATTTTAATTTTTCTTTGGTTATAATTTTGCATGCATTAAGGTAAAAATTACATTTTATCTTAATTTCACAATTTTAAGCTTTGAAAAGGGTTTTTACATTTAAATGTGTAAATCCACCTAGAATTTAAATTTTACCAATTTAACATTTGGTATTTTAACATTAACCAATTCAGCAGTGTATATATATATATATATATATATATATATATATATATATATATATATATATATATATATATATATAAGATAAGAAGATTGATAGATATGTAAAGAAACATTTTCAAGGGGTAGATGTGCCTTGCGGGAAAGACTGCATTCGGAGCTCATAAGAAAAGGCACAAAATGTTTTTGTGTTTACAGATTTTTACCAGAACACAGGTATGGGGAGACCTCCTGTGGTTTTTTAAATCCTAACAGCTGAGTTAAAAGAAAACCGCTTGTAACGATATAAAATTATGAAAATAATTTCTCTACGTCCAATCCGTTAAATAAAAAGGAAATAAGTGTAAATATGCACCCCCCCTCGCAGCCAATGAGTCAATTTCAACTTTTTCTTTGAAAGTGGTTTTTTCCCCAAATGTGGTGAGGAAAACCGTAGATGATATTTTCGAGACAAGTGTGCCTGAAGGGTAAAAATCCTTTTCACGTTCTTCACCTTCTCCTTGAAGAAGAGAATAACAAGACAATTTTGTTATTTTAATTAACATTTCTTGAGCCTTGAAGCTGGAAGGAAATCTTAGATTTTTTTTTACAGAGGTCGTCTTGTCAATGGAATTGTGATGACTTGATGAAGTTTGTTGAACTTGCTATTGTGGTGTGCAACACACAGATAAGAGTAATGATTTTCTTTTAAAATTATTTACACAATTTTTAAACTGTGGCAATATTTTTAGAAGAGAAAGAAATATGATCTAATATTCTGTTTTGTTTATGAATCTTAGTTTGTAAATGCGTTTTAATTTAAATCCAGTGAGTTGTGATTTTAGTTAGTTCGAACAATAAACATTTCTTTCACTGAATACTGAAAAAAAAATCTCCCTATTAAATAATATTGGAAATACCCTCATTTGAATCATGTTTTCAAATATAGATATTTCTTGGTATTAAATTACGAGGACCCTTTTTGAGGTTTACTCAGTCTTGAGCTCTCGTGGTTCCTCGCTCAAATTAAAGGTGCATATTACCCTTAGCCATGCACCAGTCGCATATTGCGATGTGGTCCATTGGGTCGACATGGAGATAAATAACAACATTATAAACAAGGAAAAGATAAAAAAAAACTGGAGGTGCATGATAATACATAGATACTTCTTGGTATTAAATTACGAGGACCCTTCTTGAGGTTTACTCAGTCTTGAGCTCTCGTGGTTCCTCGCTCAAATTAAAGGTGCATATTGCCCTTAGCCATGGACCAGTCGCATATTGCAATGTGGTCCATTGGGCCGACATGGAGATAAATAACAACATTGTAAACAAGGAAAAGATAAAAAAGAATCTGGAGGTGCACGATAATACATAGATACTTCTTGGTATTAAATTACGAGGACCCTTCTTGAGGTTTACCCAGTCCTAAGCTCTCGTGGTTCCTCGCTCAAAATAAAGCTCCATATTACCCTTAACATGGACCAGCCGCATATTGCAACGGGGTCTATTGGGTCTACCATGGGGATAAATAACAAAATCATAAACAAGGAAAAGACCAAAAATTCTTGAGGTGCACGATAATGTAAACATTTACTCCAATAATGGCACAAACATAGGTAATACTTTGTTTATTAATTAACTTTTTATTTATTTTTTATTATTAAAAAAACTAATTCAGAGCATGGGGTGGCAATTATTTAATCTTAGACAGAGGCACGAAACATTTATAAGTTAAAAGGGTAAGAATAAAAAATTATGGCATTTAAAACTGTAAAATGCACACCAAAGTAAATAAAATTATTTGAAAAGAACAAACTTTTTGAAGATTTCTACCGGAGAATTTGGATATTTTTGATCTTAGTATCTAATCTATACTATGCTGTATATTATTTGTTAAATGAGAAATGTACTTAAATGGAATTTTACGAAAAAGAGTCGTAGATTTTAACAGATACTAGGTAATTTCTAACCAATTTTTAAAATGCTTAAAAATAGTGTCAAGTACACCATGGTTTGATGAATATGGTTTGGTATAAGCCATGGAATTTTTTTGGACCAAAACTATATTAAAACTTTGAGTTAAATAAAGAAAATACATAGTAACTCGAAATTTACAAAATGATGAAATAGTAATGCTAATAATAAAGGAACATGTATATGTTTAATTCACAAACAGGGTATACATAACTCAAAGAAATTTAAATGGTTGTTACAAATATTTGGTTTAACTGAGGAGATCAGTAGAAATACTAAATTCAGTCTAGTGGCCTTTTATGGCTCTTCAATGGAGAAGTAGCTGAACGGTGATAGAATAAGCAGGGTGCTGCGGTGTGGGTGGTGGTAGAGGAGTGGATAGCAATCTAAAGCAAACGGGATGCATTAGATGATCTAAATATTATGCGCGTTTATTCAAATAAACGATTGGATGCCATGAATGCCATTTTGGTGTTCTACATTCTGTGCTATCCAAGTTCAAGGTTTAATTAAGACAAATATTTTCTTTCGAGAGACACGGTGAAATCTTAAATATATGGAATTGAGTAGCAGGCAGAAACTGCTACCGAATCGACATGGCATTAACCACTAGAAATTCTCCACTGAATGCCGTGTTTAGAACTAGATTTATCGGACTAACACAAGGGCTACTAGTAGGCCAGCATTTACCCAGATTCAACATATATTCTTTTACGGACTCCAACTTTTCAAGAGTTATACGACGATCGTTGGCGAAAAGAGGTTGACCTGTTGTTACAATTTAGTGGGTGCGTAATGATACTTTGTGGAACGGTGTGGCTTATAATAGGTTTGATTGTTTGTAGAAACTTCGATAACAATTTATGGTAAGGAGTTCCTTCCCGAATGGTCATTAAACAAAGAGACGGTTCCAAAACCGGTCAAACTTTTATAATAACGATGTGGCATTATCAACAAGTCTACGGATTTTAAAGTCAATGAGTAAACTATAATAGTCCAAAAAAAAACAGCCTCTTCAATTGAAATTTCAGCTATCAAAAAATTCGAACCACATAATTGGGCACAATCAAAAATGAGGGTATAGGTACCAAATTTAATATGGTATTTGGTATGGGTGCCAAATATTCTGATTGTGGATCCATTAGCAACATACTACACTAAATTAGTACGTTTTAATATAAGACTTTGCATGTACTTCCTGGAATATACAGATATGCATGCTATTCTATCAATTTAAAACTGAAAACAGATTTTCTCTCTGATGCAAATAAGCTACAATATTGGCGGCTTTCAACAGCCGTAGCCAAAACTGAGTAGTATCTGTTGAACAGTTGTCAGAAACTTTTGAAGCTACGATGTTTAATCGATTTCATAGCCGATTATACCTCTCGCTGGAATTATCTTCTAACAGTGGAGGAGATTTAAAGGAAACTCTCTGGATATCCGATGAAAAATTATCTCCTTAGCCACTTCGATTAATTCCCAGTATACATACTATGAATGTTTGACGACTTTTCTCTGCCTTGAAATTGCGCCAGAAAGAAAAAGTGGTAAATAAAGGTAGATATTGCTATAGACAAAAAAATTAATCAAATTCTTTTTTAGAACACTTAAAGTAATGAAATAATATTTTTTCACTTAACTAACAGAGGTAGGAACTATAAACTTTGTGCAAAATATAAAAATGATAATATATATTTTACTTATGAAACAAAGCATTCACGATTAACTTTTACAATTAGAATCAAAAACAGCTGTAGGTGAATTGAATATCATTTAACAATAATTAAATGGCGAAGTTAGCTATAAAATAATTTAGATAGAGAAAATTACGAAACTTGGCAATAACATGCTAATTATATTATGCAACAGAGCTACCATTAAAGAAAACGGTTAAATAGCAACACAAAAGTCTAAATACATTAATGAAAACTGAAATAAATAAAGACATGATATTAGCAGCTTTCAACAGTCGTTGCCAAAACTGGGTATCCAACAAATTCTCCTGAAAAGTACATGATTTGACACAATGAAATGCTTTTATGGAAAATCGAATATGGTACCAACATAATTTCGGATCGTTATTCTTACTCTAGAATCGTCGAGGACATCTGGAATTGGAAAGCATTTAACAATTGTTTCGCGAATGATTGTGAAAAGACGTTTTATCATGGTTGTTAACAGATCGATTCTATATTCGAATGACTGAATACTGGAATTTTCATTACATATGGCGTCGAGGTGTAGTGGGTTACGGGAAACTTTTAGTATTTTCTCAGCAGTTTCCGAAAGACCGTCTAGGTTACCTGGGCTGAATGATGGTATCTGTTGAACAGTTGTCAGAAACCTTTGACAGTACGATGTTTAATTTATTTCACAGCCTACTGTACTTCCCGCTGGAATTATCTTCCAACAGTGGAGGGGATTTAAAGGAACCTCTCTCGATATCAGATGAAAAAATATCTCTTTTTGATTCCGCCTTAGCCACTTCGATTAATTCCCAGTATACGTACTATGAAAGTTTGACGACTTTTCTCTGCAGTGAAATCGCGCCAAAAAGAACAAATCATATATATAAAAATGAATTTTTGTCTGCCTGTCTGTACTCGATAGACTCAAAAACCATGCATCCAATCGCCGTGAAAATTTGGGAAATTATTAGGTATATCCCTAGGAAGGTTTTTGAAAATTTAACATTCGAAATCCGTTCCTTCTCCCTTGTTCGAGAATTTTATGTCATTATTTCAAGAATTATTTTCTCCGGTTAAACGCAAACGATTAACTTTTTAATTTATCGTAGCATAACTAAGTTATAAAAGCATATTTCTAGCAATGTGATGTCATTCTGTTAATTCCATGTAATTGTTTTAAACGCAGTTTTCCTCGGTTAAAGGAAGGAAATTAAAATTTTCAATTTATCCCACAATAAATAGGTGAAAACTATACTTTTTTTTTATCATTATGACATCATTCCTTTAAATATCTCATTTATTTATTTCTTATTTTAAATTATTTAAACATCGTCTGCTTAGTATCAATTCGATTTGACCTGGGAATTTAGATATAAAGTGACTAGCTTTCATTTCTATGTGAAGCAAATTATAGCATTTTTATAAGAACTAATTTTAAATTTAATTCTTGGTTAATTTTTATGTTACATGGAAATGTTTATCAACAATATTCTAACAACAAAAAGTACAAATTTCAATGACTGTCATAGGCAAATAAAAGCCTATCATTTTATATAGTTGGCTTGATTCTTGATCATTTCGGAGAATTGGACAATGGTTAATCAGCTTCCGGGTAGTCCGGAATGTTTAGTAAACAGGAGAAGTTCTTTGAAACTATTGTCAAATTATCGCACTCTTATTTTGCACACGCTTTCCCATCTTATTGATGTACAACTCAGGTTTAATGGAAACTGAAGTATAAAAACTGAATATTGTTATAAAACGCTTATAATAGAAATATATAAATATGCCAATGACTCGAACTGCACTGTGAGGAATTTAGAGAGTTATGCGCGAAAAAAAAATCTTTGTTTAAAAGTAATTTATTAAGTTCATTGTAGCGAAGCACAGGCGCACTTGCTAGTGGTAAATAAAGGTAGAGATCGTTTTAGACAAAACAAATTAATCAAATTCTTTTTCAGAGTACTTAAAATAATAAACATTTTTCACTTAACTAAGAGAGGTAGAAACTCTAAATTTAGTACAGAATATAAAAATGATAATAAATATTTTACTTATGAAAAATAAGCATTTACAAGTAACTTTTACAATTAGAATCAGAAACAACTGTAAGTGAATTGTAGGTGAATTGAATATCTTTTAACAGTAATTAAATGGTGAAGTTAGCTGTAAAATAATTTAGATAGAGAAAATTATGAAACTTGCCAACATGCAAAATATATTATGGAACAAAGCCAGAATTAAAGAAAACTGTCGAATAGCAACACAAAAGTTAAAATACATCAATGAAAATGGAAATAAAAAGAGAAAGACATGATTACGAAACTTTAATCACGTCCGTGTCATCACTGATACGAACGGTTCTAAAGAAGTTAAGAAATTCAATCATTCATGCATAAAAAACTTGCATCTATTTTAACTGACGAAAACTATACACAAGACAAAAACATTAAACCATAATGAATGCAAAATAGTTAAATAAATAAATAAAATGGTTGTACTCACGAAAAATGGAATTAAAAACCCTTAGTTCTCTCCTAAGTTCGATCGTTCAATTATGCGAGTTAGTCGTGGAATCCTATATATAACACCAAAAATATTTTTTCCATTTTTTAATCGCCTCAAAAGTACCCGTGTTGCCATACATTATTATAATAAAATAATTAATTGCGGGACTTACTCTGGTTCGCAGGGTTGTTGTGACGTCACTTGACGTCAGCTTGATCGTTTCTTCGCATAATATATGCAATCTGACGTCATTATTGTCATCTCTCCTCGATTTTATATGGCCGTCTAACCGTAACTTGAAGGACAAATGTCCACCCAATTTAAAGCGTCAATCTGTCATTGTATGACTTTGATTTAGGTTTATAATCAAAGATTGGTTTATATAAATGCGTTAAAAAGTCGTTTAATAAAACAAAATGAAACTTACGTATCGCAAGAAATTTCAATATCTAACCAGCAAAAATATTCAACCACTCATTTAACAGGACACATCAACTTTAAATCTTTAAAACTTTTTTTTTCTTTTTTTTTTCTTTTTTTTTTTTGAAATATTTGTGCACTTTGGATTCGTTTAAAACAAACCCCATATAATATTCGTATTAGAACTTGTAAAACAATACAATCTTTGCATTTATTATTATAGCATTTAAGGAAACTACGAAAGCTTTAAATTCATTTAACTGAAATAGTGTTTTTCACCTTGCGTGCTCTGTCAGTATAAAAAAAAAATTGCACATATTGTTTTTAAATTACTGAAATAGTGTTTGTTAACTTGCTTGCTCTGTCAGTATAAAACAAATTGCACATATTGTTTTTAAATTATTGAAATAGTGTTTTTTAACTTGCTTGCTCTGTCAGTATAAAAAAATTGCCCATATTGTTTTTTAACTTGCGTCTTCTGTCAGTATAAAAAAATTTGCTCATATTCTTTTTAAATTACTGAAATAGTGTTTTTCAACTTGTGCTCTGTCAGTATAAAAAAATTGCACATATTGTTTTTAAATTACTGAAATAGTGTTTTTTAACTTGCGTGCTCTGTCAGTATAAAAAAAATGCACATACTGTTTTTAATTTTTCACTGCAAATACATTAGAGACCTACGATGAAATTCTACCAACTTTTTTCGTTGTTGTTTATTTTATTTAGTATTTATAATATTTGAAATGGAATGTTTAAACAATATTTTAGTTTTTTAAAAAATTCAATTTTGGTGTAATATTTCTGGTATTTATTAAATTTTAAACAGGACGAGAATTATACCTAACAATTATTGTTACCCAACCGAGCAAAAATTATTAATGAAACTCACTTTGTAAGTTTGCAGGCAGTGAGTCAGAAATTTTTTTTAATTTTTGAAACAAGGTCTTATTTTACATTTTATATAGAAATTTCTTATTTTTTAGAAGCAAAGTAAATGCCGCAAAACTAATTAAGAAAAAAATAGAGAATAAATTCTGAAAATTCCCTGTACTTAAGATAATTTAAAAAGATATGATAAGTTTAAAAATGAAAAAAAAATCATCCATTTAAATTTGTAGTGTGTCTCCTTAAATAAACATTAAATGTTCACTTACCTCTTAATATAATAGGAAAACATAACTGAATGTTATAATATATGAACTTGTTGCACCATTTCCAAAGTTTAGACTGTCATTAATAATAAAGTTTCGGAAATATCTAAACTGACCATCTATCTAGAGTTACTATATATCTATTTAAACACTCTTATTCTTAAACTTGAGTCAGCAGCAGTGTTTTTAATATGACCACATATTTAAATGTACACCATGGATATATAGCTGTTAGCTACTATCCACGTACCCTCATCCGTCTACGTCAAGGTAAAAAATAAAAAATACATCTAAAGCCTTGACTGATTGCCTTTAGAAATTATCAGATCTTAATCTTAAAGTAATGTAAAAAGATTTTATAAAATTATACAATATTAGGCTTGAAAATATTAAGACTTAATAATATATTCTCAAAATATTTGGTTATACAGGTTTCCTTTTCTTATTTAATTTTTGAATCACTTCCTATATCAGAAATATTTTACCTTAAGAAACACAGTTTAATAATTAAAAAAAATCATTCATTTAAATTTGTGGTATGTCTCCTTAAATAAACATTAAATGTTCACTTACCTCTTAATATATAGGAAAACAGAACTGAATGTTATAATATATGAACTTGTTGCACGATTTCCAAAGTTTAGACTGTCATTAATAATAAAGTTTCGGAAATATCTAAACTGACCATCTATGTAGAGTTACTATATATCTATTGAAACACTTTTATTCTTAAACTTAAGTCAGCAGCAGTGTTTTTAATATGGCCACATATTTAAATGTACACCGTGGATATATAGCTGTTAGCTGCTATCCACGTACCCTCATCCGTCTACGTCAAGGTAAATACATCTAAAGCCTTGACTGATTGTCTTTAGAAATTATCAGATCTTATTCTTAAAGCAACTTAAAAAGATTTTAGAAAATCACACAATATTAGGCTTGAATATATTAAGACTTAAAAATATATTCTCAAAATATTCGGTTAAAAAGTTTCCTTTTCTTATTTAATTTTTGAATCACTTCCTATATCAAAAATATTTTACCTTAAGAAACACAGTTTAAAAATTAAAAAAAAATCATTCATTTAAATTTGTGGTATGTCTCCTTAAATAAACATTAAATGTTCACTTACCTCTTAATATATAGGAAAACATAACTCAACGTTATAATATATGAACTTGTTGCATGATTTCCAAGTTTAGACTGTCATTAATAATAAAGTTTCTGAAATATATAGACTGACCATCTATCTAGAGTTACTATATATCTATTTAAACACTTTTATTCTTAAACTTGAGTCAGCAGCAGGGTTTTTAATATGGCCACATATTTAACCCTTTAGTGAACAGTGGTTCCGCAGAGAAACCACCTGTTAAACATCTTTTTCCCTACTCTTATGGATATATATTAATTTTTTCGTCTTTATTGTGTTTTTAACATTTTAAACTGACGACAGATAGTACCACTACATTTAATTTATTTTTCCTTTTGACATATATGTTTGGTTTGGTTTGGAGCGCTACGGTCTACTTTTTGCAACACGAGGGCTAATGAGACCGGGACCTACTGTTTAAAGCCGATTCCGAACGGCTACGAACATCCATGCCACAGTGGGATTCGAACTCATGAACTGGGGTTTCGAAGGCCAGCACCCTAACCATTCGGCCATCGTTCGGCTAACATATATGTATTTAAATTTGCTAAACCTTGACAGTCAGAAATTCCATTTTTCTCACTATGACCCGAAATAAAAATATGTATCCAAAACACACTTATACATTGTTAAACTATTTATTTATTATGCTATTTTAAGTATATTTCAATTTTCTGTTTCAAATATAATTGAAATTTAAAAAAGGATAATGTTCACGCTGTACAGGGGAGTAGATTTGTCAGTTAAGCCACTCCTCAAAATCTTAAGTATACTCTAACGCAAACCCCTCTAAAGAATGGAAAAAATTTCATATATTTTACAATTATAAGATTGATAACATTTATAAACCAATTTCATTAAACTCTAAGGAATTTACATTGGTGACCTTTAAAGGGTTAAATGTATACCTTGGATATACAGCTGTTAGCCTACTATCCACGTACCCTCATCCGTCTACGTCTACGTCAAGGTAGATACATCTTCAGCCTTCACTGATTGCCTTTTTAAATTATCAGATCTCAATATTAAAGCAACATAAAAAATTTTATAAAATCATATAATATTAAGCTTGAAAATATAAAGACTTAATAATATATTCTCAAAATATTTGGTTATACAATTTCCTTTTCTTATTTAGTTTTTGAATCACTTCCTATATCAGAAATATTTTACCATAAGAAGCACAGTTTAAAAATGAAAAAAAAAAAATCATCCATTTGAATTTGTTTAATGGTGGTGTGTGTCCTTAAATAAACATTAAATGTTCACTTACCTCTTAATATAATAGGAAAACACAACTGAATGTTATAATATATGAACTTGTTGCACAATTTCCAAAGTTTAGACTGTCATTAATAATAAAGTTTCGGAAATATATAGAATGACCATCTATCTAAAATAACTATATATCTATTTAAACACTTTTATTCTTAAACTTGAGTCAGCAGCAGTGTTTTTAATATGGCCACATATTTAACCCTTTAGTAAACAGTGGTTCCGCAGAGAAACCACCTGTTAAACATCTTTTTTCCCTACTCTTTTGGATATATATTAATTTTTTTTTCGTCTTTATTATGTTTTTAACATTTTAAACGGACAACAGATAGTACCAATACATTTAATCTATTTTTCCTTTTGACATATATGTATTTAAATTTGCTAAACCTTGACAGTCAGAAATTCCATTTTTCTCACTATGACCCCAAATAAAAATATGTATCCAAAACACACTCATAAATTGTTAAGCTATTTATTTATTATACTATTTTAAGTATATTTCAATTTTATGTTTCCAATATAATTAAAATTTAAAAAAGTATTATATTCACGCTGTACAGGGGAGTAGATTTGTCAGTTAAACTCCTCAAAATCTTAAGTATACTCTAACGCAAACCGCTCTAAAGAATGGAAATAAATTTCATATATTTTACAATTATAAGATTGATAACATTTATAAACCACTTTCATTAAATTCTAAGGAATTTACATTGGTGACCTTTAAAGGGTTAAATATATACCGTGGATGTACAGCTGTTAGCTACTATCCACGTACCCTCATCCGTCTACGTCTCCGTCAAGGTAGATACATCTTCAACCTTCACTGATTGCCTTTAGAAATTATCAGATCTTAATCTTAAAGTAACGTAAAAGGATTTTATAAATTCATATAATATTAGGCTTGAAAATATTAAGACTTAATAATATATTCTCAAAATAGTCGGTTAAACAGTTTCCTTTTCTTATTTAATTTTTGAATCACTTCCTATATCAGAAATATTTTACCATAAGAAACACATTTTAAAAAGGAAAATACAAATCATCCATTTAAATTTGTTTAAAGGTGGTGGTGTCTCCTTCAATAAACATGGCCGAAAGATGGCCCATTGGTTAGGGTGCTGGCCTTGAGTACCGGAGTTCGTGGGTTCGAATCCCACAGTGGAATGGATGTTCGTAGCTAACAATTGCTAACATTTGTATAAATATTTGAAACAATTCATATGCATTTGGCCGAACAACCACCGAATCGGTAGAGCTCTGTTGTTTTGTACCAAAGTTTGTGATTGCACACCACTACTGGTATGGTCGTTTATAGCCGTTCTGACTTGGCAATAAACAGAACAGTCTCATTATTGTGGAGTTCGGGGGTTCGAATCCCACTGTGGCATGGATGTGCGTAGACGTTCGGAATCGGCTTTAAATTGTAGGTCCCGATCTCATTAGCCTTCGTGTTGCAAAAAGTACACCGTAGCACTCCATACCAAACCAAACCTTCAACAAACATTAAATGTTCTCTTAATATAATCGGAAGAAAAACTGCACGTTGCAATGAATGAACTCTTTGCACTCTTTCTTAAGTTTAGGTTGTCATTTATAATAAATATTCGGAAATATATAGACTTACCATCTATCTATATTTACCATATATATAAATTTAAACGCATCAAATGCGACAGAAAATCTCACGACAGAGGCAATTTGCTCCCATCTTAATATGACGAAGGATTTTTTAGTTAAAATACATTAAGGAAAAAGTGCTTTGAATTAAACGTAAAAAATCTTTTTTTTAAGTATTGATTGATAACTGATTGTTGTTTGTAAATTAGCATTTTCGAATCTAATCTACGCAATGTCTATTACACATACATAATAAGGTTGTATTTATTAATAAAACAGCTCAGAATAAAATGTAGTTCTTATGCTACGCATTCTAGGAAAATATTAACAGGAAATATATAATAATTAATACGAAAATTTTCCTCTTTCCTAGTCAAATTGAATAGATGAGTGCTCTTAAGTACATAATTATTCGATAATGAGTTATGTAACATTTCAATTAATCATACTTTCTGAGTAATAAATTTTCTCCGTATAAAATTGAGAGTATGTGTCTGTATGTTATTATGCATATTTATATATTTTTTAAATACATATCTACATGGTTTCTTGCCCTAATTTAGACATTCTTTGAGACACTGACAAAAGGTCACGGTTGATATTAACACTTTTTCCATTTTAAATATAACTAAACTCAACGATTTTTTGATGACTTGCACTACTTCAGCACTCAAAAAATGAATACATCCCCTAAAATATACATCATGAATTTAAAATCAGTTATTTTAAAGCTAGGAATATTTTTAAAAATCTTTTCAATTGAATGTTGATGTGATTCATTTTTTGTAAATTTTCTTAATTTATTTACTAATCTAATCTTCATTTTAAATTTTAATATTTTAGTTCTTAATAAACTTTTAGTAAGCTATAACTCAATTCTCTATGTGCGTATTGTAAAATTGTCTTGTATATGTGTTCTTTTATTTTATTCTTAAACTTTAGTAAGCAGCAGAGTTTTGAATGGCCACATTCCTATATAATAATAGCCTAAGTTATCTGTCCTTCTGTCCTCGAATTTATGAAGCAGTTGTACCTGGAATGGATAGAGGCATCCATATTGGTCCTTGATGATATGCTTCATATCACAGCAAAAAATACTCTCGTCTTTAAAACATTCGAAATCCACCCCTTCCCCCCGTTTCTATTATTTAATGCCATTATTTCAAGCCCTATTTTCCTCGGTTAAGAGCAGGCGATTAAACTTACCAATTTGTCACATAATAAATAGATAAAAATAACATTTTTTCTAGCATTATGACGTCATTCCTTTAACCATCTCATTTAATCATTTCTTATTTTAAATTATTTAAATATCCCCTGTACTATTTTCGTACGTTTTATCACTGAGCTTATATATTACGTAAATAATTTTCTTTTATATTTGGTTTAAATAATAGATTAGGTACATATGTAATAATTTTAAATTTAATCATGGATTATTTTTGTTGCAATGAAAACTTTACTGCCTTTATTAACAACAAATTCTATCTATCTCCAGGGTGTAGTAGAAATGATAGTTTCATTCCTTTACTTCCATTAATTACTGTGGAAAAAAAATTGGGAAGAACTTAACTATAGATTCCACTATATTAACTATAGAAAATTGTGAGTTATCTTTCTAAATGAATTCAACGGGATTCTAAACTGCATTCACAGTATAGGGAGACTTTAGAGGAGTATGAAAGTAAACAAATTATTGAGAGTGTACCAGATAATTGTTAGATAAAAAACAAAACATTTTTTACCTGCCTAATGGGGTACTTTACAATTCTGGAAAACAAAACTTTTACTGATCCCGTCATATGGCGGGCTATATGCTAGTATTTAAATGTACCCTCATCCGTCTATGTCTACGTCAAAGCAGATACATCTTTATCCTGTACTTATTGCCTTTAGAGATTATCAGATCTTAATCTTAAAGCAATGTAAAAAGATTTTAAAAAATCATATAATATTGGGCTTGATAGTTTTAAGACTTAATAATGATTCACAAAATATTCAGTTATACAGTTTTCTTCCCTTATTTAATTTTATTTACAGTTTTTATCTCAGATACAATTCACCGATAAAAATACAGATCAAAGTAGAATTTTCCTCATTAATTCACGTGGTGACGTATGATCATTGTCCTTTAATTACATTTGAAGCAATACCTCCATTACAGGATGTTTAGACTTTATATCTAACATCGATGAGAGATCATTAAGGAGATTTTTCTGAGACTTTTTCAAATAAAAGACACAGCGATAAGCAGCTCAGACTTTATCCTCTACCTATCGTAATACAACCATCCACACTTTTCCTCAATTTTCTTTGCCGCTATAGATCAATAGATATGGCATTTAGCATATACCAATAACAATGAAATAAACATTTTTTTTCATTGGAATCCGTCCTATTAGTTTGACTTGAATCAAGGCCAAAGTACGCAGTAAACAAGAAGTTCTGAATGTAATCTATTGTTTGAAACTGTATTAAAACTTTTTGGACACACGTAGTACATTAAGTTGTCTCAAGATTATGAAATTTTCAAAATGTTTGACATCTAAAAATATTTTGCAAACTAAACTTCAAGCATATTAGCCCATTTTGATACCACTACTTTTGCTATATATGAAATAGAACAACAATGAGAACAAGATGAATAATTTCCTTTACTAAATTATTAAATATTATATATCATTCAATTTTTTTATGTTTGTGTATAATTTAGACGGATTTAACTGAGGTTTCTTATGGGGGGGAAGAATAGACTATATCTTAAAACCTATTCCTAATGGCAACAACATGAAATTTTGTAGTGTAAGTACTAGTGTAAAGAGCATTTATTTTGTGACTTGTGCATCACATAATTTAGACTCAAGAGCCAAAACATTATGACCACCCCTACATTTTTCAATGAACTCGCCTGGATGACGTGGAAGGCACGTGATCAAATGTAAGTGGTATTTAACTGCTGCTGGAGAGTCTGAAGAATCATTCTTTCACTTACTTCTATGTGTCAAGGGAAAGGCTGCGGTTCTAAGCAATTGTGAACGAAGGTAGATTGTAATGGCTCGAAGGCTCGGGACAAGTATTTCCGAAACTGCACGATTCGCAAATTGTTCGCGATCTACAGTTGTTAGTACTTATGCAAAGTGGATGAATGACGGTGAAACCAGCAGTAGACGACATGGTGTTGGACGTCCACACGCTATCAAAGAAAAAGGTCGTAGGAGACTGTCTCGCATGGTGAAGAAAAACCATATCCAGATATTGGCTCAGCTGACAACCCAATACAATGCAGGGCCAAGTACAATAGTATCGGATCACACTGTTCAAAATTGTATTGGAGTGGTTTCAAGAACATGAGGTTGAATTCCAGTTAATGTCCTGGCCGCCTAACTCACCAGATCTCAATCCGATAGAACACATTAGGGATATCATGTAATGGCAGCTTAGAGTTCAAAGACCACCAATTCGCAATATCTCGGATTTGCGTAACCGTTGCTTAAACATCTGGTACAATCTGTCTCCGGCCATCTACTAAGGACTTGTGGCATCCATGCCAAGGCGGGTTGAAGCTGTGTTGCGCGCCAAAGGTGGACCAACTCGTTATTGACAGGTGGTCATAATGTTTTGGCTCCTGAGTGCATATATTGGCAACTTTTAAATGTCTTTAAAAAACTTTAATAATTCAACATTTACTTTAATAATTTCAACATTATTTTACATAGTACTAATTTATGAATAGAATTTAAGGGGGTGCAGATCCCATTGAGATGGAAAGTCTTCACACCCACAGCTTATTTTTACATTTAATATAGAATAAAATGCCTTCTTTGTTTAGAAAAAAAATTTTTCCCAGATTATTAATAAGGTTCTAACTTTATAAAAAAGATTTAATATTGTTATATAAATCAAAATATTTTTAAAAACCACAAAATGCATTCAAGGAAAAAAATATAATTTTACTCACCCGAAAAATAAATTTTGAAGTTTAAATATAAATTTTTTTTGTCAAATAAATATTGCTTATACCTTTTACTGTACGACTTTCAGTTACATTAATACGAGCAATATATTTCATTTTATAGAATAAAAAAGAATAACTTTTAAGCTTTTAATTTCTTAAAACTTTTTCATATTTTTCATTTTATTATGCCCGATATATCTAAATTTTTAATTTACAGACGAAAACAGATATTTTATTTTAATTGTATATAAAAATTTAGTTTCTAACATAGATAATTCAAAACTTACCTTGCGAGTTTTTTTTTATCATTTGGTGCATTTTTTCAATGTTATTATAGAAATGTACTACTGAAAAGGACAAAACTAAATAAGTTTTCATTTCTAGAGTATGTGGAGTATTTTATAGTTTTATATAAGAACTTCAAGGAAATTCATTCCAAATAGACAAATTTTTGTCCACTTATCTGCAAAATAAATTTTCAAGTTTGTACATTAGAAAATAAATTTTTATGTCAACTTGTAGTTAATTATCATTTTTATGCTGTGAAATTTACGAGCTATATATTTTATTTTATACCAAGATAAATAGTAACTTTTTTAGATTATCTACTACTTAAAACAAAAAAATTGTACCTGCTTACCCGCAAAATAACTTTCGAAATTTATAAGTTAGAAATTATTTTTGTCAAATAGAAGCTTCTAATCATTTTTTCCGTTGACCCTCAATTACATTAATACGAGCAATTTATTTTATAGAGCGATAAAAAAAATTTTTAACTTCCGAAGAGTGTTTAAATTTTTTGCTTTTATTATATCTTATTCATTTAAAACTTTCATTTACAGAAAAAAACCAGATCTTTTAATTCGATTACATGCAAAAATTTAGTTTCTAATATACATAATTCAAAAGTTTCCTTGCGTGTAAGTGAATTTCATGTGACAAAACTAAATTTTATAGGTAGAGTGTTATTTAAGAACTCGAAAGAAATTCATTCTAAAAGAAGCAGAACTTCTTGTCCATTAACTGCGAAATAAATTTTGAAGTTTGTAAATGAGAGGATGATTTTTTATGTCAAACTGAAGTTAATTATCATTATCATTCTGTGAACCCTAATTATATTAATACGAGCTATATATTTAATATTTATATCATGGTAAAGAATAACGTTTTTAAACTTTTCGAATCTTAAAAGTTTTAACTTTTTTTTTGTACATTTCGTTTACAAAAACAAATCAGACTACTTCAATATAATGTGAAAATTTAGTTTCTAATTAACTTAATTTAAAAGTAATCTCGCGTGTAAGGGATTTTTTTTATTTTAATTTCGTGTATATCATCAGTGTTATTATACAAAATAATAATAAATTAAAAGGACTAAATATTTCTAAAAAGCTAGCAAATTTTTTAAAGAAATTGACAGAAATATGTTATAAAATCTTAAACTTGTGTTATAGCTTGTTAAAAAAGACTGTTATAATAAAATTAAGTCTCGAAAGTACTATATCCCTTTAACCCTTTAAAGGTCACCAAAATAAATTCATGGGAATTTAAGCCGAACGATGGCCGAATGGTAGAGCGCTGCTCTTCGGAACCGGAGTTCGCGGGTTCGAATCCCGTGCCTGGCATGGATGTTTGTAGCCGTTCGGAATCGGCTTTAAACTGTAGGTCCCGGTCTCATTAGCCCTCGTGTGCAAAACAGTAGACCGTAGCGCTCCAAACCAAACCAAACCAAACCATGGGAATTTAATGTAATTTGTTTATAAATGTTATCTATAAGCTTTGTATATGTAAAATATATAAAAGTTTTTTACATTCCTTAAAAGGGTTTGCCTTAGAGGATACCAAATTAGGGTTTGAGAAGTGGTTTAACTGATTAACCCCTACCCTTGTACAGCTTGAACATTATGTCTTTTTAAAAGTTTAGCTATACTGGAAGAACAATACTTAAACTGGTATAATAAATAAATAGCTTAACAACTTAATAGTGTTGTTTGTACAGATACTTTTATTTGAGGTCATAAGTAAAATAAATTGAATCTGACTTCTCAAGTACAGAAAGTTTAAATACATATATTTCAATAGAAAAAGAAATAAATAAGTTAAACGTAGAACTATATATTTAAAATATCTTATATATTTAAAATATATTTTAAATTATATATTTAATTATATTAAACTTATATATTTAAAATATCAAAAATATATGTATAAAGTGTATAATATGTATATATAAAATATATAATGTATTTTTAGTATATAAAATGTATAATATGTATATATAAATATATATAATACATATACATATATATACATATATATATATATATATATATATATATATATATATATTTACGAAAATTCATCTGTTTCCAAAAAGTTTTTTATTTAATTGCAAAAGCTCTTGAGGCTTCCATATATCACAGATGTATGAGATTGGAGCCGTAAATAATTATAAAAAGGTAAAGTAAAGTAATCCAAAAAGTAAAGGTTTAAAAGGTTTAAAAAAAAAAGATGTTTAATAGGTGGTTTTGCTACAAAACCACTGTCCATTAAAGGGTTAATCGGAGCATTCTGAATAGACATAGTATTTATTCTCAATTATATTTATGAAAAAAATCATGTTGCGAATGAAAATTTCCATGCTTGTAAGATTCTTTTATTTATACATCTCAATATAGAGGTTAAAAAATCTTGTTTAAAAATTACTGTTTCGTGTAGGGAACTTTACATATTTTTAGTGAAATCGACATATCTCTATACACTTCTGGTGGTGTACAGTATATTTTTAATTATTACCAAAATTTGTCATAAACAAAATACTCTGATTATAGCAGGAGTACAATTTAACTAAGTATTACTAAAATTAGTCACATAGAAAATTTTTCTATTTTATTCTTTATGCATCTATATTTTAGTCACTATACATTTTTTCCTACGTTTCGTCACTTTTCGGAGGAGGTCACCTATATACGTAAAAATTTCTGTATGCATGTATGTGGGTTTTATATGAAGTAAGACACCAACAAAAACATAAAATGTGTAAACAAAGGGGGGAAATTGAAATTCACGTAACTATAACATTTTAAATTTATAAAATGAAAAATAAATTTATGTAAAATTTCATCTTTTAAAACTACTTTTTCATATAATGAAAGTTATATACACTCAAGAGCCAAAACTGTTTATGATAAATTATGACTACCCCTACATTTTACAATGAACTCGCCTGGATGACGTAGAAGGCACGTGATCAGGTGGAAGTGGTATTTAATTGCTGCTGGAGAGTCTGAAGAATCATTCTCTCACTTACTTCTGTGTGTCATGAGAAAGGCTGCGGATCAAGAGAGAAGATTGGAATGGCTCGAAGACTCGGAAAAAGTATTTTCTAATCCATATCTTCAATTTATACCTCAAATCGAAGCATTTTAACAAGATTAATACTATTTTGAATGAATACCATTAAGATATTTAAAAAAGTAATGTTATTTTAATGTATATGTAAATATGAATCACGATTACTTAACGTGCCAATTAATTTCAGGTTTTATCTTATTCTATGTAAAACACTGAATATATCTACCAAATTTCATCAAAATATTTTATATACTTGTAGTTTTTGAAATACTATGCACACAAGAGTAAAATTTTAGAAAATGAGAAAAATGCAATTGAAGATAAAAATGCTTCTCTTTAACTGTGAAACAGTAATTATGCATTTAATCATTACTCGAGTTCTATTTAGAATCTTGAAAAACGAATGGTACTAAAATGCACAGAAAAGATTGTAGATATATAAAAAATTTTAAAATTTAAAATTTTTGAGGCTCTAAGAATTTTATAACAACCTTAATTCATGTGAAAGCATATAAAATGTGCTTTAAGGGGACTGAACCCTTTGGACATTTTTTTTATTAATTTTAAGGTTTAATAAACAGTTAGTACATCCTTGAATGATAATATTATTAATCTAATGAAATAGAGTAAAAAAAAAAGTTTTTCTTGAAATGACTTGTTTAAAATTTAAACTTTTCAAAAATTTGATAAATTTGAAACTTTTTCTTTGTATTCCACTTTTTACATTTTACCTCCATATTTTTATATTAAATTTTAAAACTATTTTTATAATTTCAATGAATGAATTCTGATTTAAATACTTAATTCTTGAGAAAAAAAACCCTAAGACTATTTATAATTTAATACCGATCAAAAGGCATGAATTTCTTTACGTTTCTAATTTTAAAATATTCAATTAAATTTGTCTTCAATTAATTCATTCCTGAATATTTTTGTCAAATAAATATGCATAAAAAACCAAATTATTTTATTCATATGTGTTTGAATTTTAGCATTTTGAATACAACTATGTATATAAAATATCAGAAATTGAGATAAGGGTAAATTTTAAGATTTTAAGATTTCTAATTGAAGTTTTAAGATTTCTAATTGAAATAAATATTTAAAGGGTAATCGAAAATGATAAAATTTGATATTCATTCCAGGTGGTCATATTGATCGTGGTCAAATTCTTGGGTAGGGAAGTGAATATGGTGAATGAAATTTAACATATCACTATAGTTTGTATGTTTTATTATTTTTCTATTCTTTTTTATAATACATTGTACTTCTTACAGTGACAAAAATACATTTATCGGTAATTTTTTTGACTATTCTTAGTGGTCTAGCATATAGCCCGTGATATGACGGGATCAGTAAAATTTTTAATTTTCCAGAATTGTAAAGTAACCTATAAGGCAAGTAAAAAAATGGTTTGTTTTTGGGCTGAGAATTATCTCGTACACGCTCAATAATTTGTTTATCTTTACTGACCGTACGTTAGTTGCCAAACTTTATTTATCTTGTCATATTACGTGATAGGATGGACAGAAGAGGTTTTAATATTGACAGTGATTATTTCGTGGTACACATGAATGATGTCCAAAATTTACTGAATCGATTGCAAACCGTGTGGTTGTGCATAAGAAACAAACACACAAACTAACAAACTTCTTAATGTTCAAAAATATATAGCTTAAACGCTAGATATTTATTAATCCGTGAAATAGACACCTACATTTTTACGGAAAGAACTTGTTGTTAGTACCGGTGATGAAATTTTCATTGCAACAAAAAATAATCGATGATTCAATTTAAAATTATCACATATGTACCTAATCCCCTATTTATGTCAAATATAAAAGAAAATTATTTACGTAATATCTGAGTTAGTGATAAAACGTATAAAAATACTGTAGATAAGAAAGGATGAAATGAGATGGTTAAAGGAATGACATAATGCTAGAAAAAACGTTATTTTTATCTACTTATAAAGTGATAAATTGATAAATTTAATCGCCTGCTCTTAACCGGGGAAAATAGGGCTTGAAATACTGGCATTAAATGTTAGAAAAGGGGGGGGGAGGTGTGGATTTCGAATGCTTTAAAGACGACGATAATTTTTGCTGTGATATGAAGCATATTTATCGCAATTTATTCTAAACAAACTTTACTAGCTTTGAATTTTGCTAACCCTAACTCATCAAGAATCCAATATGAATGCCTCTATCCATTCCAGGTCCATCCACTTCATAAATTCGAGGACAGACAGACAGATAACTTAGGCTATTATTATATAGGGGATTCTTATTCCCCATTTCCTCATTAGTGTCCATTGAGAAATATGCGTTTAAGACAAAACATCCAGAGATCTTCCAAATACAAGCCAATATTAGACCATTTCTATCCTTTTAACAAGATAAAGATTAATTTAGGAATAAAAATAACGCGAGAGCAAAATATGTTTGATTTCACCTTGGATTGTGGTCAGATTGTGTATTATAACGTTGGAATGAAATTGCTCAGCCAGCTAGTCGTAGGTTATGTAAGTTTGGACAGTGGAAGTGGACCACGATGTTAGCTCTTGAACTGCAAGGTAGTCCGTTGTCATCAAGTAAGGTGTCTCTTGAAAAAGGTTAGCAGCCATCTAGAGTAGCAGATATCAGTTTCGTTTCTGGATTCTCTTTCTCTAAGTAATAAATTATAAAACAGTTTTGCACCCAACTGACTATTTACAAGTCTTTAAATTGATGTTTCTTCATCGATTAAATGTTGTTTGCATCATATATACAAATAAATATATTATCTTACATTTGCATGTAATATATTATATTTAAACTATGTGTTTAAAAAACTCCTCTCTCCCATTTCTATTTCCTTCAAATCTATTTTCCCAGCCACAAAATATTGTAAATAACCCATATTGGACCGCTGCTCTATAAACAGGACAGCAAATAAAATTCCATTTAATAATAAAGTTATAAATATTTTCTGAGTGGAATTTATTTCCACACCTTTAAAATAGACACACTTTAGCATAGAAACAAAAAAAAAGCTGAGAAATCAAATTATATTGTAATATAAAATCTATTTTCCGCAACCCCTTAAAAATTGTCATTTTTTAATCTTATATCTATTATTATTTTTTCAAACATTGTGGAGATTACTAGTAGTTTAAAAACGGAGCTGAGCTAGTAATGTAGCTGAAAGTTTTCGTTCAAAAATATATTTTGCAAATTATTTTGGAAGATACAGTTGCAAGATGTTCATGGAAAATAAGGAGCTAGTAATGTAGCTGAAAGTTTTCGTTCAAAAATATATTTTGCAAATTGTTTTGGAACATACAGTTGCAAGATGTTCAAGGAAAATAAACCTGTAATATTTGTATATAAATTATAGATGTTAGCATCCTATAACGGATATCCTTTTTCTATTATCTTATACAAAAAATGCCAGTTTAAGAACTGCAAGAGAAAACAAAGAAAAGTATGCTTAAAATGTAGTGTTGGACTTTGCTTTGACTGTTACCCCAAATTTCAGATATAAATCAGTCTAATGCAACGTAAGTAAAAATTTTTAAATGTTAGCGGTATATTGGACTGCTGTCCTATTTATAGGACAATTACTTTAAAAATTAATTGCTAATTACTTAGAAAATTAAAAATACTTTTTCAAAATTTTGGTTTTATATGTTAGCTGCACCATATTAATGATATAGATAAAGTTGTAATAACTTACAGCAATATTTAGCTGGTGTAGTGATATGTGGGCTAAAGGAGAGTCCTCGTCTTAAAATTCTTCCAACACATTTCCCAAAGCTTTCTCTACAATAGATGTAAATTTTTTTGTCCACTCATCGCATTTTCCAGCTGTCACTGGCAAATCGCTCAGTTTTCCCATCCAATCTAAGTTCCCTTTTCCTGTTATAATGCTACTTTCTCTAGAAAATATTTCGTCTGCCTCGCTCTGGGGTCCACCCCTGTTCCAGCACGTGTTTCGATGTACATTCTCTTGTCTGTCGTTCACTGCTGAAGATGCCGTTTAAGTAGTTCCTCAATAAAGATTTAAATTATTCTCAGAAATGCGTGCTCTCTTTCAATATTAATAATATCCGAAGTCGAAGAAGTAATAGTTTTGGAATTTGGGGTACGTTTTTTGACTTACGTATGTTTTATTATGCGTATGGTCAGACGGATCTACCTCATTATCTACGTTAGTTATTTTGGGTTGTTTACTACAGCCTCTGTAGATTGCTAGATAGTTCGCCTTACAGTTGAAACACTCAATAATTTCAGTTCTCCCCGGACCAAGGGAGAAGTACAGTAGAACTTCGATTAACCGAGCTTCGATTATCCGAGGTTTCTGTTAACCGAGTCAATAACGAAGTCTAATTTTTTTTTCTTCTTTCCAAAATGAGTTGGGAAAAAAGGATATACATTTCAGTTCGTTGTCCGTGTTACAGGCACTTCTTCCCCACAACATGATTGCCCAGGCATGGCAATTAGTGAATCCAGCTACAATTCGTAAATCATTCAACAAAATAATTGTTGAAAAGAGGAGACAGGGTGAATCCCAGCAAACGGAAAACACACCGATAGACAGGAAACTTCTTGAGATCATCAATGGAATTGAAGAATGTAAGGAAGTTTTGGAAGACGACATTTTGCGAGTGTCTGGATGTTGAAAATCAACATCCAAATTTTGAAATTCTCAATGACGAAGAAATCATACAAGTCGTTAATTCTTCAACGGACATTAATGAAGCTGAAAATGATAATGAGGACTTTAAAGATTCTACGACTATAAGTCATAGTGAAGGTGTTCAAGCACTGACAACTGCCCTAAAATATTTAGAGCAAAGAAACGATGCTACACAGATGGATCTCCTGTTGCTCAAATATTGGCGCGATATGGCTGCCCATGATAGAAATTCGGAATTTATAGCAAAGAAAGGCAACAAACTTTTTTAAAAGAATGTAAATTTAACAACTTAATTTATATTAAATTTTAAAAATACAATATTTTCTTGAGATTTGTGTTATTTTTGAAAATGCGTTTTCCGATATTTAATTAAGTATAGTTAAAAAAAAATTCCATTTTGCTTTTTAAAATTTACTACTAGAGTTGATTTCCTTTTTAAATCTTTTTAGCTATGAAACATAAGTTCATATATGTTTATTTTTTATCGTTTAAAGAATGTTCTATTGTTTTTTTCTTTAAAAGTTAGTTAAATTTGCAAGCACGGAAGGCTTTTATACAGGGTTTCTATTAACCGAGATTACCGATATCTGAGGTACTAGTGGTCCCAATTAGCTCGAATAATCGAGGTTCTACTGTATTTAGTTTTGTGATTTTGCATAGCATGGAGCCAGCCAGAATATCTGAACTATATGGCATTGCTTCCTCATTTCAAAGTCTAGAACCTATCGAGAACTACGAGAAGCCCTGAGAATACTCTAGAAAGTCGGGAATCTCACTAAGTAATCTCACTAGCGAGAATTTTGGTGACAATAATTAGGCGAAACAATTGTCAATTTAGCGATATCTCGCTAAATAATGGGATTAGTCATAGCATAACAGTTGGGCTGAAAAGTTCATAGACTAACTGTAATACTAGACTCAAGACTCGAGTTGGTGTTGTACATGGGCCCCTGTTTTTTTTTACGGCGGCCGAAGACGGACACCCCGAGAGAGGGTGGGCAAGCCCTGTTCCAGGGAGGTTTAACAGGAGGGAGCGAGGGATGCTACCTCCACCAGCGCCAGTTGCGGAGAAGGACATTTTTCCCAGGGAGGCGAAAGCTTCACCGAGAGGGGGGATTCCACCCCGGCCTTCGGGAAGAGGAGTGGAGGAGATGCCCGGTATGAACTACGGAGAACGGACATTCTTCTGAAAGGAGCTGAGACTGAGAGAGGTGTTTTCCGATTGGCACAATTTGTTTTCTTCCCTCAGTCTTATTTCAGCCATGTTTAGGCGTAAGATGTTGACTGTACATATGTCTTAATAGAATTTGTAAATAAATGTTTAGTCAAGAGTTTTGTCACTGCAGTGCTTAATTGTATATATATAGGCTTTAATCGAACCCAAGATACCTGCTCCAGTAACAATAGGCGAGCAGGTACAGAAACGAGGCTTGCAGACATCAAAAAATGCAGCCGGGGAAGCGTGAAGCACGACACTTACATAGAAAAAAAAATTTTTGATAAAATTTTATTTTATTATTCAATGTTGTTGCCTGAAAGGGCGATACAATGATTAAATCGGTCATGCAATTTTTCGATACCATTTTTATGGAACGATTTGTCTTTAGCCTCAAAATAGCCTCTATTTCGGAGATTACTTCTTCATCGGCGCTAAATTTCTTCCCAGTGAGCATCCTCTTGAGGTCTGAGAACAAGAAAAGTCGCTGGGGACCAAATCTGAAGAATACGGTGGCTGAGGAAGCAATTATAGAAGCCCAATTCATATAATTTTGCCATCGTTTTCTTTGACTTGTTACACGGTGCATTGTCTTGATGAAACAGTCCTTTCTTTTTCTTCGAATGGGGCTGTTTTTCCTCGATTTCGTCCTTCAAATGCTCCAATAACGCTGTGTAATAGTCACTGTTGATAGTTTTTCCCTTTTCAAGATAGTCGATGAATATTTTACAATGCGCATCCCAAAATACTGATGTCATAACCTTGCCAGCCAACTGTTGCATCTTACCATGTTTTGGAGTTGGTTCATCAAGTGCAATCCACTCGGCTGACTGTCGATTGGACTTCGGTGTAAAATGATGGATCCATATTTCATCCATTGTCACATATCGAAGCATAAATTCGGGTTTATTACGATTAAACAACTTCAAACACAGCTCATAATGATTAATTCGTTGTTGTTTTTGGTCGATCGTGAGCTCGCGCGGCACCCACTTTTCTCAGAGCTTTCGCATACCCAAATATTCTTTCATGATATGTCGAACACGTTCTTTTTGTTAAAACTAATTGGCATCATTAATTTAAATTATCGTTTGCACAACTTTTTATTTTTCAGATGGCAACTAAGTTTATTATACTACTATTATTCTTTCTTTTCATTGTAATGTAGCTGATGTAAATTTCTTCTTGTATCCTTTATCTTTTAAAATAAATGTCCTATAGGTTATGGGCCCAGGACGATAATTCCTGTCAAGAATTTTCCAGTTGTTTTTTTTTAATAGTGTCGCTTAAAGTAAAATAATAAAATGGCAGACTTTCGAAGTGACATCGTAAAGCTGAATAATTGCAATTATTCGAACTGGAAATATAAAGTGCAGCTACTGCTAATGAAAGAAAACCTATTTAAAAAGGTAATTGAAGGTGAAAGACCGATTACAGATGGAAATCAAAAAATAATTGCTGAATGGGATGCAGCCGACTGTAAAGCACAAGCTTACATTGGACTTACAGTAGAAGATGATCAACTCATCCATATAAGGGATAAGAGAACGGCGAAAGAAATGTGGAATGCTCTCAAAGAATACCATGAGAAAAGTATGTTAACGAATAAAGTTCATTTGATGCGTACGATTTGTTCTTTAAAGCTCGAAGAAGTTGGTAATATTCCACAACATATTACTCGCATGCAAGAATTGTTTCTAAAACTCCGCGATATTGGTGAAGAAACGTTATCGGATAAATGGAGTGTTGCGATGCTATTGAGTAGTTTACCTAGAAGCTATGATCTTTTAGTTATGGCACTGGAAATACGACCAGAGAAAGAATTAACGTTTGACGTTATACAGCAAAAGATCATCGCCGAATATGAACGTAAACAACATGCAGAAGAAACTACCTGTAAATCTGAAAAATTAATGAAGTCAGTTGCTAGTAAAAATTTCAAGAAAACCCTCGTGGAATGTTATTTTTGTAAAAAGCATGATCACGTGAAAAAGGATTGCAAGAAATATTTAAATTGGAAAGAAAAACAACAAAATAAAGTGAATACAGTTGAACATAAGGAGCATTTGTTTTCATTTGAAATTCAATCACATGGTTGGGTTTTGGATTCTGGAGCCACTAGACATGTAACCAGTGATAGAGAGTTTTTCACATCCTTGAATACATCATACACTGAGAAAATTGAAGTTGCTAATGGTGAATTAGTTGATGTTATTGGTATCGGTACTGGAAAATTAAAGTTTAAAAATCAAGAAGGATCGGTTACACCAGTTGTATTATCCAATGTGCTGTATGCACCGAAAGTTGTTGGAAATTTAATTTCAGTTCGTCAACTAAACTTGAACAATTTTTCAGTCAATTTCAGTAAAGATTTTTGTGAAATTCTCAAAGATGGAAAACAAATAGGATTTACCAACTCTGTTGGAAACTTATATAGATTATGTGAACCACATAAAATTCATACAGTTGTTGAACATAAGAGCAATTGTATTCATACATGGCATCGAAAAATGGGACATCGTGATCCAGAGGCGATAAAGAAAATGTACACTGAGGAACTTTTAGAGGATTTGAAGATAGTTGATTGTGGAATTCAAATGTCATGCGACACATGCATGAAAGGAAAGTTGACCAGATTGCCCTTTCTAAAACAATCCTCTAGCAAAACAGCCAACCCACTTGACTTAATCCATACAGATGTTTGTGGACCAATGCAAACTATGACACCAGGTGGTAAACGATATATGGTCACATTCATAGATGATTTTTCACGGTATACACATGTGTATTTGATGGCAAATAAATTTGAAGTTCCTGATATTTTAAAACGCTACATAGCATTTGTGAAAAACAAGTTTGACAGAAAAGTCAAGATTATTCGATCTGATCGTGGAGGTGAATATCTAAATACCAGTTTACGAAAATATTTGATAAATGAAGGTATTCAAACTCAGTTAACTGCAACTTATTCTCCCCAACAAAATGGCATAGCAGAGAGGAAAAACAGGACTCTAGTAGAAATGGCCCGTTGCATGTTGATTGATGCAGGTCTACCAAATCGGTTTTGGGGTGAAGCTGTAGTAACTGCTAATTTCATTCAAAACAGGATTCTTACTCGATCAAAGAAACTAACTCCTTATGAACTGTGGAATAACAAAAAGCTTAAGGTAAAGAATTTTCAAATTTTTGGTTCTAAATGCTTTGTTCATGTCCCTACCCAGAAACGACAAAAATTAGATAATACAGGAACAAAAATGATATTTTTGGGGTACGATGAAGAATCAAAAGCTTATCGTTGCTACAAGCCATCTTCGCAGAAGATAGTTATTAGTCAAGATGTTCGATTCTGTGAAATATATCAAGGGGAATCTGAATGCTTAGACATACTTGAAAATGAAGAAGCTGTTAATTCAAAAGTCGAAATATCCCATAAAGAAGAGGAAGTTCAGGAGGAGAGCAATGAACCAATTGAAGCAGTTAAAGATCCTCAGATTCGTGTTTCTCATCGATGAACTAAAGGTGTTCCTCCAAAAAGACTGATAGAAGAGTTTCATACTGTAAAAGACGAAATTAAAGAACCCAAATCCTACAATTAAGCAATTTCCAGTAGATTCAAAAAGGAATGGCTTAATGCAATGCAAGAAGAATTGACATCTTTGGAACAGAATGGAACCTGGGAATTGTGTAATCTTCCTGAAAATCGAAAAGCTATTGGATGCAAATGGGTGTTTAAAATCAAAAAGGGTAGAGATGAAAGCATTCAGCAGTTCAAGGCACGTCTTGTCGCTCAAGGGTTCTCTCAAAAATATGGTGAAGATTATGATGAGACTTTCGCTCCTGTTGTACGTCAAACAACTTTGCGTACTTTATTGTCAATTGCAGCTAAAGAAAAATTAACAGTCTATCACTTTGATGTAAAGACAGCATTTTTAAATGAAAAACTGAATGAGACAATATACATGAAACAGCCTCCAGGCTATACTGTAAAGGAAGCATCACAAGTATGCTTATTAAAGAAAAGTATTTATGGACTGAAACAAGCAGCCAGAGTGTGGAACGAAGTAGTGCATAAAGTTATTGTCAATTCAGATTTTAAACAAAGTAAAGTAGATTCATGTCTTTATTCAAGAAAATCATGTGATAGTTGGTGCTATATTCTGATTTATGTAGATGATATCATAATTGCAAGTAGGTCAAAAGAGGAGATACATGAAATTGAAAATGTTCTATCTAAAGAGTTTGAGATCAAGAATCTTGACCCCCTTCAGCAGTACCTTGGAATTGAAGTTACAAAAGATTCAGATGAAAATTTTCAACTTTGTCAGTCAAACTACATCAAGAAAATTGCACTTGATTATGGACTGTCAGATGCAAAGCCAGTAAGCACACCAATGGATAAGAGTTATGAAAAATCAGAATCAACAAATCTGCTGAAAGATAATTCCAAATACAGACAGCTAATTGGACGTTTACTTTATGTATCAGTCAACACAAGACCAGATATTTCAGCAAGTGTAAACATCCTTGCACAAAAGGTTTCCTCTCCAAACCAGGAAGACTGGATACAATTGAAGCGTATTGTAAAATATCTAAAGTCTACTGCCAATATGAAACTCAAGCTTAGCAACATCGGGACTCGGGAAAGTCCTGCATTCTTTGGATATGCAGATGAAAATTG
This sequence comes from Pardosa pseudoannulata, assembly GCA_032207245.1. Classification (NCBI taxonomy): domain Eukaryota; kingdom Metazoa; phylum Arthropoda; class Arachnida; order Araneae; family Lycosidae; genus Pardosa; species Pardosa pseudoannulata. The sequence goes on from CM063506.1 coordinate 27,914,654, forward strand.
GGCTGAAGATCGTAAGACAAGGAAGTCAAAGAGTGGTTACATATTCTTCTTAAATGGAGGTGTCATCAGCTGGTGTTGCAAGAAATAAACCTGTGTTACATTGTCTTCTACTGAATCTGAATATGTTGCTCTATCTGAAGCCTGCCAAGAAGCTCTTTGGTTAAGGCATTTATTGAAAGACATGCATCAAGATGTAAATTGTGCCACAACAATTTATGAGGACAATCAGAGTTGTTTAAATCTGATTCAGAGTGGAAAGAACTTTAACCGAACTAAACATATAGATACTAAATATCACTTTATCAAAGATTGTGTAGATAAACAACTAATTAACTGTGAGTACTGTCCAACGGATCTGATGGTAGCTGATTTGTTGACTAAGCCATTGTCACCCAATAGACATTGTATTTTAAGAGAAAAATGTAAAGTTGTAGAAACGAAGGAGGAGTGTTAAAACTAATTATCATCATTAATTTAAATTATCGTTTGCACAACTTTTTATTTTTCAGATGGCAACTAAGTTTATTATACTACTATTACTCTTTCTTTTCGTTGTAATGTAGCTGATGTAAATTTGTTCTTGTATCCTTTAACTTTTAAAATAAATGTCCTATACTTTTGATATCTTTAGAGTCTCAGATATCTCGATCAACTTCACTTTACGGTCATCCAAAATAATTTTGTAGACATATTTTATGTTTTCGTCGGTGCATGCATCGTCCTCGGTACTCATTTCGACTCGTTTCAACTTAGCAAACCACTACTCAACGGTTTATTTTCTCGGTGCAGAGTCCGAATAATATTCATCAAGCCAATCTTTGCTTCAACATTATTTTTTTTCTTTAAAAAGCAGTGCTTTACTAACATACGAAATCCCTTTTTATACATTGTTTTCAAACTAACAAATGTTGCTTCATTCAAAATACTATATCTCACAAATTAATATCCCTAGAGCTGTCAAATTTATATACGTGTCTTTCGAAGGTTTGGGCTAACTAAAAATCATATGGATTTAATACTAGTGGAGCCATATATGTATCAGCCTACGCACTTTTCAGCCCAAATGTTGCTGTAATAAGTAGCTTCGCCTATAATTAATCTTACTCGGCATGGCGTGTTAAATTACAAAAAAGCTAGGAAGGCGTTTTACATCAATTTAAATCGTTATTCACATACATTGCAACCTATATACTAAATAGTGCAGAATATTTAGATTTATACACAGTAGTACACAAATACTTACCAAGTAGCAACTTTTTACTGTCCCTATATTTTTATTATTGTATTACATTTTTATAATTTCTGAGCTTCATGTTGCTGAATCTATGTATTGCTGTTAACCATACCGAATGGTCATTGTCAAGGTTACAGTCTAATTATCCCCTAATTAGACAACGCGTTGTTTACTCATTTTTATGAGAACGTCCTCACCTCCTCGCTTCCTTGTGAGCTGGAGTGTATTAAATTTTTGTTTGGATAACTTTTTGCCTAGAGGCCTAAATTTATGTTTTGATCTGCTTACGTTCGGAGGTTAAAGTGAAGACCTTACACTTCGCTAGGTACTCCGTTAAACCCAATTACCTTGACCTTGAAATACTTACCTATTACATTTACACTGGTGTGCAAAACTTAATCAACAGATGGGTTTTTTGCCATAACTCCACGAGAAATCATCTGGGAGGTATGAAAATCAGAGATGAGGAAGACTATTATGCACGTAAAAGATGAACAACAGGCAGATGTTCTTTAATATGGGATATGCCCTCCCCTAACGGCAATGGTT
>CM063506.1:27926436-27973936 GCA_032207245.1 Pardosa pseudoannulata
AACCAAACCATACCTAGGAATTCTGATTTTGTTTTTATCTTCTTCGAAGATACCAATTGCTACTTCAAACACTCTCGTCTAATTGAGTGTACTGTCTACAAAATTACTTCCGAGAACTATTCCGAGAAGCCACCGAATTATTTTCTTCCGTCGGTTATCAAACCTTTCGGCAGAAGCATTTATTGTACGTCTCTACTCAGGCCTACGTCTATTGTATCACACACTTGTGAACTGTAATTGTATTGTGTATATAGAAATGTGTATATAGCTGCTAGGTGTAAATAAATCATCTAATCAAGAAACACCTGCTTCTTCATTGTGTCACCTGAAACAGGGACCGGAAACGTTACAGACCCTATTACCTCAAAGACGTTCATAAATCTTTTCTATAAAAACGGCCCAACTCAAAAAAATCTACAAAACTCGTTATTATGCTATTGTGCAATATTTAAAATTTGTGACATAGTACCTTTTACCTCTAAAATACATAGATAATAATGGGAATAATTTGGGATCGCCCACATGAACTCACAAATAAGCGAAATTTAGGTTACACTTCTAATCATTTGAAATGTGTAACAAGTATTCGGTTATCAGAATGTTTCACACAAAATTCTGTTGTCGATGTTGATAAAACGTTTCGATGGAAAAACAGATCAAAACAACAGATTAGCGGTTGAGAACAGTTCGCTTGCTACTTAAAGTCGTGCAGAGTGTATAAAGATAAATATGTGGTTTTTAAAATAAAATATCTGCGTAAAAGATCAGGATAACTTTCCAAATTGTTTTACGCACTGGAGGTAGTATAGTCTTAGTTTATGCATGTTTCTTTATATTATAATTAATGAGTCATTAAATAAGTTACAACTGTGAGAATTTTAGACCCACGACCGGTTTTTGCAGACGACAAAATGCTCGGCTTCACATATACTGAATGCTCGGCAACACATATACTGAAAGTTTTGCCTCAAGAAGGTCCCCTTCTTGAGGCAAAACTTTCAGTATATGTGTTGCGAAGTAAAAGGTTGCTCGCAACATTTTATGTTGTACGACCCCTCAGACAAATTTTAATGTAAGAAGGTACTGCTTTAGTGCAGTTTTTTTTTGCCACCTTTTAACCTTCCCGCTTTCTGTGGTCAAGGGGCATTGTAGTGATTCCTTTAGGGGTACTCTAAGGAATGTCTCTGCAGCTACAGGGCACAGCTGTATCCGCAGAGACACAAAAGTCCACATAAAAGCACTGTATCACTACACGGTTTTGCCTTGGCAATTCCGGTGGCAAAAAATGAGTGCACCAATTTAAGGGCGTGCATGTTTGGGTTGAAGCAGGGAGTGTGACTGAAACTTAAATAACCCCACCTTGAACAGGCGGCTTGCAGTTATGACCCCTGATGGTATGTGAGTACATATTCTTGGCATATTACTTTGACCAACGTATTTATGTTCAATAAAATATTTTCATTTTTTTAAATTTCTCTCCCTGAGTCTGTCCTTTTGGGTTGTACATATTTACGATAGGGTGATGTTTTTTTTATAAATCTACTCCTCACAAAGCATTGTATTTTTTATAGTCCCCGTTAATTCAGTCCCATTTGCAGCAAAACCACATTGTAACAATATGTCCGCTTTTGTCAGTTGTATTTTTGTCACGATAACACGGATGTCTTGAAAGATGAACTTGGAGAACTGTTTCAGCAGTACACTTTAGTCATAGAGATAGATATAGAGGAAAGTGAATCGCAAAAATGTTAGAACATTACTCCTTACTTTAAAATTGGACCTTCATAAGGAGAAACTTGCTAGAATACATGAGACTTGCTAGAATTTGGGTTTCTTTCATAATAACCTGAACATCGTAACTGACGAACATGGAGAATTATTCCATCAGGGAATTCCAGCCGGGAAAAGATTATAGAAAAGTTGTTTCGAAGTACGTTAATTGCTGGATTTTTAAAATGAACCCTCGGAAACCAAAACTTTTCATGCTATGCTAAACTGATTACTGATTTGAAATATTAACGTAACTATCCTACAAAATTCTGATGGTACCGTCTAAACTAGAAACTTACCAAATCATTAAATAAAATTAAAAGGCTAGTTATAAAAAGTATGATATAATAGGGGTACAAATAAGCCATGTTAAATTTTTTTAGGGTGATAACTTATTCAAAACACTGTTAGGTACAGTGAACTCCGCTTAATTAATATAATTCGCTTATTGTTATAGAAATCACTTGGTCCCAATTTCTCTATTCATTTGTATGTTAAAATTATCGCTTTATGGGATCGTTAAATCGGTTAATGTTATCAGTTTTCGAACCTCACTTTAACTGGCAAAGGAATGTTCACAATGTATTCAGAAGGAACCCATTCTTTTCTTTCTCTTCGCTGTTGTTTGAATTTTCGAGAATTCTCCTCTTCAACCTAGAGAAATAGGGAGTAAACGAAGGAGAGGGAAATTACACGTTCCTGGAATTTTTCAGTAATACGTTCACCATGCTGGTAGTTAATGGTTGTCAGATCAGCAGAAGGCAACGCATTGTTATCGGAACTGAGAAGGAGCGTATTCACATCTTATGCCTCGCTCGCTTACATGCAGCTTGTCGATATGGAAGCCAGAAAGCGAAATGATTTAACATTAAAACAAAAGATCGAAATTTTAAATCGTTATGACAGGTTGATTATGATTACGAACAATTTATCAATGAGTTTCTTAGAAAAAATTGTAGACAGTCAACAATTGATCAATTTTTTTAAATTATGTATACAATTCTTATGTTTTAAAGGATAATATACAGTACATAAATATAAGGTGTGTTTTTTCATTTTGTTTTGAAATTTAGTACGTGTGAATTAAAGGGGGCGGTAATTTATCTAATTTTGCATATCGTTATTGTTAACAAAATCACGGTGTCCAAAACTGATCACATTAAGCGGAATCCACTGTATATGTTTTACACATAGTCACACAGATAAACATGTAGACTCTAAAAAACTTACCGAATCACCGAGTTAATTCAGAAACTCTATGTAAGGCATCAGTGCTGTGAAGTGAAACCAGCGTGTGACTTAATTAACTGGTGCAGGTATGTTCGGTTGTCTCTGCTATGCATAAACAATTAATTCTTCCAAAGCTTAATGGACAACACAAGAAAATTTATTTACGAGATTATAAAATTAAATCCAAAGACAAATCATATTCCCGGAGACTGATTTATCTGCAACTATGATCAGGTGGACGAGCAGACTCCACAAAGACAGGCATTGCGTCTTCTTCCTCCGTGAGCCAGAAAAACCTCACTCCAACGAGAAATCTGTTCGGATTGCAGGCTCTCCGTGGTCATTTTTCTCTCTGAACGGACTGCCGACTTTTCTCTCTCATTTCTTCAGGGGCCAGCTTCTAGGAACCTGATCCCTTCAGAAAAAGGAATCCTCCTTTTAAATTCACTGCGCAAAACAGCGACACATCCTACATTTTATCATCTCCTTAGGTACCCGGATGATATTCCACAAAGGAACGCCGGGTGGAGGGTCAATGAGATCGACTTCCAGACATAGGGTACTGTGCACAGCTGAAAAAACAGATCGTGGGTCTTAACACTTAAATTCGCTGAGTAAGTTTCTTGCCTCTTGGAAAAATTCTTTCTGTCTTCGTTCTTGGGTACACCTCTGTTCGAGCAGAGTGATTTTTGCGTCCTTTCTTTTGTCTGTCGTTGACTAGTAAAGATGTCCGTTTTAGCAGCTCTAAAATAAAGCTTTAATTAGACTTGTGCCGGTCTCTTTCAATGGCCCGACTGCATCGTTATTACTGTTAACTGATTAGGCTTCTTCTTGTCCAGTAGCCAGGGCAAGTACAAATAATAGGGCTATAATGTCCAGCATTTTCATAATTCCTGAACTACATACACACACACACACACACACACACACACACACACACACACACACACACACATATATATATATATATATAGGCATGGTACCCTTCGCAATGCTCAGCGAGGTGAATTTACTCCGAGCAAGCGAAGTTTTCCTTTTGCTGTTTGGTAACAACTCTTCCCAGTGGAACGCAGATATAGACGGCACTTCTCGCTGACCGCTGACTGACCGCCAAGACGGGTACTGATATCCGGTTTTATTTTAATTCTCCCTAGACACCAATTTTGTATATAATGTGTAAATAGTTTAATTAAATAAGTTCATTTTAGTTAAGCTGTTGTGTGTATATATATATATATATATATATATATATATATATATATATATATATATAAGAAAATTTAAGCTTTAACTATTCAGTAGAATGTTTTTAAATCTTACTGATAGTAATAGAACTTAGTTTCAACTCTTTCATATGAATTATTCTGTAGCTTGTATTTTAACCAATTAAAAAGAGCAATTCCATTATTTTATGAGCATTATAAGAGATAAAACAAGTTTTACATATATTACATATTTTTGTATAATATTATTCTTATTTAGAAACTTTTGATAAGTTAAAGTAGAAGCACTTTGAGCAAGCACCGATTTCCTTTAGAAAGTATTAGACTCCTTAAAGCTACAGGGACGTGGAAAGAATGCTAAAAATACTACAAATAAGGCTTGAAAATTTGAGGATTTTTTGAAGATGTTTACCAGTTGTTATTTCAGATATACAGTGGACTACGCTTAATGTGATCAGTTTGGGACACCATGATTTTGATAACAATATCTGTAAGGAATTTTGCACCCACGACTTATGTGTGCCTTTCACGCTATCTACAAAACAGCCCCATTAATAACGTTTTTCGGAGGTGTCGCTTATTTGCTTTTCCAGGGCCTCGGAAAAGGAGGATGTGCTCAAGTTTCCAGGATCCCCCCCCCTGAGGAGGGGAGGAGAGATCTGCAAGAATGCAGGGGGAGTTGGATTCCAGGCGGCGACCTACACACAACCCTCTGTTTTAAAGGGGAGAACTTTATTCCTTTTGTTTTCTTCTCGGACATGAAACGCTCGGTCATGCAATTTTGATTGTTGACAGGCTCTGAGACTCAGAAATATGTTTATGCTGTTTTACACTTTAATTTTTCTTAAATCTTTGTTTTGTCAATAAATAAATTTGTTTTGTCCGTCCAAACTTTCCGGTGGAATTATTTTAATTATATGCATCCCAGCGACGGTGGACGAACATACCTGCCTCAGTATGCGGGCAGGTCCCACGCGAACATAGCGCACCAGAAAGAGGGTGCGCTTACAATAACCGATTCCTAACAATAAACGATAAGTAAAATTAGATAAACTTACTTCCCCGCCTTTAATTTACACGTACTGAATTTCAAAATAAAATGAAAAAAATCACCTTATATTTATGTACTGAATATTACCCTTTAAAACATAAAAAATGTATGCATAATAAAAAAAATTGATCGTTGTTGACTGTCTACAGTTTTTTCTACGAATCTCATTGATAAATTGTCTTAATCATAATGTTTTTTAAAGTTATCTGAGAGGTGTTGTACTCCACGTTTCAAAACTTTTAATGCATTTAACATTTCAGCACTTGTAGAAGGTGGCTCAGTATTAAGATATTCTCCATGTGACTCATTAGCTTCATAAACTTATCATAATGATTTAAAATTTTGATCTTTTGTTTTAATGCTAAATCATTTCGATTTCTGGCTTCCATGTCGACAAGCTGCATGTAAGCAAGCAAGGCAAAAAATGTGAATACGCTCCTTCTCAGTTCCAATAAGAATGTGTTGCTTTCTGCTTATCTGACAACCACTGACCACCAGCAGGGCGAGCGTATTTCTGAAAAATTCCAGGTAACGTGTAATTGACCACTCCTTTGTTCATTCCCCATTTCCCTAGGTGGAATAGGGAGAATTCTCCAAAATTGAAACAACAGCAAAGAGAAAGGAAAGATTGGATTCCTTCCTGAATATATTGTGAATATTCCTTTGCCAGTTAAAATGCGGTTCGAAAACTGATAACATTAATCGATGTAAGGATCACATAAAGCGATAATTTTAACATAGAAATGAATAGAGAAAATCGGGACCAAGGGAATTCGATAACAATAAGCGATTGAAAACATTAACCACGATCATATTAAGGGGAGTCCACTGTATCTAGTTTTCATTAAAAATATATAGTGCTGATTATATGAAAAAGTATTTTAAAATAAAATTTTTTCCCTGTGTATTGGAAAGCATAAATAAGAGAGAATTTTCTTTTTAATTGATTTTACTAATAATTAAAATATATTATAAACCTCTCATATTATTATATAGAGCTATCTAATTTTCATTAAATATGTATAATGTTCATTATATGAAAAGTAGTTTTAAAAGATGAAATTTTACATAAACTAATTTTCCAATTTATAAATTTAAATTGTTATAGCTACGTGAATTTCAATTTTCCTCTTTAATTTACACATTTTATGTTTTTTAAATTTCTTACTTTATATAAAACCCACATACATCCATACAGAAATTTCTATACGAATATTCGAGAATTCTATACGAAATCCAAATGACAGCGAAGAGATAGAAAAGAAGGGGATCCTTCTGAATATATTGTGAATATTCTTTTGCCAGTTAAAATAAGGTTCGAAAATCGATAACATTAACCGATGTAACGATCACATAAAGTGATAATTTCAACATACAAATGAACAGAGAAAATCGGGACCAAGTGATTTCGATAACAATAAGCGATTGATAACATTAATCGCGATCACATTAAGCGGAGTCCACTGTATATCACTTAAGTTATGTATATGTGTGTATGTGTGTGTGTGTGTATACATAAACAGAGGAATATTTAGACCTATTAATTGAGTTAAATCTTACTGAAAGTAGTAGAGCATATTTCTAATTTCTCCCATATGGATTGATCTATATTTTTTAACATGAAAAGAATACTTTCATCTTTTTATAACAAATATCACAAATGTTGTATAGTTTTATTCATATTTAGAAACTTTTGATAGGTCAAGGCATATACACCTTCAGCATTAACTGATTTGCTTTAGAAATTATCAGATCTTAATGCTACAGGAAAAGGGAATAATTTTAAAGAATCGTATAATATGAGGATGGAAAAATTGACAACTTTGTAATGACCATCAAAATATTCAGTTACTTTCTTTCTGTATCAGTTCTTATCTCAGATATATTTCAACATAAGAAATGGAGATGTCCTCAAAGAAGAATTTTCCTCATAATTTATGTGGTGACAAATTATCACCATCCTTTCATTAGATGCGATGCAATAACTTTTTTATAGGATAATTATATACCTTCCACTTTATCTAACATAAGATCGTTCAGGAAATTTTTCAAGATTTTCATACTGTATTTTCCAAACAAAAGCCACAGTGATTAGCAACCCAGATATACTGTTCCTCTAGTAATATAACCGTCCAACTTTTTCCTTATTTTTCGTTGCAGCTTTGATTAGATAGATACGTCATTAAAATCCGGGGAAAGTGGTGTAAACGGATTCTCATTGTAATCCGTCCATTAATTTAGATCTCAGCCAAGGTGATAGTACACAGAAAACTAAGTAAGTAATTCTAGACATCATTTATTCTTTAAAACAGTAATGAAATTTGTCCCTTGTTTATTAAGTGGTCACATGACTACTAAATTTTCAAAATGTTTGACATTTAAAATTATTTTGCAAACTAAACTGCAAACATATCAGCCGATTTTGATACCATTACTTTTGCTATAGGACTACTAAATTTTCAAAATGTTTGACGTTTAAAATTATTTTGTAAACTAAACTGCAAACATATCAGCCAATTTTGATACCACTACTTTTGCTATAGGACTACTAAATTTTCAAAATGTTTGACATTTAAAATTATTTTGTAAACTAAACTGCAAACATATCAGCCGATTTTGATACCACTACTTTTGCTACATATGAAATGAATCAACAGTGAAAGAATATTTGATGTCATTAAATTATTAAGTATTATAAATTATTAGATTATTTCACTGTTACACATAATTTAGATTGTTTTAAATAAGATTTTATATTTTCTTTGTTCGTGCGCACTTTATGTTTAAATTTATTCCTAACAGCAACATGAAAATTTGTGTACTAGTGTAAAGAACATATATCAGACTAACGCATCAAATAATTTATTTAAGGACACTTTAAAATTTTGAAATTTCAGTTTTAAAAAATTACTCTTATAATTTCAACACTATTTTACTTATAAATAATTTATGTATATATATTAAGGCGACATATTACTTTTACAGAATAATTTTTCCTAGATCATTAATAAGGTTCTCACTTTATAAAAAATCATTTAATATCACATTGTATGCGGGACACGTACTAGCACGTTTTCTGACGATTGATACTTGAGCGCATGTCACGTACTAGTACGGGTTAGTGTAACAACATGGTTTGTTTGTGGGTAAAAAAATAACGGTATATACAGGAAAACGAAGCCGAATGTTCTTGTCTACTACATAGATTCTGGAAAAATTTAGACAAACAAAAACTAGTTTTTATATCGGTCGATGCGGAACTACAAAACGGGAAGGTTGATTAAAAAATCAATTTAGATTTAAAATTAACTTTTTATTTATCCTTGCGAAAATGAGTGAATTTAACGAAGATAATTATGATGAAATCTTCGCTGACGTAATTATTATATGTTTCGTGTAATAGTGACATCGAAAGTGAAGATTTCGAAGAAACCAATGTTGAATTAAGAGCTTATTCCAAGCCCTCGAACTATCAATCGCAGAGAAGCATCTTCCATATGCAAGTTTTGCCTCTTCATAGAGCAAAATGCTTTGAACGTTACCACACTGTAAAACTTTATTAGTTTTATGATTGCTCTTTTCATTTTTTATAATGTAAAAATGTTTATATATAACATAATTCGAAAAAATTAAAACTATATACTACTATTTCTATTTGATTTTCATATTTACGATACTATTATAAATTTATCCACTAAAAATATATATTTTTTGTTTACAAAATCTTATAGTTGTTATTTATATATTTCTATTTACATATTTATTTATATATTTCAATATAAAATAAAAAAAGTTTAAAAAATTAAGTAATTTTTGATCTATTGAGATTTAACTGAATAACTAAATTTACGCGCAAAACGACCGCTCCCGGTACAATTCCGCTTCGAAATGTACCCGCACACAATGTGTTAAGAACAAAACGTCTGCAAGACGTTTTGTTTTTCGGTAACGTTCGATGACGTTTTCTAACGTTCTACTGTTAAATACATTTTTGGATTCAGTGATGAATCCTGCGTGTTGTATAAAGCAAGACATTTTTAAAAAACATAAAATGTATTCAACAAGGAAAAAATAGAAATCCACCTGTTCGCAAAATAAGTTTTGAAGTTTATAAATTAGAAATTAAACTTTTTTGTCAGACAGAAGTTAATTATTATTTTTAGATATGAACCTCTATGTCAATTAATATTATTAATATATTTTATTTTATTGCATGGTAAAGAACAATTTTTTAAATTTTCAATTTCTTAAGAGATTTCTATTTTTTTACGTCTCAACAATTAAAAAAATTTTTGTCAAATGCTAAGTCTTGTTTTATAAAATAAAACAGATATTTTGCTTCAATTAGATAGAAATAATGTCTATTATGAGTAAATTTTCTTTTCTGAAGGTATCTTAATTTGTGTGTGTGTGTGTTTATATTCAATGTTATTTACAGAAATTAATAATGCATTAAAAAAATAAATAAAATTAATTTTTTCGAAGGTAGAGTGCTATTGAAAAACTTGAAAGAAATTCATTCTAAAAGAAGCAGAACTTTTTCTTATCACGATGGGAAAAAACATTTTATAATAAAGATTTTTAGTCTCGAAAGTGCTACTCTAAAGAATACGTACTGAATAGATGCAGTATTCTCTAATATATTTATACTCGTGTTTTGTGGTTAGGGGTGATAGAGTCCAGAAACCGCTAAAAAAATGCAACAGCTTTTGCAAAGCAGATTTCTCTTTTACGTCCTTCTTTGTCGTGATTTGCTGCTAGTTGCATTAGGGGTGCATAAACTCCGACTGTCTCACCTAGGAGCAAGATGAGACGTTTAAAACACTAAGCCTCTCCGGTAGTAGAGAAGACGTTTATTTATATAACTCCTTATTACAACAGGTTTCAATAGTTATCTTACAAGTAAATGACATTTTTTATTTGTGTATGTACTTCATGTTAAATATTAATTGAAATGTCAAAAACTAATTATTAAATAAATGCTGAAAACACTAAGCCTCTCCGGTAACAGCGAAAGCGTTTATTTATGTAACTCTTTATCTAACTACTTCTTACAAAATCTCATCTCGTCTTCTTTTTAGGGCAGGGGGTCTCACCCACAATTTCATCATTGGATCATCTGGCGATGATCTCACCTTCAACCAACTTGATTGGTCTGGTACTAGACAATCATCTGCTGCAAACCCGGGAGTCTCCGGAATTTTATGTCGGCGAAAGATCCAACGCTGTGACATTCCCTTTGAAAGCTTGTGGTTTCGACGATCATCTTTCTGTCTGTCAGTCTGGGTGCCCGGCTGTCTGCCATGTTGTTTCGCTACTGTAGGACACAAAAGTCTAGACATCGTGGTGCCGGGGAAAACAACACCTTTGTATCCACTTAAGTGAAGTCCATTTCTCAACCTCTTTTGAGAAACAAAGTCTTTGTACGGAAGGCACGCCGTTACAGTATTCATCGTTAATATTTAAAGACTAATATAGCAGATACAGAATATAAATATCCAGAATATAACACAAACCTTTATTTTTATACTGTATTAAATTTCACATTCTACACTTTTTTTCCTCTTTACACAACAATATATGATTTTCCTTAAGGGAACGTATTTCCCTTTTACCTTTTTTACATTAAAAATTACAACAAATATTGGGAATAATGTGCTTCAATTTTACCTAAAAGTACATTTAATAATTCTTTAAACAGCACAGTTAATTAAAATGCTTAAGTATTTGCATTTTGTTTTTTATAGTATATTACACGTGACTGCCCATGGAAGTCTAATATCACATTTAATATTTTTCTAATGATATAGTGTATAGTGATGAAATCTATAAGTTTTTCATATAATTTTATTATTCATAAAGATTTAAGTAAAATGTAAAATACTTTTATACTTCTATCTCTAATATGAAAAAGCCTTAGTATTTTCAAAGAATAAAAATTAAGAGTCTCAGAACATTGGAGAAAAAACCATTTAAAGTGCTTTTGTTTAAAAAGGAAACCTTAAACTGCGATCCTGTATACACCATACATATAATACTGATAATTGCTTACACTCAAGTGTATATTGTAACGTCCTCAGCTCTACGTGAGCTAGAAAGAGGATAGCGGAGGTCGGCCTACAGACTAAAGATCTTTACTAAAAGCACAAATACGTCGAATATTTACAGAATGTACAAGAAATCGGTGATTGTTACAGGAATCCGCTATTCCAATCGTCGCTGCTCTGGGTTATCTGAGAAAGGGAAGAGGACACTCTGAGTTGCTCTCCAGACTTATCAGTCAACGAGCTCACAGGAGACTCGATCGGACAAAAATCACCCTGGGCCATGATCTCCGGTCTTTTTATACCGTCGTCTGCCTCAAAATTTCTTCTTAGCTGATAGGACATCTTTTTGTTTTAGTCTTTTAACCACGAAATGACGACAGTACCCCCCTAAAAATATTAAGTCTGGTAAGTATGATTTTAAACTTTTAATTTCATTTTCATCAACATGAATATGGGGCAGGTCCTTAATTCTTATGTATTCTGTTATGTATTATATAAGAAATATCAATAGGAATTTCTACATCAAAATGCGTATGTGGAACATCACTAAAATTTAATAGTTGTTCTAATTTGACACATGACTGTAATCTTAATTTTTTCTAAATTCTAACAGTTGTCTAATCGAAATGTGATACGAGATCCAGCCAGTTGTCTGTATTTTCCAAATCTTGCTTCAAGACAATCTGTTTTGAATTTTTCCCTTTAAAATGCGTTTAAATTTAAGTTCTTCAACACAATAAAAGGTTAGTTTTAGCATGACATGGGTAGTTTGAGTAAGAGCTTTAAGTGTCTCTTTAGAAAATACACCAGCATTACAACTCATACTTTCCCATGCATCAAGCCAAGGGAATTATTTAAAAAGATGTGTTTTTCATCTAACTCATGAAATCATTTCTCTGGTGAATTTCTTTATTAATATTTTTTACATCAAAACTATCCCACTATTTTCAAAATGTATCAATAAAAGTTACTGTACCCTCAAAGTGGGTAACATGGTGTTTAGGACCAACAGTTAATAAAGCCTCAACTACAGATTTATTAAAAATTTTTAATGCTAATATAACTTTCTAAGTTGATGGAGCAATGATTTTTAATGGGAGACCTTTGGAATAACTAACAATTTCATTGCTCTCAATTCCATATTATTTTCTCAGGGCCACAAAAGATGCAGTTTTTTAAAGGATGAATTTAAAAGGTTTTTAAAAAGTTAAGGACATAGTCAGAAACCGTTTTGTAAAACTGCTAGCTGGACAGGTACAAGCCAGGTTCCAAAAAACTCATGAGATTTCTCAGTAATCGAGAGCAATCTCGACGATCTATAGAACATTATTAATCGAATCTCAGGTCAAACCTTTTCTGAACAAGGGACGTAAATTTTAGTACTTCACATAAAATATATAAGGTTTCTGTTGCGCGAGACTCTTTTCTTCGAGGTATCATTGAAACTGACACAGTAAAACATCATCTGCACCCTAATCAAATTCTCAGACATAATGATTCAGATCGTTCTCGGTGTCAACAATTCTCTATTCAGCATCCTATTCTGCTCGAAACAACGTCCTGTCAGAAGGTGAAGAGGAGATCATTCCAAATGAACATAAGGACGGTTTCACTCTTTCTACCATATGCCTTTTTTTCTCACGATAGTAGATAAGTCTGTAATTGGGAATCTAATGTAACGAAATTAGTTACAATATGTATAACATTTCATACACATATTTCTTTATAATTAGAATACAGTTCATGGGAATTCAAGCAAATGTTTATAAGTGGAAAAATATTATGAAAACCAATACTTCTTCGTATAATCTAATTTCTTAAAAAAAAATCTAAAGGCAAATTCCATGAACTAGTTTATCCTATACATATTAAAGTGTATGGACAAAATATTTTCAAACTTTAACTAAAATAAAAATAAATTAATAAAATTTTAAAAAAGACAGTATTTTTAAAAGATTATCTTATCATCTTAACATATCATATCATTATACATAACTTAACATTATTATCTTAACAATAAAAAGGAACCAAATAAAAAGAACTGGAGAAAAAAACTGAACACGAAGAACACAGATTTAAAATTTTAGTTTGTGGAAAAGAACTCTTTAAACAATTATTCTATACATATTAAAGATTTATTACTGAGCACTATATGCATATGATATATATACATATATAATTTCATGGATATACTTTTAATGTACACACATTTATAAGTTTCTTTGCAATGACATGGTTCTACAAATTTCTATTACTGTTAATAAAATTATGAATAACTTTTAAAATATTGAAGCTATAATTTGGAAATTTTTCATGTATATATGTACAAAAAGGTGGAAATTATAGCTAAAGTTAACAAGTTTATAAAAAATTAATATATGGACTGTATTTGGGGTATTGTGTCCCCTCGATAAACATTTTTTGTAGTATT
The DNA here is from genome assembly GCA_032207245.1 of Pardosa pseudoannulata. NCBI lineage: Eukaryota > Metazoa > Arthropoda > Arachnida > Araneae > Lycosidae > Pardosa > Pardosa pseudoannulata. The sequence goes on from CM063506.1 coordinate 27,940,189, forward strand.
TTATTTGTGAGTAAGTAATAATTTATTAAGCATAATCAAAATCATATGAACTAGGGTATTCTTGGTTTAAGATATTTCTCTACTTTTAAGAACATTTTCTAAAACAACTAATCTTTGATTGCTTATTTTTGTAAAATTTTAAAAATCAGAGTACAAAATGTTTACAACAGTAAAATTAAACATAATATTTACTGCAAACTGTGTGTATGGCATTTATTAAGCCACATCCATCAAAATTCGTTAGGTTTAAAAAATAGGTTAGTATCTTAATTTAAAAGCAGACTTCTTTTCAAAAATTACATTTTAGTCTTTTAACACTAGAAAACATGGATCCTACTTATTTGCACTTTCAAATTAAAGTTATTGTGGTGTCAGTTACCCTTGACGGCAACCGCAACGGACTGACAGACGAGAAACCGTAGGTGATAGAACACTCTATGGAACGTAACTAGGCATGAGATGTATGTTCTGTATTGTGGCTGCGAAGAACGATAATTAAATGGATGCGTGCTAATGCTTGCCTGGTTATTTACGCCTCTCACATTCGACATGCACTATACTATTCTAAAATAGAATAGAGTAGCATCACAGTTATTACACAGCATGCATGTCTTGGAGTCAACATGACTTCAAATGGGCTCACTGAATAACTGCAATAATATAAGATGAAGCTTCACTTAGGTTGTGTTTGAAGTTTTCGTTTTCTACATTTTTTTTCTCCTCTTCCATTTTAATTAAATTGTTATTTTCTTTAATACACAAATATTTTAACATTATATTTGTGGACACAAATAATAATAATTTACAGATATAATCGCTGTCAAGTTCAAGGCATTCCTGGTCTAAAAATATTTCTCTTTCTTTCAGTAAATTAAATGTTAAATGTTTGATTGCATATTTTTGTAAAATGTTGAAATTTAGAGTGCAAAATATTTGCAATAATATAATTAAACATAACAACGTTTACTACAAACTATGTAGGGCATTTAAGTCCTCCTCTATCTAAATTTTTATAAGGTTGTAGTTATCATCAAAGTTTGCATTTGAATCTAGAACCAAGTTTTCTTTTGAAAATTGGATTTTAGCCTTTTTACCACAGAATGACGGCAATACGCCCCTAAAAATATTAAAATTGGTAAGTATGATTTTAAACTTTTAATTTCATTTTCATCAACATCAATATGGGGCAGGTCCTTAATTTTTATACTGTTATGTATTATATAAGAAATATCAGCATTGATTTCTACGTCAAAATGTTTAAGTGGGACAACATTAGAATTTAATAGTAGTTCTAATTTGACACATGACTGTAATCTTAATTTTATTCACATTCTAACAGTTGTCTAATCGAAATATGATACCGAGATCCAGCCAGTTGTCTGTATTTTTTAAATCTAGCTTCAAGACAATCTGTTTTAATTTTTCCTGTTAAAATGAATTTAAATTTAAGTTCTTCAATGCAATAACAAGTTAGTTTTAGCATGCCATGGGTAGTTTGAGTAAGAGCCTTAAGTGTATCTTTAGAAAATACACCAGTATTACAACTCATCCTTGCTCATGCATCAAGCCAAGTGAATTATTTAAAAGATATGTTTTTCATCTAACTCATCTGCATTTAATGGTTCCATGAAATCATTTCTCTGGTGAATTCCTTTATTAATAGTTTTTACATTAAAAATATCTCACCATTTACAAATTGTATTAATAAAAGTTGCTGTACCTTCAAAGTGGATAACATTATGCTTAGGACCAAGAGTTCATAAAGCCTCAACTACGAATTTATTGAAAAATTTTAATGCCAATTAAACATTTTGACTTTCTAAGTTTGATGGATTAATGCTTTTAATGGAAATCCTTTGGAATAACTAACAATTTCACTGCTCTCAATTTCATACAGGGCCATAAAAGATGCAGTTTTTTAAAAGGATTTTCAAAGTCAGGAAAAAAAACTAATACTATGATTCTTTTGGTTTAACTAATTATTTCTGATATTTATATATATATATATATATATATATATATATATATATATATATATATATATATATATATATATATGTATATATATATATAGATATATATATATATATATATATACAGAATCTCACAAGAAAAACAAAGGCCTAGATTTACAAACTGGGTGTGGATAAACAAAAGGTTCTTTATGAAAGTTTACAAACACACTCATAGATCTACTGTTTATTGAACTATTGTCTGTTACAACACAAATGACTATGAAACCAATATTTCCTAAACCAACTACAACTTTTTTTATCATATCGTGTAACATGTAAAAATTTATTGCATTTTCGGGCAAAATATGTACAATTTCTTTAAAAGGTGACAAAATGCTGACTATCATAAAAATAAATGCACTAGTGGTAATCTTTTTTGTATGAAAGGAAGTACTAACAATTGTTCCATCCTTATAATCCAAAAAAGACTTTATGTGTATTTCCTCTATCAAAAGAATTATTGTTTTTTCATGCTAAGAAAATTAACCTTTCCAGAAATAAACATTAAAAAATGTTCATCAAGCAATTCTAAATCTGGTGAAACCTGTAAATTATGCCATATTCTCTTAAAAGTATCTGAATAGGGTAAAAGCATACCATTATTGTAGCGAAGAAAATTATATGCATGAGATGGAATGATTTTTAAGATATGGGAAAAAATGAAGAAATCAGAAATATATCGAAATTGGTTATTAGAACACAGTAAGAGGTTTAATTGATGCTGAATAAATTTTATAAGTTTTTAATTTTCTTCATTTCTAATATTTCCCAAAAGATTTACAATTAAATTAGCTATAAATCTTGATAGATATGACCATCTTTTTCTTTTAAATTATTTTCACTGTGATCTAAAATGTTTAAAATTTTATTAAAGTGATGAATTTTCATCGAAAAAAATTATTTAGTTTTTTGCAAGGGTTATTTTTTATCAATGCTGTTAATTCCATTGTGTTATTAACTTTGATAAAATATCGGATAAATGGTTCAAAAAAATCATTCAATGTTACTCAATGTGAAAAAAATATAATGAATTTAAATTCTCACCAACATAAAGAGTCCAAAACTTTGATATGTCAAATTCATCTAAGCATTTTTTAATTTCATTTAAACAAGTTAATTTACGCAATTCATTATATTTCTTAAGTGATTCAATATTTATTTGAATCCCTGTATTTAAGTTTTCATTCCTTTCTGAATCTTCTGTGTTTGGGTCTTTCTCTTGCAGTCACATTAGTAGTAACTGATCTAGGATTGTTAACAAAAATTGTAGAGACACCTGTAGGTTTAACACGTTCACTGCCAGACGCATTTTCGATGGTTTGAATTATTGTCTGTTACAACACAAATGACTTTGAAACCAATATCTTCTAAACTAACTACTATTTTTTTGTCATATCATATAACGTTTAAAAAATTTATTGCAATAACTGACAAAATATGTACAATTTCTTTAAAAGGTGACAAAATGTTGGATATAAAAAAAACAAATGCATTAGTGGCAGACTTTTTTGTATCAAAGGAAGTACCGACAATTAATACACCCTTATAATCCTAAAAAGGAATTTATATGTATTTCGTCTATCAATAGAATTATTGTTTTATTTTTCATGCTAAGAAAATTAACCCTTCTAGAAATATACATCAAAAAATGTTCATCATGCAGTTCCAACTCTGGAGAAACCTGTAAATTATGGCATACTCTCTTCAAAGTAACTTCATGGGGTAAAATCCTACCTCTATTATGGCAAAGAAAATTATATGCATGAGATGGGATGGTTTTTAAGATAGAAAAAATGAAGAAATCAGAGGTATATCGAAATTGGTTATTAGAACACAGAGGTTTAATTGATACTGAATACATTTTATAAGGTTTTAATTTTCTTCATTTCTAATATTTTCCAAAAGATTTACAGTTAAATGAGTTATAGATTTTGATAGATAATGACCATCTTTTTCTTTTAAATAATTTTCACTGTGATCTAAAATGTTTAAAATTTTATTAAAGTGATGAATTTTCATTGGAAAAAAAATTATTTAGTTTTTTGCAAGGGTTATTTTCTATCAATGCTGTTAATTCCATTGTGTTATTAACTTTGATAGAATATCGGATAAAGGGTTCAGGAAAATCATTCAGTGTTACTGAATGTGAAAAAAAATATAATGAATTTAAATTCTCACCAACATAAAGTGTCCAAAACTTTGATATGTCAAATTCATCTACACATTTTTTAATTTCACTTAAACAAGTTAATTTACGCAATTCATTATATTTCTTAAGTGATTCAATATTTATTTGAATCCCTGTATTTAAGTTTTCATTCCTTTCTGAATCTTCTGTGTTTGGGTCTTTCTCTTGCAGTCACATTAGTAGTAATTGATGGAGGATAGTGTACAAAAATTGTAATGACACCTGTAGGTTTAACACGTTGACTGCCAGAGGTATTTTCGATGGTTTGAATTATTGTCTGTTGCAACACAAATGACTTTGAAACCAATATCTACTAAACTAACTACTATTTGTTTTGTCATATCATACAACATTTGAAAATTTATTGCAATTACTGACAAAATATGTACAATTTCTTAAAATGGTGACAAAATGCTGGATATCATAAAAACAAATGCATTAGTGGCAGTCTTTTTTGTATCAAAGGAAGTACCAACAATTGTTCCACCCCTATAATCCAAAAAAAGGCTTTACGTATATTTCATCTGTCAAAAGAATTATTGTTTTTTTATGCTGACTAAGAAAATCAACCCTTCCAGAAATATACATCAATAAAGGTTCATCATGCAGTTCTATCTGTGGAGGAACCTGTAAATTATGGCATACTCTCTTTAAAGTATCTGCATGGGGTAAAATCATACCTTTACTGTGGCGAACAAAATTATATGCATGAGATGTTTTTAAGATACGAGAAAAAATGAATAAATCAGAGGTATATCGAAATTGGTTATTAGAACACAGATGTTTAATTGATGCTGAATAAATTTTATAAGGTTTTAATTTTCATCATTTCTAATATTTTCCAAAACATTTACAATTAAATTAGCTATAGATTTTGATAGATAATGACCATCTTTTTCTTTTAAATAATTTTCACTGTGATCTAAAATGTTTAAAATTTTATTAAAGTGATGAATTTTCATTAGAAAAAAATTATTTAGTTTTTTGCAGGGGTTATTTTCTATCAATGCTGTTAATTCCATTGTGTTATTAACTTTGATAGAATATCGGATAAAAGGTTCAGGAAAATCATTCAGTGTTACTCAATGTGAAAAAAAATATAATGAATTTAAATTCTCACCAACATAAAGTGTCCAAAACTTTGATACGTCAAATTCATCTACACATTTTTTAATTTCATTTAAACAAGTTAATTTACGCAATTCATTATATTTCTTAAGTGATTCAATACTTAGCTGAATCCCTGTATTTAAGTTTTCATTCCTTTCTGAATTCTTCTGTGTTTGGGTCCTTTTCTTGCAGTTACATTAGTAGTAACTGATGGAGGATAGTGTACAAAAATTGTAGGGACAACTGTAGGTTTAACACGTTGACTGCCAGACGTATTTTCGGTGGTTTGAATTATTGTCTGGTACAACACAAATGACTTTGAAACCAATATCTTCTAAATCAACTACTATTTTTTTTTTGTCATATCATATAACATTTGAAAATTTGTTGCAATTTCTGACAAAATATGTACAATTTCTTTAAAAGCTGACAAAATGCTGGATATCATCAAAACAAATGCATTAGTGGCCGACTTTTTTGTATCAAAGGAAGTACCAACAATTGTTACACCCTTATAATCCTAAAAAGGACTTTATGTGTATTTCGTCTATCAATAGAATTGTTGTTGTTTTTTTCATGCTAAAACAAATTAACCCTTCTAGAAATATACATCAAAAAATGTTCATCATGCAGTTCCAACTCTGGAGAAACCTGTAAATTATGGCATACTCTCTTCAAAGTAACTGCATGGGGTAAAATCCTACATCTATTATGGCAAAGAAAATTATATGTATGAGATATGATGGTTTTTGAGATAGAAAAAATGAAGAAATCAGAGGTATATCGAAATTAGTTTTTAGAACATAGAGGTTTAATTGATGCTGAATAAATTTTATAAGGTTTTAATTTTCTTCATTTCTAATATTTTCCAAAAGATTTACAATTAAATGAGTTATAGATTTTGATTGATAATGACCATCTTTTTATTTTAAATTCTTTTCACTGTGATCTAAAACGTTTAAAATTTCATAAATTTTTTTTAATGAAAATTCATCATTAAAGTGATGAATTTTCATTAAAAAAATTATTTAGTTTTTGTAAGGGTTATTTTCTAGCAATGCTGTTAATTCCATTGTGTAGATAATTTTGATAGGATATTGGATAAAGGGTTCAGGATTCAACTGAATATGATGAAAATATAATGAATTTAAATTACGACCATCATGAAGTGTCCAAAACTTTGATATGTCAAATTCATTTACATATTTTTTAATTTCATTTAAACAAGTTAATTTACTCGATCCACTTCAAGCTTTTAATTTAAGTCTTGATGAGTGGTGTCTTGTAGTTTTTAAGGGATTCGACACAGTAACAATAAATTACATTCGGTTCAACTTTTTTTACCTCTTCCCGTGATCATCGTCAAAGACATACCAGAATAGGACCAGTTTGAACTAGAAAGAAAATTCGGACTTCTCCCAAGCAATAGAAGGGCCCGCTGGTTCTGACCCCTCCGTTCTTGAGTGCTCCCCTGTTTTTTCTTCGTTGGGCAGTCTGATTTTTTTAGAGGACAAAGTTGGGACCAGAGGAGAGTAGAAGGTAAACGCTGCTGGCATCCGCGGCTTTTGAGAAAAATCATCACCATATTGCTTTTTAGGGTCGGCACCGACTCGAGAGCAGTCTTCAATATCTACAAATGATAAGTTGATTACAGTTGTATTCCTTAGGGTAAAAATAATTTTACGTTGGCCTAGTGTTTGAGAAAGAAGAAATTAATACTCATTAATAAACACATGGACAAACGTCTTGATTAAATGATTTTATACAGTTAAATAAATGCCTAAGGAATACAAATGGAATCCACTTATTATTTGTAAATATCGAAGACTGCTCTCGAGTCGGCGTTGGCCCTAAAAAACAATATGGCGAAGAAGACGTTCACATTCTACTCTTCTGGTAACAACCTTGTCTGCTCAAAAAATCCGACTGCCTCGAGCAGAAAAAAACAGGGGTCACTTCAGAAGGGTGGGGGGTCAAAATCCCCCAAACGAACGGACACCTCTATTGGCTGGGAGAAGTCCAAATTTTTTCTCCAGTTCAAACAGGTCCTGCCCCGGCATGTCCCCGACGATGACCCACGGGAAGAGGTAAAAAGAGCCCAACGGAATGTAACTTATTGTTACACTTAGGCATTTATTTAATTGTATAAAATCATTTAATCAAGACATATTTGTCCATGTGTTTATTAATGAGTTTTAATTTCTTCTTTCTCAAACACTAGGCCAACGTAACATTATTTTTATCCTGGTCACGGCACCAAAAATGTAAATCTTCTATTGGTTGGGAGAAGTCCGAAGTTTTTTTCTAGTTCAAACCGGTCCTGTTCTAGTATGTCTTTGTCGATGACTCACGGGAAGAGGTAAAAAGAGCTGAACCGAATGTAACTTATTGTTACAAACACTTAGTTGAATCCGTGTATTTAAGTTATCCATTCATTAGTAGTAACTAATGGCGGATAGTTTACAAAAATTGTAGGAACAGTTGTGAGTTTAACAAGTTGACTGCCAGACGCATTTTCGATGGTTTGTCGAAGGCGCCGACTTGAACTTTTCATTATGCGATGCATTTTATGCTCAAATATTATTATGCCATGTCGTATATGTACCCAAGCAAAAAACCGCCAAGAAACGCGTTATTTCTGTCCAGCCTTTAAAGAGAAGCCAGCACTTTGTGTGGAAGATTGTTTTAAGAAGTTCCACAAACAATAAAATATTATTTTATTTCTTGAATTTGAACTAATTTTTATATGTTTTGTTCATGTTTTAATAAATTTTCTGTTAATGCAAGCCAGCATTGGTTTTTACTTCTTTTCCTGAAGCCATCTATCGATATTAGCACTGATATAATACGAGTTTATTCGTAGCTGCACTAAATAGGCAAGTAAGCGTAGTACGAGATAACTCGTAATTGGCCTCTTTGAAAAGACCGCAATCTACGAGTTACCTCGTAGTTGGCAGTCAAAGTGTTAAGTCTTTACACTTTCAAAAGTACATATATATATATATATATATATATATATATATATATATATATATATATATATATATATATATATATATATATATATATATATATATTCCACTATTTTCGTCATAGGCTGCCACATGCTTTTCAAAATCAGAATTTATGAAGTGGAGTTCACAGACCTGTAAAATAAAACAAGTGTAATTACTGAACTGTTCTTGATTGTATCTGATCAAAAGAACTATATTAACCCTTTATATTTTGAATTAATTTACCATCAACTTTGGTACTGCATTTTTGAATCATTAGATAAGTTCTCCATTAACAGAATAATCATGGAAAAAAGAAAATTAATTTTTACTGTGTTTTAGTGGTTAATTTTGCAGCTGGTACTTTCTAGTACCAAAATATATTTTTGACTCTATGATAAAAAATAAAACATTCAATAATGAATAAAACAAATGAAATGCTTACCTGCAAAGTATAAAAGTCTTTAAAAAATAATAGTATTAAATAACTGGTAATATATAACTGATTTTACTCAATTAAACAACTCTACCACAAAATGACCTTCGAATGCAGCACGCCAATTGTAAAATCCTTACTATGAGTATAAAAAATATTCCTGATTGGTGCTGTCATTTCTTTTCTGCTGTAGGAACTGCATCGTTCATGTCCCTGTAAGTACCTTCAGGAAAAACGGCTTTATTAGGAATATATAAGTCTTTGATTGAAGAGGTACTTATAAGTACCGTCAGGATAAAAAGGGTTAAAATGCTAGACAAAATTATGTTATTCCTCACTGATAATAAATCGAAGGAATTTACAATTTTAATGTAGATAATTTATTCTTTACAATCGCAAAAAAAAAGATTAAAAAATACAAAAAAGATTTTTTTTTAAATATTCAGTTAAAATATGAGAGGAAGTCTAAGATTTAAAAGTTTCTTACAGACATACTTACGAACATTTATACGAAGGATTCCCAACAAGAGGGAACAAGTTCATTTTTTTCTTTTACAAATCAGTTAGTTTATCAGAGTGAATAATTTGTTATCTCATAACATATACAGAACATATGTTAGAAAATACACTGGTTATCAAGCATTTTCAAAAAATGTACACATATATATATATTTCCTATTATTTTCGTCATAGGCTGACACATGCTTTTCAAAATCAGAATTTATGAAGTGGAATTCACAGACCTGTACCACTGGTTGTGGAACTTTTACAAAAAGACTTAGTTCACTTTAGTTGTGAGTTACTGATTCATAGAAAAATACATATATACATGTGAACACATATATACATAGCGAGATTTAGAAATTTATATATATATATATATATATATATATATATATATATATATATATATATATACATACATACATACATATATATATATATATATATATATATATATATATATATATATATATATGTCAGGTCTAGAAAGGAAGGGGGTTGGAAAATTAAGCGAGTTGTGAACAATTTAAAAGGGAACTCTTTCGTAATAACAAAATAAAGGAAAAAACCACGCTCGCATTAGCTTTTAGGATAATTTGATCAAGCGGAAGCATATTGGAAGTTTTTGATTAGTATGCAAACCGATAAGAGACAGTTGGAGCGTAGACATCGAGCTGTCAACATACTTCACGCTTAGCTCCGCCACGAATAGATGAAAATGGAGCAAAGGATGCCTTGAAAAGGAAACTATATTTTGAAATAAAGAGATGATTTAACGACCCTCATATGACGGGCTATAAGCTAGTTTAAACATAATAAAGCACCAATAGAAATAATAAAATACAAGAAAAAGCAGAAAAAAATTAAATTAATTTTACATTAAGGAAAATAGACAAAAAATTACGGGAGTTAAATAAAAATATAAAAATTTAATTTAAAAATAATAAACAGCTTTAAAAATAATAAAACAACATTAGAAATAATAAAAGAAAAGAAAAAGCATAAAATAACTAATTTAATTTTACGTTAAGAAAATTTGACATCATCGGGGACAGAAGTATACGATATGTTTCTCTTAAATAAATTACCATCAAATGGGTATTAAAAAATTTTTGTGAATTATATTACATCCAACAAACTTAATTAGTACAAAAAATTGCTTATTACGATTAGAAGCAGAATGTAAATTATCTGCTACTTCCGGTTTTCTAAAGTAATTCTTAAGTTGATAGGAAAGTACAATTTCGCTATAAGGTAATAAATTACCATCAAATGTGTATTAAAAAATTTGTGAATTATATTACATCCGACAAACTTAATTAGTACAAAAATTGCTTATTACGATTAGAAGCAGAATTAAATTATCTGCTATTTCCGGTTTTCTGGCGTAATCTTTAAATTGATAGGAAAGTACAATTTTGCTATAAGTTAATAAATTACCATCAAATGGACATTAAAAATTTTTGTGAATTATATTACATCCAACAAATTTAATTAGTACAAAAAATTGACTATTACAATTAGAAACAGAATGTAAAATAGCTCTACTTCTGGTTTTCTGGAGTAATCCTTAAGTTGATAGGAAAGTACATTTTCGCTATAAGGTAAGTATTCTAAATTTGGTTTCTTGAAGTCAAAAAGTTCATAAGTTATTGTGTTTATATACAAACACTCATATGTACGTAATTCCAAAAATGATATTTTCGAATCAGGTAGTCCAAAACAAGAAAATAAATCCAAATATTGAGATCGAATTTTTAGACGATTGCAATACTTTCTCTATACTACGTATACGAGAAAGTAAAAAAGTAAAAAATGAATATATTATTTTTATCGTTTACAGTGGAACTCGTTTAAGAACTTTAGCCGTCTAAAATGTTCTCTTTTTCTGGAGTCCAACTTTTCTTCACATGCCTATAATAGTAAATTTCTTTGTTTAAAAAGTTTTACATTTAAACTAGATATTATTGAAAGAACCCAAAATAAAATTCCTAGAGGAATAGCAAGTGCCCCGCGCTACTTACGAAAGGATATCATTAGACGCGATTTAAATATTTTATCTTTTGAGGAGACTAGCATTAAGCCCTTCATTAAATTTTATAACAATATTGATAATCTTAATAATGAAATAATTGCTGAACTCCCTGGTTATGATTTTAGAAAAGCGAGAAATCGTAAATCAAATTTTATGACTTTAACTTTTCTCCTCGGTGCTAATAGATGGCGCCACTAAAATTCTTTCTACTTCTCCATCCATGTATAGTATCGTCTTAATTTTTTTAATTCCTTAACTTTTTGAACTTGTAACTTATAATTATCACCTACTGTTGCATTACCATGTATTTTATTAATGTAGTATTAACTTGTAAATATTCGTCATTAATTATTGTAGTACCGTTTTTTTTTATAGTAACTGTAATTTCTTAGTAACTGTTGCACCGCGTAATATAGAGCAATTTGTCGCAACGTAACGAACTACTATAAAGCCCTTCCCATTCATTTTCAGGTTTACAACAGCCAATAAACAAACAATAAACTGCCTTTCCTTTTGAAACTAAAGCCAGAAATGTCATAAATTGAGATTTGCCCTACTGCGTGAAATCGCCTTATTTAACCCAGTGCAGCAACTATAAATCAATCTATAAATCAGAAACTTTCAATAAATCAGAAGCAAGCATAGGGGGCTGTATAGGTCCTCAAGAGACAACCCCAGGAACTCAAGGATATGTGCCCGTGATGTCGGTTCATTTGGACCTTTAGGAGAATTCCGGGCATCTTGAGACCTCTCTCGAAAGTAAGTCCTTTCAGGTATACACTGAGGAATCGGGAAAGTATTGTAAAAAAATGTAATACTTTAGTCTTAAACTAAAATTACTAACTCCTATATTAAAAAACCACCAAATCCGCGATTTCATCATCTTCTTAGTAGCCTCTTGGTTTTAAACTCTTTTGACTTAGAAAAATCTCCTTCCTATTGGCGAAATTAACTAGCCAACCTACTTTGCTGATTAAGCACATTCCTTTTCACACGCCTGTGGCGTCCCCAAAGTTATAAAAGGCAGCACAATCTTTTTGTGAGAGATTTTGCTGTTGAACGTTGCTAAATAAAGTTGCTGCTAAAGTTCTCTTGATAAATCTTCTTCCTTTCGTCGACGACTACACCCCTTCGACCATGTTACATCCCTCAAGCATGGTATGCTACGCTATGTTTCATATATATATATATATATATATATATATATATATATATATATATATATATATCGGTGGCGTGCGGTCCATATGTGCAGGGTGTGCACTGCACAACCTGGCAAAATTATGAGAGACAATAATTTTTTGCACCGGTTTCTACCTATCTTTATATGGTATATAATAGAGCATAGGAAGTTTTGATGTGTACGCAGTGCTCACTAGTAGGTAATCACGCTTTATATGTATGGGCTACTGGAGAAGCGCAGCATACTATAGCACTGAGGCAAGTGCAGCTATTTTTCCTGCACTTGGCATTCAGAATCATCCGTACGGTTTATTAAGCGTTGTATTAGAACGGGGACTTACGTGCTGAAGCGCTTTTGGTTTTTTAACTGATTAACTGGCCATACGATTTTGCAGAAGGTTAATTTTTAAATTAATATATAGTAAGATTTTGTTTTCATGGAAATATAAAAGAAGTATTTCATCAATATAAAATGATATGTTTTAGTATGGTCAAGTAATTTCGGTGATGTATTATATTTATTGAAATAATTAGCTGAAAAGCAATGTTGTTTTGTTTTAAAGAAACGAATTTTAACAGAACAGTCCAAATTTTACCATTCATTGTGTCTTAGAGACAATATATAAGTTATATCTGTAACACCATATCCCTGGTCTTGTTTTTTTAAAAATTATCGAGATGTTTTTTGCAGAATATATGATTTCCAAATGTAAAAAAAAAAACAATTAATAAATATAATTTTATCTACTGGCCGAACAAGAAATAGTTCGCTCTATTGTACCAGCATGCAGTGAAATCCTCTGAACGTGAAATAGACGTTCGGTTAGATTAAGCAATTTATCTCTAATAACAATTGAAAAATAAATGTTACACTTATTACAGTCAAAACCAGAGTTTTTTTATTATGTAATTGATGATTTTGTTAGTAATATGGATAGACGTATGGATTTTGTGTACAAATGAATAATAAAAAGTTAAAGAAGTGTTTAATGTACATTTTTATGATTTTATTATTTTTGTTGTTGTTCTCTGCACACCCTGCATGAAAACTTACAGCACGCCACTGATATATATATATATATATATATATATATATATATATATATATATATATATGCAATCCAATAATTGTAAAACACATGACAGCCCCTATTATTTTTACTTGCCCGGGTTACTGGGCAAGGAGAATGCGAAACAGCTAACAGTAATAACGTACGATGCAGTCTGGCCACATTGAAGAGAACGACACAAGTCTAATTAAAATTTTATTTTAGAGCTGCTAAAACGGACATCTTTACTAGTCAACGACAAACAAGAGAAAGACACAAAAATCACTCTGCTCGAACAGAGGTGCACCCAAGAGTGAAGACAGAAAGAATTTTTCCACTTACTCAGCGAATTTAAGTGTAAGATCAGGAAAAAAGCAGAGCCATTTGCCGGCGACAGCTGGGAAACGTGTTGAATAGACAGAAAATTTACATCTATAGGATAGAAAGCTTTGGGAAATGTATCTAAACAATTTTAAGTCGAGAATGTTCCTTTGATTAAGACATTTAGAGGCTGGGAAAAAGATTTTAAGGAATTAGTATGGGAGAGAGGAGGTTTTTAAGGAAATATTAAAGTTAATTAATTTTGATATATTACATATATATATATATGTGTGTGTGTGTGTGTGTGTGTGTGTGTGTGTGTGTGTAATAAGACGGACTTCTCGATGGGTGATTACAGTCATGGCCCATAAAAATGACACCGTTTTAGCTAACGACCTTTACTAAGATAACTCTGGAGGACAGGTTCCGACTTCATCATAGGGACAGGACAAATTGAAGGGTCAGCTAGCATGAAGTTATATGTACAAGACCCTTAACACCTGGGTCAACATCTGTGGGAAAATCTCTAGAAATATCTGCCTCCGACAGCGTGCATCTCCTCTTTGTTTGGAAATTTCCTAAACTGTGTCCGCTAGGGCAATGCAGACTTATAATCGGACAGACGCCTTCACTGAGGGCGTAAACTTTTGCCCTAGTGGTCAATTAAGGTTAGGGGTTAAAAAGGAGCATGCAAAAGGAAGAGGGAATTTTTAGCCCTTGACTTCAGATTTGAAAACTCCTGAGAATTTTCCTTACATATATATATATATATATATATATATATATATATATATATAGTTTAATCTATGTTGCGGACCCCAAAAAAGTGTAGGACCCATAGGCTTTGCCTACTCCGCCTAATGAATAATCCGGCATTGATCTAAAACACATTTAGGGATAAAAAAACAAATTACTACTCATACAAAATTACTTTTATACATTTTAACAAATTACTTTTTATAATGCATTTTTACTGTTTCCCCGTTTAAAAACTATTTAATTTCTTAATCCCTTCAAAAAATTCTTATACATTTTTTTCTTTTTCTTTTTTTTTATGAAAGGTATTTTGTGTTTCGAAATTTATACAGAAGTTACACATATGCATGAGAAATTTTTGAAACAATTAGTTAAAGTTTGATACTTTCAAAGTCCTTGCATGTCAGAAATGAATTCACAATACAGAAAAGAAACCAGTTTTCCTGAAGTAGAATCCA
Organism: Pardosa pseudoannulata; assembly: GCA_032207245.1. Lineage (NCBI taxonomy): Eukaryota > Metazoa > Arthropoda > Arachnida > Araneae > Lycosidae > Pardosa > Pardosa pseudoannulata. The sequence continues at coordinate 27,955,236 of CM063506.1, forward strand.
GCCAATTGAATATCGATAAATACTGTAGCCAACGGGAATGATGGGGCTCCATTATTTCCGTAAATACTTCTCTATCGGCTTAATCATTCGTTCAAGTTCAAGGACTTTCAATGATTATCTTTACGCCCAGCTACAATACGAATCATTATAGCTGAAAGCGAAGTTGCGTAACTCGGAATGTTATGTAGCATTTCAATGTCAAAACACTACAAAATAAAAAATAAGTCGACTCTCATTCTTGAAAGATAAACATATTTTTCTCTCGTGTACTGTAATTACAATCATTTTACTTGATGATGTAACTTTCTTGTGGTCATTGTATTTCTTTTTGCGTGATTATTTAGATGTATTTTAAAAGCTTCTAGATTTCTTTAACTGAGTTTTATTAAGCATATAATAATTCTTTTCATTCCACATAATTATTTAAAATGTTGATTAAATAAATGCCTTAATTGTATTTTTTATCTATAAACATAAAAATGTTATGAAATGTATTTTTCCATCTGTGACTTCACAGCTACCATTGTTCATTTTCAAGGATTTGGAAAGACATGTTTTTTATGTGTCTTTGCAACGTTGTATAAAGCAATTGATTTTTATCTTTCATATTTTTCTTGTCTCGAAAAGATTTTTTTATTGAAACGTATTTTCCACTTTCAATCATTTTAGGTAATTAGGATGATGTTGAATGACATTACTTGCAATTATTGTAATTGCATAACTTCTTTACTTTCCTACCTTTTTTTTCTCTAATTCAAAAAATGGGCAGACATTATGTCTACATTGTTAATTGACCGTCCAAAGCCAGTAGATGTGAAAAAAATACTGGGCAAAAAAAAAACTGCATCACCTGTTTAAAAGAGAAAAAATGTGCAAATAATGTTTTTCATGTATATGTTTTATGAAATGATGATGATTATACGATAAAATACAGCCGTAATATTAATCTCAATTAAACATTATCAGGATTAATAAAATATTGTCACGAAGATTCGAATGAACACATCGTTTAGCCTAACAAACGAATTTATTAAAGCAAAGTAGCAACTCGCAACTTTACAAGATCGAGAAGTTGCCTACAACTAGTGGGTATCAGGTTTTATACCCGAACAGAATATTCGAGTAATAACTAATTTACATAAGAAAGAAAGATCTAGAAAGTTAGAGAACATAAGGCAACAATAAATAACATTTTTAAATTAAAAATCCATACTTTGGATCAACCGCCATGACGAGCACCGAACACACAATCTTTGGGTCTGACCATTCGGCCACTGAGCTGGTTGGCAAAGTTTTTTTATGCGGCATTACTCCTTTCTCAAAAAGACAGTGTCTCGCTGCTATCTAGATCTGGAGCGTGTCAAAGGTTACTTGTAAATCTCTTTTGCTTTCTCTTCTAGAAGAACAACACCTAGATTTCGTCCACCTTCACTGTCGGTCTGCTTCGTCGGATCATGGTACGGCTTCATACATAAAATATGGACAACGTCTTTTGGTTTTCTTTTTCTGGAGGCAGAATCGAAATCTTGCTCTTCATAGGTAACGTCGGATAAACGGAGCATCACTTGATAGGGACCAAAATACCTCCTTAAGAGCTTCTCTGAAAGACTGACCTTTTCGGACTGGGGTATAAACCCATATGAGGTCTCCAGGACTATAAGACACCACTCGGTTCTTCGAGTCATAACGTCGACGGTCTTTAGCTTGCGCTCTCAGAATATACGGTCTAGCCAACTGTCTCGACTCTTCTGCTCTGGAAATAGTCTTGGCAATGTAATCGTTAGTTGCATCATCAGGGCAGAATGGAAACGTCGTGCCCAGAGTCGTTTTGGCTTGACGTCCATGGAGTATTTAGAACGGTGTGAATCCTGTTATCTCCTGCTTAGCAGTGTTATAGACGAACGTCACAAATGGTGGAATTTTGTCCCAGTTTTTCTGTTCGGTATCAACATAAATGGACAACATATCGGCTAGAGTTTTGTTAAGTCGCTCCGTCATCCCATGTGTCTGGGGATGATACCCCGTCGTCATGCGATGATCGATATTGCGCAATTCGACGAGGGCAGAAACAAGTCTGGATTGATAAAATTAGCCATTATGAAATACTCACTGCACGCGTAAATCCACGAGAAAATATATGCAATGCGTTAAATGTGTACACACGCATGATCCATTTAATATTTAGTAGATTTTACACGAGAACCAATGAGAACCTTGTAGCGGTCCGGCAATTAGGTGCCGAATCATGCCGAAAGAAGGTAACCACAAATTCTGATGTTCGGTATCTGAAATCAGATATTTGCTTGATATTTATTACTGAAACTGTGAATGCAGTCAGTTAAGCCAGGTACCGTTTCTCTGAGGGACACTTCAGGTAAATTCTAAAAGGTAGGGAAGATAAGAGAATTCGTTATAATATATATATATCTATGCATGCATGCATATATTGTGTGTATTTACACAGATGTCTCAGCAAGACTAAATAAACTCTGCGCACCCAGATTCGTTGCTTGAAATATATAAAAAATGCTAAAAGAACTGTACCTCAACGACCCATAGTTTTCGAGAAAAATACAAGAGAAAATATATGACGTCACATCCGGTTTACGAAAAAAGACCTTTATTCGAAACATGAACATCAGTACTTGCATAATTTTATATAGGAAGATGTTCGAAATATTCCCCGTGATTAAGAGGTCGGGGAATGGTTGACTGTACACGCTCTAGCATCGTAGCATTTAAGAGTAAACGCACTATGGAGACGAGCAACTAAGTCCATTTCTGAAGTAACTGGGTCTCTTCCTTCAAATCAATTCCTTTAGATGACACCATAGGAAGAAATATAAAAGGGTCAGATCTGGAGAGCATGGTGGTTATGAAACAGGTCCCCGAAGCCCAATCCAGTGGCCTGCGTATTCGATATCAAGCCAATGATGCACAAGAAAGCTGAAGTACTCCGGAGCTACATCATGCTAGAACCACAGGCCACGTATCCTAAGGGCACGTCAAATTGCTCCTAAGGGCATATCATCTAGGATTTCGCTTAGTACATCCCGGAGAAATTTCAGGTATGAATGTCCCGTGAGCCGTTCTGGCAGCACATATGGTCCAATTAATCGGTACCTAGCTTGCCGGTTCACACATTTACAGACCAGTGGAGGGGGGCAACGTCTTTCGCGTCCGCGGCCACGAACTTCAAGCCGTATGTGCCTCCGGGTAGTGCTAAATGAGAGACAACCTCAGGGTATACCTCCTTTAGGTATACACGGGTGTCACGAGCCCGGGGTTCACCTGAGTGATCTTTATTCTACGTCTTCCCTGGTAGTCCTAAACTTGCCTCTGTAGTGCTTGTTCCTTACTGGGGTTCACCACATTAATTCTCGAGCCAAGACGGAACCTCCCGTAGGTTAGCAGCAGCTATATAGCTGTTGTGGTTGCGGTCTTGGCAACTGGTTTTAAGTGAAAACTGTTGTATGGGCGAAAAGCCTGCGTCAGCTGATGAATTACCTTACAGACCAGTGGTCCTGATGTCTCTGGGGAATGATTAATGAGGGTTAGATATGGATCACGTACGGTTGTTGTGACTATTAAAGACACTATCACGTATGAATCTTACTCCGTCCGCCCACAAGATACGTGCAATACGTGCATTATCGGCTTCATGTTGCGGCAATAACCATTCAGAAAAGTAAATGCATCGGTGAAAATCATCTGGTTGGAGACCTTGAACAGTTCTGTAACGATATGGGTATAGACCCACTGCCCGTAAAAGCCTGCGCACAGTACTGTGACTCACATTCATCTCCGTGGCTATTGCGTGTGTACACAACTCGGAACATTCCTCCACCCACCGAAGTATTGCATCTTCCTGTGCTGACGTAAACGCACCTTGCGTTCTACCACCAGAGTCGTGCAGATTGTTTGTCGGGTACACGCTTCCAGTATTTCGCAGTCTATCGTCCAACCTGAGGATCACGTTGGCATTGAGAGAACGACGTGGTGGATAGCGACAAGAATACTCCATAGCAGCTCGTATCACGCATTACCATTACATTCACCGAAGATTAAGTACATATAGCAATATTCCCTGGCGGAATACATTATCAGGTGAAGATTACTGGTAGCTACTACATGCAGCCTTTTAAATTACAATTCAAATAACGGCTTGACATCATTTCCCGTTCTGCAATATGCGCATTGAACATGTCGAACATCTTCCTATGTAAACTTATGCGAATACTAAAATAAATGTGCAAAAGTCTAAAGTTAGCAAATGGCTAGCAAAAAGGTTGATAAAGTTACTTAATGTCTAGTTACTATGTTTTTAGTAAGTTAGTAGATGTTCATGTTTCGAGTAAAGGTTTTCGTAAACCGGATATGACATTATACATTTTCTCGCATTTTTCTCAAAAACTACGGGGAGTAACGGTACAGTTCTTTAGGCATTTTTTATGTATTCCAAACAACGAATCTGGCTGTGCACAGTTTATACGATCTTGCTGGGACGTATACACTTTAAAAAAAACGGTGCACCGAGAAGATGTAATATGAATTGGATATTAATTCATATGTTTGTAGGTTTCGACAGAAAATACAAAATTTTAAAGTTTAGCGGCCAATGAATAAATGTGTGTCGCTGCAGCTCAACTTATTTGCACAACTAGCGGGATATTTAAGAGGAGAATATTCGATTCCAGGTCATAAATTCTTTGCGAATTTCATTCCGTGTATTTAGGTAGACATTAACAGGTGCGCGAAAGATATGTGCAGATGTCAGCATTTGAGAAAGGACATGTTTGGTTCAAAGAACGCGGTTGGTCTAATTGGTGAATAACTCGATATTTAGACAGGATCGGTGCCACAATTACACTATTTTGGGAGGTATGGGTGAACCACAGACGAAAACAGCATCAAAAAGGAAGCGGTCGGCCTAGAGAAACGGCAGAACATAAGGACCGAGCAATCGTCAGAGCGACATTCAAAGCCCCAGATGCATCATTATCAGCAACTGTACTTGCAACTAGTGCTTCAGTGGCCATAAGGACCACTCAAAGGCGGCTCACAAAAAGGTCATGATCTGAGGTCATGGCGCTCCTTGCGCCGACTGACATTGTCCTCTGTACAACGACAAGACCGTTTGCAGTGGTGTCGGGCTCATTCGAATTGGAATATTACTGACTGGAGTAGAATAGTCTTCAATGATGAGACTATTTTACTCCAAAGATTAGATGATTTCAGCGCTTTGAACTGAGCCCCGATGTCCAGTGAAGACGTGCCTGGACACTTCCCGACAGCAGAGGGCACCAACCTGACTGTCTTCCGGCATACAGGACAATCAGGAGTAACGGTCTGGAGCGCCATTGCATTTCATAGTTCGCCCCTTTTGGTTGTCATCTGTGGCACCCTTACAGCACAGCGGTACGTCGACGAAGTTCTATGCCCCGTTGTGTTGCCCTTCTTATCAAGTCATCATGGGCTTACATTTCAGCAAGACAATGCCCTGCCCCACACTACACATGTTTCTACTTGTTTCTGGTTGTCTTCGCCCTTGTTGAACGCGACCTTGGCCAGCAAGGTTACCGGATCTCTCTCCTATTGTGTACGTTCGGAGCATTATGGGCAAGGCCCTCCAACCAGCTCGGGATTTTGACGATCTAAAGCGCCAGTTGAACAGAATTTGGTACGATATCCCCCAGGACGACATCCGCCTTCTCTATCAATCAATGTCAAGTCAAATAACTGCTTTCATAAAGGCCAGAGTTGGATAAACGCATTATTGAGTTTTTTTTACTTTGTGAAGCTCTATTCACTTGAATAAATCATCCATTTTTTCTCAAATTGTAATAATTTGTTTTTGGTACATATACATTACATCTACCAATTTTCGTCTCATTCGGGTAAACTCCTTCTCGGTACGTCGTGTTTTGGTATAAGAGTGTATATATATATATATATATATATATATATATATATATATATATATATACATGTATATATATATATATATATATATATATATATATATATATATATATATATATATATATATATATATATATATATATATGTATATATATGTATATGTATATATATATATATATATATATATATATATATGTATATATATATGTATATATGTATGTATATATATGTATATATGTATATATATATGTATATATATATATATATATATATATATATATATATATATATATATATATATATATATATATATATATATATATATATATATATATATATATATATATATATATGCATACGGATATGTTTAGGATAATCCTGTAAAATGAAGGTCTGAAAAGCTTTGAACGCTTTGACGAAGATAGTTTGTATACTACGATGATTTCATGCAAACAATCGTAAAGCATCTTATAACAATATGTTACATTCGGTTCAGGTTTTTTTACCTCTTCCTGTGAGTCATCGTCAAAGACATACCACAACAAGACCGATTTGAACTAGAAAGGAACTGGAAAGGACTTCTCCCAACCAATAGTCCATTGGTTTGGGGATTCTGACCTCCCGCCGTTCTGGAATGCACTCCTGTTTTTTCTCCTTGAGGCAGTCTGATTTTTTTAGAGGACAAGGTTGTGACCAGAGGAGAGTAGAAGGAGAACGCTGCTGGCATCCACAGCTTGAGGGATAAACCTTTTCAGGAAAATCATCGCCATATTGTTTTTTAGGGCCGACGCCGACTCGAGATTTGTGTTCGATATCTACAAATGATAAATTGATTCAAGTTGAATTCCTTAGGCATTTACTTAATTGTCTAAATTCATTTAATCAAGATATATTTGTCCATGTGTTTATTAATGAGTCTAGCTTTCTTCTTTTTCAAACTCTAGGCAAACGTAATAACATTTTTACACATCTATTTTATGATTAGAATAGTGTCACAATTCCTACTTTTTTGCTTACAAGTCTTTGTTTATGTTTTCTTTGAGACCTTACACTCTATTTAAACTTGAGGGATTATTTTTTAATCTTATTTTATTCTTAAACATTTCTATTATATATGTGTATGTATGTATGTGTGTGCGTGCGTGTGTTATATCAAAATAAATCTATTAAGTTTCAACCCTTACTGAACTACTTTTTCTACAAAGTTTGTGCCACATGTTTTATAGAAGTCACTTATAAATTTCTTTCCTTAAAATATTTTCAAATCTTTCCTTGTTTCTTAGAAACTATTAGAAAGGAATATAAATTTTCACTTTGTTCATAATCATATACTTTACTATCATACTTTACTAATCATAATCTATATATTGATCATAATTATATGCTTATTTGTATATTAACTTAAATCCCTTTGTCTTATAATTTATAATAATTTGGTAGTTTTGAGAAAACATTTACATGCAGTTATGTTGCCGTTGCTCAGAATTACCTATCATTACCTCCGTTTTCTCTATATTTTTCCTTAATGCTTCCGTGAGTTTATTCCTGTTAATAGACTTATCACATAGTTGATCTTATTGAGAAAAATATTTTTCAAGCTCTTAGCCTTTTTTATTACAAGATTCTTTATTACATGATATCTGCGATTTTTCCTGTCGCTTGAGTACACCTAAAATTTCCGACTAAGTTTAACGCTTATTTTTTTTTAAATTATGATTTAGTATTAAATTTTTGTAATGAATTAGAATATAAAACACATTTTAATTGACAAATAATATTCAGCTGTCAGCTATCAGAATTTTTCCGTACACTATACTAACTTACTGATAATTGTACAATTATACGAATTATTTACGAAACTTACGAATTTTAGGGCCAAACGATGGCCGAATGGTCAGGGTGCTGGCCTTCGGAACCGGATTTTCTGGGTTCGAATCCCACTATAGCATGGATGTTCGTAGCCGTTCGAAATCGGCTGTAAGCTGTAGGTCCCGGTCTCATTAGCCCTCGTGTTGCAAAAAGTAGACCGTAGCTCCAAAACCAATGTATACGAATCTTTGGTAATTTTTTTATAAAAAGGGAACATAATACCGTCATACATTTTTAGTTTGGTGTAGGTTGGAATACTACGGTCTACCTTTTTGTTACACGATGATTAACGAGATAGGGATCTCCAGCAGGGAGATTGGAACCCACGAACTGTGGTACCGACGAGCAGAACTGTAATGCACCCACTTTTCAGGGGCGCTGTACTAGCTTGGGACTTGCCCTCCTACTTTACTGAGACAGGTGTGTTCGGTCGTTCGGAGGATGCATTAAATTACCACCAAAAATTTAAGGACAACAAATAACGTTTATTTACAACATTGATGAAAAATTAAAGCGTAAACAAAAATAACATAGTTCTGAGTCTCGGATCCTGTCTTAATCAGATGAGATGGCTGAGCGTTTCATACCCAGACTAAAATTCTCTCGCTACTAAACAGAGAGATGTCTCCAGGTCGCAGCCTCTATCTCGACTCCACTGCCGCAGATCTTCTCTCCCTTCCTCGGGGGGTCAGCTTCTGTAAACTTGAGCCCTTCCGAAAAGGGAAAATCCTTTTTGATGCCCTTCAAAAACAAACAAGCGACACATCCGAAAAACCTTATCAGCACCACTTAGCCGATCGGCTCCTATTTCCTCAAGGAACGCCGGGTGAAAGGGGTCAATGGGGGAGATTTTGCAGATATCATGAAGGGCTCACATATGCGAAATTTACTTAAAATAATTTAGAGCGGACATTAAACCAGTAATGCCCGAGTCATTTCTTCTGATTATATATCAATGAATATCTTAAATATAAGATATTATAGACTGCACGATGTGAAATAACCATGAAATTCAGCAACTTCGCAACTTGTCCTAATGAAGCTGGCAATACAGACACTATATATTCCTTTATGCCAATACAAGACTGAGAAGCTGTTACTCAGTTATATCCACCCAAGGTGCACGTGTTGCGTAATATATGCTACGAACGCGAGTAACATTACCACCTGTGGGTCCTCGTAATTTAGAAGCAGGGACTAAGCAGAAGATCCCCAGGCTTGGCCTGTCATCCCCAGAAGTATCGTTTGAGAACTTGGGGACATTGTGACCACAAACATATTTTTGTGTCCCCATCACCTTTAACGAACACTGCAGATCTTAGGCCGGTTCGAGTTCCGAACCAGCAACCTTTCAATTACAAGATCGCTGTCTTTGCCGACCATTCTGTGTATATGTTTTAAAGAAATTCACATGATGAAACCAATGTAATCAGAGTAATGAGGAATTTAACACATTGTGTGCTGGTACATTTCGCAGTGGAATTGTACCGGTACCGGCGTTTTGCTCGTAAATTTAGTTATTCAATTAAATCTCAATAGATCGAAAATTATTTAATTTTTTAACCAACTTTTCGTATTTTATATCGAAATATATAAACAAATATATAAATAGAAATATATAAATAACAACCATAAGATTTTTGTAAACAAAAATTATATCTTTTAGTGCATACATTTATAATAGTATCGAAAATATGAAAAATCAAATAGAAATAGTTGTATATAGTTTTAATTTTTTTCGAATTATGTTATATATAAACATTTTTACATTATAAAAAAATGAAAAGAGCAATCATAAAACTAATAATGTAAATACTAGTTTTTATTTGTCTAAATTTGTCCAGAATCTATTTAGTAGACAAGAACATTCGGTTTTGTTTTTCTGTTTATACCGTTATATTTTTGTACCCACGAACAAACTACGTTGCTACACTTACCCGTACTAGTACTTGTCTCGTGCTCAAGTATCAATCTTCAGAAAACTCACTAGTACGTGTCCCGCATACAATGTGTTAATTGGGTATATTTTCAATTCCAGAGTAAAGTAAATCAGATGTTTATAAGGCTGGCTCTAACTAAAAAAATTAGCTACATATATAGTGCAGAACAGGAGTTTCCAACTTGTGAGATCGCAAGAGCCACATTGATATACTTATGTATGAACATGGGCCGCAATTTTATAATTGTACTTTCATAATTGCAATATTTTAAAACTAATTATTCCTCTGCACAATATTTATCAGTTATAATAATTTGAATTGACACTGTCTATTCATATTTTAAAATTATTTTCTTGGGTAAATTTATAATCCTTAAACATTTAGCGTTAAATTTAAAATACACTAGACATATATTTATGTATGAACGTGGGCCGCAATTTTTTAATTGTACTTTTATAATTGCAATATTTTAAAATTAATTATTTCTCTGCATAACATTTATCAGTTTTAATAATTTGAATTGACAGTGCCTATTAATATTTTTAAATTATTTTCTTAGATGAGTATATAATCCGTGAAAATTTAACGTTAAATTTAAAATACACTAGACATATATTTACCTGTAAACGTGGGCCGCAATTTTATAATTGTGTTTTTATAATTGCAATATTTTAAAACTAATTATTTCTCTTCATAATATTTATCAGTTTTAATAATTTGAATTGGCAGTGTCTATTCGTATTTTAAAATTATTTTCTTAGGAATTTATAATACGTAAGCCTTTAGCTTTAAATTTAAAATATACTAGACACACATTTATGTATGGACGTGGGCCGCAATTTTATAATTGTACTTTTATAATTGAAATATTTTAAAACTAACTATTTCTCTGCATAATATTTATCACTTTTAATAATTTGAATTGACACTGTCTATTAATATTTTAAAATTATTTTCTTGGATGAATTTATAATCCGCAAGAATTTAGCATTAAATTTAAGATACACTACATATGTATTTATGCATGAACATGTGCCACAATTTTTGTTTTGTATTTTTATATTTGCAATATTAATTTTAAAATAAATTATTTTTCTGCATAATATTTATCAGTTTTAATAATTTGTATTGACAGTGTCTATTAATATTTTAAATTATTTTCTTGGATAAATTTATAATTCATAAGCATTTAGCGTTAAATTTAAAATACGCTAGACATATTTATGTATGAACGTGAGCCGCAATTTTATAATTGTATTTTTATAATTGCAATACTTTAAAACTAATTATTTCTCTGCATAATATTTATCAGTTTTAATAATTTGAATTGACACTGTCTATTAATATTTTAACATTATTTTCTTGGATGAATTTATAATCCTTAAGGAGATTTTACCACTGGCCCGTCCTAACACATACAGCAACTGATAACATAGTCCCCACGACAGCAACCACGACAGCTATAGAGCTGCAGCTGACCTACGAGAGGCACGGCATGGTTCGAAGATTGCTTTGGTCAACTCCGGTAAGGAACAAGCGCTACAGAGCCACGTTCTGATCTACCAGAGAAGACACTCGAGAAAGATCACTCAGGTCAACCCCGGGCTCGTGACACCCGTATATACCTAAAGAAGGTCTACCCCTGAGGTTGTCTTTCATTTAGCACTACCCAGAGGACACATACGACTTGAAGCTCGTGGCGCTGTCCCCCTATAATCCTTAAGCATTTCGCATTAAATTTAAAATACACTAGACATATATTTATGTATGAACGTAGGCGGCCGCAATTTTATAATTGTACTTTTATAATTGCAATACTTTAAAATTAATTATTTCTCTGCATAATATTTATCAGTTTTAATAATTTGAATTGACAGTGTCTATTAATATTTTAACATTATTTTCTTGTATGAATATATAATCCATGACAATTTAGCGTTAATTTTAAAAAACATTAGACATATACTTCTATATAATCAGCTATTTCAAGTGCTTTCGTGTGAGTTTCGATATCCTTTGCAAAATGAGCTACCGCGGCTAATAACCTTAAAATATAATAAAAACTGATGGATTAAATGGAAAGAGATAAAATTGTGTATAATGTAAAGGCCCCTCCACACTATGATCCACTGCAAGCCATCACCACCGTCTGGAGGGGCTTTGCTTATCGTGGCCGATAGCGGCAGACGATAAAATAGCCTTGGCGGACGATGGCTTCGGAGGCGGTTTTTCTCCAAAGATCAAAGGCAGCCAGATGCGCAACTAAAGTGCGCAGTAGACTCTATGGACGAATCAATGAGCTCAGCTCATTTAGTGGCCCAGCGTGTGGATGCGACCCGTGAACCATCGTTCGAGGTCAGCATCAGGAAGTGGTGAACAACTGGCCATAGTGTGGAGGCTACGTAAAATAGCCTTGGCGAACAATGGCTTCGGAGACGGTTTTTCTCCAAAGATCAAAGGCTGCCAGATGCGCAGTAGATCCTATGGACGAATCCAAGAGCTTGGCTCATTTAATGGCCCAGCGTGCGGATGCAACCCGTTAACCATCGTTCAAGGCCACCATCAGGAAGTAGTGAACAATTGGCCACAGTGTGGAGGCTACATAATAAGTGTACAAGGAAGTCATGTGGTGTGGTGAGACACCATATATTTTAATTATTGCTTATTTCACGTCCAATTGCACCCGCTGTTATTGCTGGCAATCCTAAATACAGTGGAAACCCAACAATATATTGAGAAACCCTGACTTACAATATCAGTTTATGATCAGGAAATGTTTACAATAAATTGTATTGAATCGTTTTCTATCACGATGTTTAGAATTTTATTATCGACCAGTTGAAAGCGAGATTCTGACGTCAGTCTTTTAAATTGATAGCCGAACAAAAAAAAAACGCAGACTGGATAGAGACTAGTATATCTGCCAAGGCCAGCTGCACAGAGAGAGGGATTCGCGTTTTATGTCAGTTTTACTTTTGCTCATGCTTAATTTACATTGTTTCTTCACTTTACAGTAAAACATTCCCGATAGAAAATTGTTCGTGTAGGAGACTAACTAAAGGTACATTTTCACTTTTTATATACATTTCTGCTCGTTTCATAATAAGCTGTAAATATTATATCAAATTAAATATTAAATATTTACTGAATGCAATCATTAATGTTATATTTCCAATGTCATTTTTATTTTATATCAAATTTCGTAATTTTTGATAACACATTACAGAGCTGAAATTTCTTTCATTCTAACATCCTTTTTTTAAATAATTATAAAATAAAAAGTTTACTAAGTTAGAATACAAGTGCTCCTAGGTTATTAATATGAGTTTAACTTTATAAAAATTATTTAGGTATAAAATATGAAACAATAAAGTTTGAAATATATATATATATATATATATATATATATATATATATATATATATATATATATATATATATATATATATATATATATAATATATAAATATATATATATATATATATATTTCAAAACAGGTTTTTAATTTTTTTTCTCCTTAAAAGTATCAGAATCCTTCAAAGTTTTGTCTTACAAAATAAAATAGATATTGTACTTCAGTTAGCTATAAAAATTTAGTTTTTAATATCCATAATTCAAAAATTATCTTGAGATAAGTAAATTTCTTTATTTTCATTTGATTTAAATCTTTTATGTTATGTAAAAAAATCAGTTTTTAAACAACATAAGATAATAAATCAAGTAAGTTGGAATTGATAAAAATAACTTATTCTGGTCAATTAGTTTTAACTGAAGTGCATTCTTAAATTATGTACAATTCAGTCAAATTAAAACCCGTACACTATATTTTTCTCTGTTCAGTTCTATATTTTTATAGTTAAAAGAACTAAAAAACAAACTAAAATTACGATGTAATAAATGATATCTAATAGAAGCTAATTATCATTCTTCTGTGAACTTCGAATATATTAATGCGAGTGTTAATATTTTATTTTATAACGTAATAAAGGCTAATTTTTAAAAATCTTCGATTTTATAACAGTTTTTTATGTTTTTTTTTAAATTTAAAAATATTAGATTCCTTTTAGAGATCAGTCTGTGTAACTGATTGACTAACCAATGCTAGTACTATCTCGTTTTATATGTATTTTTGCTCATTTAATAATTAACGGTAAAGGATTTATTGAATTAAATATAATATATGTATTAAACGTTTTGTAAATGCAATATTATATTACTGATGTTAATGTCATAATCTAAACTTTCATAATTCCGAATTATTTACAGATATTACTCATAATATTTGATTCTGTATTCAGTACAGTTCGTTTTAATGATGTGCATAACAAAGTTAATAAATTTTCCGTGCTTAAATTGAAATATCCATGTACGTGACCAGTCTAGTTAAAAGGTTGGTTAGCTAAAAATTAGGCTGTCTCCTTTTACACACACACACACACACACACACTATATATATATATATATATATATATATATATATATATATATTTATTTATTTATATATATATATATAATATATATATATATATATATATATATATATATATATATATATATATATATATATATATATATATATATATGTATATATATGTATATATATGTATATATATATATATATACATCTTATATATATATATATATATATATATATATATGTGTGTGTGTGTGTGTGTGTGTGTGTGTGTAATATATCAAAATAATTATGCTTAAATTATCACTTTAAAGACCTCATCTGTCCCATTCTAATTCCTTAAAATCTATTTTCCGAGACACAAAATGTCTTAATTCTGGAGTGACCGCCACTTAAAATTCTTCCAATATATTTTCCAAAGCTTTCTCTGCAATAGATGTGAATTTTTTGTCTCCTCACGTCATCGCTAGCAAATGATTTCGTTTTCACATCCGATTTAAGTTCCCTTTTCCTGCTCCAACAGCAACTAAGCTGCTTTGTCTGAGAAATATTTCGCCTCCGTCTCGCTCTGGGTTCCATACCTGTTTCCGCGATGTGCATTTTCTTGTCTGCCATTGACTTTTGAAGATGTCTTTTTATCAGCCCCTCAATAAAGATTTAAGTTGATCTCGAATTGCGCGTTCTCTTTCAATGAAGCCACGACTGATTTATTCAGTATAAGTTAATCGCTTAGGCTTCTCCTTACCCAGTAGCCCGAGCAAGTAAAAAGAATAGGAGCTATAATTCCATGTGACCGGCCGTTTAAATCTCCGTGGTTACACACACACACACGCATATATGTATATATATATATATATATATATATATATATATAAATATATATATATATATATATATATAGTATAATATATATTTACTATTTTATATATATATTTATATATATATTTATAATATTTATATATATATATATATATATATATATATATATATATATATATATATATATATATATATATATATGTGTGTGTGTGTGTGTGTGTGTGTATGTGTGTGTGTTCGCGTGTAAGGAAAATTCTCATGGGCTTTCTAACTTAAATCTAGGGTAAAATTTCCGCGTCATTTTCCATTCCCCTTTTTAACCCCTAACATAAATTGGCCACTGGGACTACAGTTTACGCCCTCAGAGAAGGGGCCAGACCAATTATAAACCTACATGGCTGTAATACTAGACTCAAGACTCGAGTTGGTGCTACATGGGCCCCTGGTTTTTTTTTTTTTTTTTTTTTTTTTTTTTTCGGCGGCCGAAGACGGACACCCCGAGAGAGGGTTGACAAGCCCTGTTCCAGGGAGGTTTAACAGGAGAGGGCGAAGGATGCCACCCCCGCCAGCGCCAGCTGCGGAAAAGGACATTTTTCCCGTGAAGGCGAAAGCTTGACCGAGGGGGGGATTCCACCCCGGCTCTCGCGAAGAGGAAATGAGAGATGCCCGGTCGGAACGACGGATAACGGACATTCTTGTGAAAGGAGCTGAGACCGAGAAAGGTGTTTCCGCTCGGCACTATTTGTTTTTTCCTCGGTCTTATTTGAGCCCTGTTTTTGAGTATGACTTGGACTGTACATATGTCTTAACGGAATTTGTAAAATAAATGTTTAGTCAAGAGTTGTGTCACTGCAGTGATAGTTTGTCGGCAGAATAGGCTTTAATCGAACCCAAGATACATCCTCCAGACACCATAGGCGAGCAGGTATAGGAATTAGGCGTGCAGACATCGCAAAGTGTAGTCTGGGACGCACGAGGCGTTGACAATTTGGTGATCATGAGTGGTGTCTGTGCCGACAAGTTGATCTCTTCAAGTCAAGAGGACTGAAGGACGGAGAGAAAGCGAACAGCAGCGTGCTACCAGAGAGTTCAACGAGACAGCATGAGTAATGAGGAAAGCTACCGGAAAACCTGAACAGCGAAACCAGGCCCGAGCATCGTGTCATATCCGATAATCCAGGCCGATCATCGTGGCATCGTCGTCGGGAAAGGTAGATGCATGAATTTTCTTGTTTCTCAGTTTCTCTTGCGTGGTTGTGTCGATTTGGGGTGCAACGGAAAACTCACGAATCGTTAATTGTGTTATGATTTTATTGATATTATTAGTGTGTTTTTTTCTCTTTTAATTGTTTAAAAAATTTATTTTTGAATAACTTAAACAAGTTTTTGCTAAGGTGCTGGCAGGTTAAAGGTGCATAAGTTGCATGATTTTTTTTATTTGGTTTCTTCTGTATTGTTTGTTTATTATTACTGTATTTTTTATCTCTGTAAAGTTTGGAACTTTTTTTTTTGTTTTATCTCTTTTACTCGGGTCATTAAGTGCATTTGGAAATGGCATTCTTAACGAGGGAAAAGAAAGCGGATCTCATGCTTCTAGCGAGAGATATGGGAAAGGAAATTTCCGGAGAGGCAAAGAAAATACAGTTGAGGGACTCTATTTTGAGTAGTGATTTTGATGAGGAAACTATAAAAAATTGGCTAGAAGGGATTAAAGAGGAACGAGCAGAAGAGAGAGAAGAGGGGGATAAAATCAGGGCACACGAATTGGAAATGGAAAGGCTAAGGGTGCAAGCATTGGAAACTGAGAGAGCAATGGGAAACAGAAGCAGTTAAGCAGTAATGACGGGGGTAGCCAGGAAAAATCGGTGGATGAAATAATTCGTACCATACGATTACTCACTGTCAAGGTTCCTTCCAAACCGTAGGGGTGGAATTTCTTCTTTTCCAGTTTAGAAAAAGCATTTGCTTTCGAAAAGGTAGCAGAGGAGCTAAAGGCGAGAATTTTGTTAGGTCTTTTGGGAGAGAAAGCCGCAAATTTATTCTCAGAATTGGAAAGTGACCAATATAATGATTACGAAGTGGTTAAAAAACTAGTGTTAAAAGAATTTGAACCATCGCCGAAGGCGTGTCTTGAAAATTTTTGGAAAGCTAGGCGGAATGCGGATGAAAATTTCATGCAATATGCTTCACGTTTAACAGCGGCGTGGAACTACTATTGTAAATTGAGGGGGGCACATGATTTTGAAACGGAGAATCAATTGATTGTGGCAGATAAAATTATGTCGTCTTTGGATGGAGAAACTGCGGCTCATATTCTTGTGAGGCAGGGAGAATCCTGGTTTAAGCCGAAGGTGTTAGCCCAGGAATGCGACCAGTTTTTCTCAGCTGCGGGAAAAAGTTACTTTTTCACGGCGGGGAGCGAAACGATGAGGAGAGATAATGGCTATTTGAAGGGAGCTTATAGTGACCGTAGGAGGAAAAGTGTCACAGAAAGGGAGACGGGTTGTTTCGCCTGTGGAGCTAAGGGGCATTTCAATAGGGACTGTCCGAACGGAGGCAGGGGGTTGAAAAGAAGCCAGAGCAATAAACAGGCCAGCTCTAATTGCTTCGCTTGTGGATCGAAGGACCATTATAAAAGGGACTGTCCGAAAGAGGATAGGGGGTTCGAAAGGAACCAAAGTAATAAAGAGGCCACGGTTAATAGGGCTACTGAAATGGAAAAGGATGAGTACAAAGAGAATGGATGGAAAGCCCGGTGGATGTGGAGGAAACTCAAGAAAGAGTTGTCATCGCGAGTGTTCGCTCTTTCCCAGAGAATGATGTGATAACGCGGGGGAAATTACAATATGTAAACGTTAAAATAAATGGGAACCCGGTTAGAGCATTGTTAGACTCTGGGAACGAAATAATGGTGGTAAGGGGGATATATTAGGGAAAGGCAATTTTAAGAACTTGCTTAGTATATGCCTGAAAGGAATTTTTGGACCACCGGTGAGATGTCCGCTTGTTGGAATTAAATTGTCTCTTAATGAGGGAGATAAGTCGTTGCGTTGCCCGACAGAGGTAGCATGCGGGGTGGCTAAGAATTTAGATTATGACATGTTAATTCCACCTGATATCCTGAAGCAGTTAACGGGGAGTGTGAACTTAAATGTAAACCAAACACAGGAAAAGGACACCAATGTAATAATAGAAAGAGTAAGGGTAAGCCTAGATTTGAGCCACACAGGTGTTTTTAAGTCAGCGGAGAAAAGGGAATTCCAAAATCGGGGTAACAAAAATGCTGCTAAACAAATTTACCACCTGGGTCATAAAGTTGGATGGGGAAGACAAGATCCGGGGGAAGAGAAAGAAAGGGTATTGAAAATTTAAATCGGCGTAAAAATAAAAAGGAAGTGAGATCTGTGACTTCGTTTGGGGGATACCTTGAGCAGAAAGACAAATAGGGGAATTTCAAACCAATGGGTTTCGGATCCCGAAAGTTGGAAAATGGGCCAGCATTGAAAGGGAGGCATAGGACATTCTGTTCTCGCTGTCAAAATTCAAAAATGGATTTTGGGTTGAAAAGCAGAGAAGGCTTATAGAAAAGCAGAGAAGGATCATATTCACTTAAAACTCACCTCGGAAATGGTCACCTAGCCGTGAATGCCTTTTAAATTTCTCGTGTGAAGCAGAGATGTAATTAATTGTATTGTTAATTTACCTTTGAGTGTTTTTTTAGTAGAGAATAAGTATA
>CM063506.1:27978936-27993936 GCA_032207245.1 Pardosa pseudoannulata
GACATGGATATTCTTAACCAATTGAAATCAGATTTAATTTGTAGATCCGATTTCATTAGTCTTCGTGTAGCAAACCATATACCGTAGCTCTCCAAACCAAACCATAAGTTGCTCACATCTGCATTAAAATATTCTAAAGCCCCTACATCAGTCGACATATATAGTCAAATATTAGATTGTAAACTGAAATTTGTATGTAAAATTCACATACAAAATGTCATCCCTGTAGCGCATTAGATTTCTGAATTTGGTTTACATGTGCAAGTATTGTTCTTAAACAGATTTTTAGAGAAAAAAAATCAGGACTACTTAGATTTGGGTTCCTCTTGGCAAATTTGCGAAAATATTGGCGATATTTACTAAAACACAAAGGTAATCCCTCCAAACATTGTATTTCTTGCTTTTTCTGGCGACTTTAATTAATGCTCAGTGCGCCATCGTAATAGAATTTTATATTCTTACTTAATTAAAGAAAACGACTTGAAAGCCGGACATTTATATTAATCGGCAATTAATCATTTAACAGTTTACAAACGCAGCGGCTCCGAATTATTAAAAATCAGCCATAGTGAACCATTAATGGTTTGTTACATCTAATTTTTTTAAGCATAGCGCACTTTTAATATATAAGAAAAGAGTTACACTAGGAGACTTGGATGTAAATATCATATAAATCATAATATAGATATAGATTGTTTGGACACGGTGAGAGCAGGAGAAAATGTTAGGCGACCATACTTAAACCATTATCGGAACCCAGTTCTTCAGTCAAGCCGTAACATCAATTAGTAAATACTTGTGCATAACACAAAACACTTAGATGTGAAATTCATACATTTTAGAGGTCGAAATCTAATGTATCTTCTTTTGGATGATTAAATAAATCGACTGTTAAAACTACCAGAAATATTTGTTGAATAACAGAATTTGCCCATACAGTTCTGCGTAATTTGAAGGCTATTTTATTAGGGGAGCTCCAAATCTAAGCGGCCAACATTCCTCCCTAGGAACAACACAATCATGCAAAGTAGGCTCTCGTAGAAGCAGGGACCAAGCAAAAGACCCCAGAATTGGCCTACCACCTACATAGGTACCTTTTGGGAACTTGGAAGACATTGTGACTACGAACCTACTTTACGTTTTTAGTGAGGACGGCAGATGCTTTGACCTGTTCGAGCCCCGAATCCGCAATTCTCTACTTACGAGATTGCTACTTTTGTCGACTTAGCTACGACGGCAATAATTATCTTTAAAGTTTGACTCTCAAAACTGATATTCCATTACTGACAACTGAAATCTTGTTCTTAGTGCCTCGTACTGATTAAATCCCATTTTTTTTTATTTTCTGTTGTAGGTAGATGATTCAAATTTAAATATTTACGACGTTTGACGCTTTGGCGTACTGTTGTTCAAGGATCATTTTCAATAAATTGGCCAATTTTTAGTAAATAACATTGAAAATGTCTTGATTTATCGTGTATTTATTTCTTACAATGCATAATTGATAAGGAAAGTAAACATTTTTCAAACGGCGGTCTTCATGTCAAATTTTTTTTATATTTTTTCCTCTGTATATCAGGAATTGCCATGCAGGAAGTCCGTGAGAACTGCATTCCACTTTTTCATATTATAAAGAGTACTATACTTACGGTACTTCCTTTCTCCCGTTTTCTTGTTCCGTGAGAATCACTCGATCTAAAGGTTAACATTCAGTATAAGATAAAGCATTATTTTCAATTGCTTGCAATGCATTTCGTATCTAACTCCTAAGATGAACAATATTCGTATAGCATCCACAAAAACAAAATCTAACTTTCACAGTTTCTACATTTACTGGCTCTTTAATAAAATCTGTTGTATCACTTTTTTTTAAATAAATCGACGGACCAGCTGCTTTTTTTCCTTTTTTTAATTTCACGCATGCGCAGTAACAGAGTATTTACATTTCATTATAATATCCTCTTTTCAAATTAAGTTTCTAAATCTTGATTTGCACCATTATGTTTTATTAGCAAAACTACATCTTTTCCGTGGGTAAGCAGATGATATAAACTTTGGAAATTATGAGGATAAAACTTGAAAAAAAATCGTCAATGTTTATTGTGTGACCTGTACTTCCAGAATTCATGTAAACATTGCCAATAGTCAGATAAATATAATGCAATAGCTGAAAATTATTTTCAGCTATTTATGATATAGGATAATTTTTTTTAGATAGATTTAAGTAGATGATCCCTTAAAACTCCCCAAAAATGGTCCCTTAAAGTAACCGAAACTTTACTGGTACCTTTAATAAGGTTCTCCCATAATAAAAAAAAAATCAGAATCAGAAAGTAGGGTACAATGTTAACACATTGTATGCTGGACACTTACTAGTACGTTTTCTGACGATTGATTCTTGAGCGCGGGACAAGTACTAGTACGGGTTAGTGTAACAATATGGCTTATTTGTTGGTACAAAAATAACGGTATATACAGGAAAACGAAGCGGAATGTTCTTGTCTACTACATAGATTCTGGAAACATTTAGACAAATAAAAACTAGTTTTTACATCAGTCGATGAGGAACCACAGAACGGAAAAAAATTAAAACTATATACTACTATTTCTATTTGATTTTTCATATTTACGATACTATTATAAATTTATCCACTAAAAAATATATTTTTTGTTTACAAAAATCTTATGGTTGTTATTTATATATTTCTATTTACATATTTGTTTATATATTTCAATATAAAATACGAAAAGTTGGTTAAAAAATTAAATACTTTTGGTCTATTGAGATTTAACTGAATAACTAAATTTACTCGCAAAACGCCCGCTCGGTACAATTCCGCTGCGAAATGTACTCGCACACAATGTGTTAATAAACCCACACATCAGAAAGAAAGACCTCGACAAATATGATTTCAAAACAAATTCACTTAGAGATTCGATGTTTTTAGGGGAAAAAATTATAGCTAACAGAAAAGGAAGAGGATAACCCTCCCCCAATGCAAACCTTAAAAATTGATCAATGAAAAAAATCGGTGTCGAGATTATATAAATTAATTCAATAACATCGAGACAGGTAGTTGGTAACAATCATTTTACATTCTTATGGATACAAGAAATCCATACAATTATTCGATTCAGTTTAAAAGCGTAATCATCACGTTTGTCATATATTTTAAAAGAAATAGGCTTAAGTTCATGAATTGTAATCTTTAAATCTAAAAAATCAAACCACATTGTTCTTGTCTACTACATAGATTCTGAAATGTAAAAATGTTTCTATATAACATATTTAAAAAAAATTAAAATTATATACTACTAGTTCTATTTGATTTTCATATTTACGATACTGTTATAAATTTATCGACTAAAAAATATATTTTTTATTTACAATAATCTTATGGTTGTTATTTATATATTTCTCTTTACATATTTGTTTATATATTTCAATATAAAATACAAAAAGTTGGTTAAAAAATGAAATAATTTTCCATCTATTGAGATTTAACTGAATAACTAAATTTACGCGCAAAACGCCCGCTCGGTACAATTCCGCTGCGAAATGTACTCGCACACAATGTGTTAATAAACCCACACATCAGAAAGAAAGACCTCGACAAATACGATTTCAAAACAAATTCACTTAGAGATTCGATGTTTTTAGAAAAAAAAATTATAGCTAACAGAAAAGGCAGAGGATAACCCTCCCCCAATGCGAACCTTAAAAATTGATCAAGTAAAAAAAACGGTGTCGTGATTATATAAATTAATTCAATAACATCGAGACAGGTAGTTGGTAACAATCATTTTACATTCTTATGGATACAAGAACTCCATACAATTATTCGATTAAGTTTAAAAGCGTAATCATCACGTTTGTCATATATTTTAAAAGAAATAGATTTAAGTTAATGAATTGTAATCTTTAAATCTAAAAAAATCAAACCACATTGTTCTTGTCTACTACATAGATTCTGAAATGTAAAAATGTTTATATATAACATAATTCAAAAAAATTAAAATTATATACTACTAGTTCTATTTGATTTTTAATATTTACGATACTATTATAAATGTATCCACTAAAAAAATATATTTTTTATTTACAATAATCTTATGGTGTAATTTATATATTTGTTTATATATTTCAATGTAAAATACGAAAAGTTGGTTAAAAAATGAAATAATTTTCGATCTATTGAGATTTTTAACTGGATAACTAAATTTACGAGCAAAACGCGTAAATTCCGCTGCAAAATGTACCCGCACACAATGTGTTAATTTAAGTATGTTGTTTAAATACCCAAAGTTAAAGAACGACACCCCAGGTATTTGTTTAGAACTTTTTTTAAAAAACTGAAATTCCAAGGTGCTCCTAATATTTTTGTTCTTTAATATGCTTATGTATATTTCATGGTTACACAACTATACATTAGCTACAATGTGTATTACGAAAATATACTTAATATAAAATTTATGTATTTACACCCATAACTGTATTTTTCACAAAGTAATTCAAGGTTCATTATAAAAAGTTTAAAAAAAAATTCCTAATAGATACATTTGAAAAACATTATTATCCTACTGTAATCTTTCACCTTGTATTTTATCCTATTATCCTTTTCAGATAATAAATGCTGAAGTTAGCCTTTTTAAATAATCATATTCACAAATACATGGAAGATTCTTATCTAAAGCACATGCAAAAGTCTTATCTTACATGTGCTTTTGAATACATTTGCGCACGTAAAATAAGAATCTTACAGGAGCGTGTAAATATTTTTACATGCTGGCCTTCAGACCCTATCAGACACTCTTTTAAGTGAGTGGTTTTTAATATTCGAAAATTATGCATTTTTTATTCTTATATATCAGTGCTGCAACTGTATACGACCTTATAAATCATATATTTTCAACGGGTCCGTACTGTATACCTTTTAAATTTATTTCTATTTTGTAATTCTTAACACTAGATTGCCCAAGGCAGGCATTTTGACTGTTTTTTAATTTCAATTAGAAAAACAATTATGAAATATAATGACTCAATTTCTTAGAATTTGGTGACTTTTTCTATAACATATAAATGGGTTTATGAATAATTGTAGTTACTTCCGCCCTCCTTTATTATATAATATTAAAAATTAATTTTAAACAAATTTCTTTACATATTTGTTATTTTTTCACAATGCAGTCATTTTGACTGTTTTTGGGCAATATAGGTATACAAGAAATCTCGGGCAATCTAGTGTTAATATATAGATAAATAGACAAAATATGTATAAATAATATCCAACTATATTTTATCATTTGGTATAACTGAATTTTATGAAAGAGGAGGCCGTCGTGTATATATTTTTCTTTTTAAGGTTTTTAGTTGAGAGTGCTAAGGTCTACATTTTTGCAACAGGAGGGATAATGAGACCTGGACCTACAGCTTAAAGCCGATTCCGAACGGCCACGAACATTCATGCCACACGGGATTCGAACCCATGATCTCCAATACCGAAGGCTCTTTCTCTCTCTCTCTCTCTCTCCCCTCGGTGCAAAAGCCCCTAGGGTACCAGGACCTAGGATCAAGGACTAGGTTCCGGTTAGGTGATGAACCTTACGTGGAACCCCCACTGTTTAGTTCCCAAGCATGCTTGGTCCTCAGTTTGTCTACCCATTTTATACATTATTACTTTTAAATCTGCATATTTTACTTTATTATCTGCATTACTCTACTCTACTATTACTATATCTGGAAATTCTTTTCATTGGTATATATAGGTTAAGAAATTATAAAAAAAAAAATACCTTCAATATTATTTTTGCAATTAGTTTCAAAATTTAAGTACTTAACTATAGTAACATTTTTTTTCGTACTCAGGAAGAGTTATCTTATTTGTCTCAATTTCTCCTCATTATAAAAGCTATATTTATGTATTTTTGTTCATTTGAACTTTATGAGTATTCTGACTCTGCATTGGACACTTTTTTCTACTCAAATAGTAGCTAAAACAAAATATTAATTAAAATTTGTGCCTAATGTAACTTGTAAGTACACAAATAAAAAACACACTCAGATAATGAGATAGTTTATTAACAATCTATTTTTTACACATTTTGCACATCGTTATTTTACTACTTTCTTTAACGTTTGTAAGAGGGTCACTCTGAAATTTTTTAGATACGCGTAGATGAGAATTTACAAAATAAAAATAACGGTTTAATTTTAAAATACAAAGTATTTTAACACAGCAGATGGATTTTTACTGACTTATTTCAACTTGTTTAGCGTAGAATAAATTTTAAACAGAAGAGAAAATGGAGTTGAAGCGATATTTTCGCTCTGTGATTTTCTACGATTTTAAAGCAGGATTAAATCAAGAAGAATGATTTCAACGGTTGCAATTGGCCTTTCGTGATGAACCTCGTGCTACTGTATTCAGATGGTTTAAAGAATTTAGAAGAGTTCGCAATTTTTTTTAGGATGTAGAACACACAGGAAGGCCGCCGTCGGCAGTAATCCCGGATAATGTGTCTGCCTACTAAAAATGTTAATGGGTGATAATCGTTGTACGTATCAAATTATACAGAAGGAACTTAACATTGGATATGCAGCCATGCACAAAATTAATGAAGAATTTCATTTGAAAAAAGTAGTTTGCCGTTGGGTACCCCATAATCTAACTGAGCACCAAAAACTGGAGCGTGTCAGAATCAATAAAGAAACTCTTAAATTGTTAAAATGATGGTTGCCACATCATCATTTCTAAAATTGTAACGGATGATGAAACGTATATACTGTTTTTTAACGTTCCAACACGTCAAGAAAGCATAGTATGGGTCTTTAAAAATGATCCTACGCCGACAATGGTGAAAAGACAATGCGCACTGAAAAAAGTGATGTATACCGTTTTCTTCAGAAGTACTGTATTGGTCAAAGCCATCAAGTTGGAAGGACAGAAGACAGTAACAGCAAACTGGTATACCACTAAATGTCTTCCCCCAAATTCTACAAGAAGCGAATTTTAGGGGACTAATGCTTCACCATGACAATGCATCTTCAGATACGGCCGGATTAACAGTTGAGTTTCTTAAACAAAAACAAATTAAAGTGATAGAACATCCGCCGTATTCCCCTGATCTAACTATGTGTGGCTTTTGGTTATTCTTTAATCTAAAAAAGAACTAACATTGACTTCGTTTTCATTCAGAAGAAGAGATTGATGTGGCTATACATGCATTTTTTCCATCTATTCCAAGAAATGAATGGTTTAAAGGCATTTAATTTGTGAAAATTCGTCTACAAAAATACATTGATGTTGGAGGAGACGACTTTGAACACACCTAAAAATTTGTAAATATAATTTTAAAAACCTAGTTGTATCTCAAGAATTTCAGAGTGACCTTCGTTTGAAATGGTAAATTTTCACTTACCTGTGAATAGTCTTACAGAACAAGTAGAAATGCAAATAACCCTAAATGAATTTCTTGCTAAAATTCAATTTTATAATATTTCCTTTTTGATCATGAGATAACAGTATCTATATTAAAAGTAGGATATAAATAAAATTAAAAATTCATTTACTCTTACAGTTTATATTAACTTTATGTTTCATATCTGAGGTTCTGAGATTTACTGTGTTGGCCTAAAATTAAGATCATTAAACAGAATTTTAAAAAGTTGTTGAACCTTTCAATCAAAACTGTATTGTATGCTCCAGAACGATACTTCTCGATGAAAGAGATAACGTTTTACAGCAAGTTCATTGGATTTTACAAAAATTTCCTACTTTTCTAACGGCGATGACGTGATATGGTTAACAAGAGATATTGTTTCATTTGTCCTTCTTTACAGAGGAAAAATTTCATAATTCAGTTCAACTTTCCCATTGTTTACAACTTTTTAATGTCACTTAACAGGTGGCTATGAGCAATTGGTTTTCTGTTTACAATACGAATGTGCAACTATAAAGACTTTAATATAAGTTATTGAAAAACTTTAAAACGACAGATTTGCAACGTCTATTTACAGAAGAATATGATATCAACAGAACAATCAGTATAATTTTCCAAGACAATGAAAATGTCTTATCGCAAATAATTACAACTTATTGCAAGGTATAATCATGTAATAAATCAAAATATCTTATCACACATCAGATTAAACTTCTGAGTCAACAGAAGTTTAAAGAAATATAAAATTTGAGGAAGTGAAAGAAGACTATTTATAGAAAGGAATGCAAGAGACAAAAAGAATGATTTAAAATATCGTAGCAATACAATAAGACATTAACACGTTGACTGCCATGAGAGGTCACCGGTGACCGTCGACGCAGCAAATAATAGGAATTCATAATTATAATAAATATGGATAGTGATAAAACCTCTATATAATAATAGCCTAAGTTATCTGTCCGTCTCTCCTCGAATTAATGAAGCGGTTGCACCTGGAATGGATAGAGGGATCCATATTGGATTCTCCATGAATTGAGGTTAGCAACGTTCGAAATCCCCCTTCCCTCCCTTTCTAGCATTTAATGTCATTATTTCAAGCCCTCTTTTCTCCAGTTAAGAGCAGGCGATTAAATTTATCAATTTGTCACAAATAAATAGGTAAAAAAAACATTTATTTCTGGTATTATGACGTCATTCCTTTAATCATCACATTTAACCATTTCTTATTTTAAATTATTTAAATATCGTCTGCATTATTTTCATACATTTTATCACTGAACTTAGATATTTCGTAAATAATTTTCTTTTCTATTTGGTTTAAATAATAGATTAGGAACATATGTGATAATTTTAAATTTAACCATAGATTATTATTTGTTGCAATGAAAATTTTATCACCGGTCTTAACAACAAATTCTATTTACCTTCAGGGTGTAGTAGGAGTGATAGTTTCATTCCTTTACTTCCATTAATTACTGTAGCAAAAAAAAATTGGGAAGAACTAATTTCGACGTAGCAAAGAAAACTTTGATTTATCTTTCTAAATAAATTCAACGTGATTCTAAACTGCACTCACAGTTTCTGGAGACTTTAGAGGAGTATGAAAATAAACAAATTATTGAGCATGTACCAGATAATTCTCAGCCAGAAAACAAACCATTTTTACCAGCCTCATAGGATACTTTACAATTCAGGAAAATTAAAAATTTTACTGATTCCGTCATATGACGGGCTATATGCTATTTTTTCAATAACACCATTGTTATTATAATGTTTGAAACAGTCTTTTATCAGTGAACTGGAATGACTTATAATCGGGGATCTTCAATCTAAAAGATTTCATTGATTTAATCAACGTACATTGAACTATAGGGAGCATTCAAAAAGCAACATCGCTGATCGCAGTATCACTGATCTAGCTTGCTCGCTGTTTTGGATTTAACTGTACCCCTAGCTATTTGACATCCCTTTCCGAGTAACGCTGTTGAATTTCAGCAAACTTCGGAAGATTTTCCCCTAACCCATATCTTTGAACCAATTACATTCCGCGGTGGTCAATTATCTTTCTAAATGTATTCAACGTGATTCTAAACGGCATTCAAGTATCGGAAGACTTCAAAGCAGTATGAAGATAAACAAATTATTGAGCATGTACCAGATAATTCTTAGCCAAAAAACAAACCATTTTTACCAGCCTCATAGGATACTTTACAATTCTGGAAAATTAAAAATTTTACTGATTCCGTCATATGACGGGCTATATGCTAGTTTTTCAATAATGCCATTGTTATTATACTGGTTTGAAACAGAGTCTTTTAGCGGTGAAAAGGAATGACTTGCAATCGAGGTCTTCAATCTCAAAGTTTCCTTTGATTTAATCAATGTACATTGAACTATAGGGGGCATTCAAATAGCCCCATAGCTAATCGCTGAATCACTGATCTATCTAGCTAGCTTTATGTTTGGAATTTAACTGACCCCTCGCTATTTGACATCGCTTTTCGAGTATCACTGTTGAACTTCCGCAAACTTCGGAAGATTTTCTCCGAACCCACATCTTTGAACCGATTACATTTCGCGGTGGTCAATTATCTTTCTAAATGTATTCAACGTGATTCTAAACGGCATTCAAGTATCGGAAGACTTCAAAGCAGTATGAAGATAAACGAATTATTGAGCTTGTACCAGATAATTGTCAGCCAAAAAACAAACCATTTTTACCAGCCTCATAGGATACTTTACAATTCTGGAAAATTAAAAATTTTACTGATTCCGTCATATGACGGGCTATATGCTAGTTTTTCAATAATACCATTGTTATTATAATGGTTTAAAGAAATTAATGCAATATATCACATACAAAAATTATTTTATTAGTACATGAAAAATATACATTTTATCAGTGCATATTGCGAGGAGACAGAGTGGAACATTCAAAGTGTAACGTCGCAACATACATACACCTCTGTGTTTGTGGGGGCTTAGTAAAAACAATCGCTTAAAGTCCTAGACTTTATTAACTCGACTATCTATAATATATACATGATATAAAACAACATCGTTTGGGAGAGAGAAACAACCTTCTCCACCCTCAAGCCCTGACAATCCACTGTCTTCTTCTTGAAAGACCCCTCGCAAAAGGAGGGGGTGAAAAAGGACTGAGAGCAAGGGAGTGGTCAGTGGACCGGACTCCTCAATGACAGCCGGCATTCCACATACATGTGTGCAGGGACATAAAAATCCGAAACCCCTCTGGGTCTGGAACTAATGCTTTTTCAGGGGAATAAATACCCACGGGTCCTGAGAATGACCGACTCTCTCTAGTTAGTTCTCTTGTGACCAGCTGCCACAAAAGCAAAGAAAAGGCGAATCAACTGCCTTTGGTAGTTTCTTCTCTTTCATATTAATTCGCATAAATCCTACTGAGTTACACGTTTAACAGGAAAATATACAGTGTATATAAAAACTGCGACTTTTCAACCGAATGCCATTCTCATATGGAAATGACTATAAATAAATGCTATTAACCGCCCATTATATTTTTCACTGTAAATAAAATACCGTCACAAACATATTGTTAACTCATCCCCTATATAATAATAGCCTAAGTGATCTGTCCGTCTGACCTCCAATTTATGAAGCGGTTGGACCTGGAATGGATAGAGGCATCCATTCAAAGAGAATAAAGTTTATCTTCTCCTAAACTATCGATCCGATTCTAAAATAAATTGGTATAAATATGCTTCATATCACAGCAAAAATACTGTCGTTTTAAACCGTTCGAAACCCTTCCCTTCTCTCCTTTTTGATCGTTTAATGCCATTATTTCAAGCCTGTTTTCCCCGGTTAGGAGCAAGCGATTAAATGTATCCATTTATCGCATAATAAATAGGTAAAAATAACAATTTTTTTAGCATTGTGACGTCATTCCTTTAAACATCTCATTTAATCATTTCATATTTTAAACTATTTAAATATCGTCTACACTATTTTAGTATCTTTTATCACTGAACTTAGATATTACGTAAATGATTTTCTTTTATATTTGGTTTAAATAATAGATTAGGTACATGTGTGATAATTTTAAATTTAATCATCGATTATTTTTTGTTGCAATGAAAATTTTATTACCGGTATTAACAATAAATTCTTTTCATATAAGTCTAGGAGTCTATTTCACGGACTAATAAATATCTAACTTTTAATTTATATATTTGGAAATTAAGAAGTTTGTTCATTTGTGTGTTTGTTTGTTATACATAACCACACGGTTTGACTAAATGAATTCAATGTGATTCTAAACTGCATTACAGGATCGGGAGACTCTAGAGGAGTATGACGATAAATAAATTATTGAGAGTGAACCAGATAATTCTCAGCCAAAAAACAAACCATTTTTTACCTGCCTCATTGGGTACTTAACAGTTCTGGAATATTAAAAATTTTACTAATCCCGTCATATGATGGGCTATATGCTAGTTATAATATTAATAAGCAATAGTATTTGGACAATTCCCTTTTCAGGTCAATATGGACGTTCCTAAGATCATTTTCAGCCCGGAAAAGAAAAAATCCCTGAAAAAAGCTGGAAGGGAATATTTTTCTGCAAATCATTTCTTTTTAACTGAAAAAGAAATGAAAAAAGCTCAAAAGGAACTTTTTGAGACGGAGGAGATCAAGAGGAGAAAACTTCATGAGCTGAGGAATAACCTTAAAAGTAAGATAAAAATTCTATTTGGCCTGCTTTTGATGGTCCTGAGATGTCCAGAGAGTAAATAGTTATTAAATTAAATGCATTAAATAACGTACATTTTCTCAGCCCTGCACCTACACGATTCAGAAAGTTCACAAGCATCATTCGTTAGTATTTCGTTAGTACCGGTTAGTACCGCAAAAATTTTCTTAAGTACCGAATTTAAAATAAAATTATTGCAATTTTTTATTGAGGTGAAAAGCATTTCTCCAGCTCCGCAACAAAAAATTGCAATAATTTTTTTTTTCAAATTCAGTATTAACGAAAGTTTTTGCGGTACTTACCGGTACTAACGAAGTACTAACGAATGGCACCTTTGAATTTACTAGATCGTGTAGGTGCGGGGCTGGGGAAATGCTTTTCACCGCGATAAAAAATTACAATAATTTTTTTTCAAATTCAGTACTAACGAAAGTTTTTGCGGAACGTACCAGTACTAACGAAGTACTAACGAATGACATCTTTCAATTTGAAAATATAAGCAAAATTAGGCTGTTGCGGGACTTACCTTTCTAGAGCCCAGAAAAGAAAAACGGCTATAATTTTTTTTCAAATTCGGTACTAACGAAAATTTTTCTTGTACTAACCGGTACTAATGAAGTACTATCGAATGACATCTTTGAAATTGAGGAATTCGATAAGTGCGGGGATCGCATTTTTCCAGCACCGCAATAAAAAATTGCAATAATTTTATTTTAAATTCTGTACTAACGAAGATTTTTGCGGTACTAACCGGTACTAACGAAGTACTGACACCTGTGAATTTACTGAATCGTGTAGGTGCGGAGCTGGGGAAAGATATGTCATTAAATAGTTATTATATTACTCACATCAAATAAATGTTAAATGCTTTTTTCCACATAATGCTATCTCTTGTTGAATTGTCCTTAAAATTCCTGTATGGTTTCAACAAGACGTACTTTCAATATATATTTAAATTTTGAAACAGGTACTCTGCTGGTACTAGGTTTGCAGAGTAAGAGATGACATTTTTCGGTATGTTGTGTTTTACTTAATGTAGTTTTTGTAGTTTTGCTAAGTGTTTATTTAGCCTTTCATTTTTGACTTCTTACTGGTCGTATGATGTTGTGACTTCCACGAGTGATGTTGCAACATAAAACTAGTTTCAATGGAGTATGAGGTTACAACTCCTCACGGTCATTGGCAACATCATTCCTATTTTTCATTTTTTAGTCTGGTATTATATTCCGTAGGCCTCATGTTTTATTGTTTATATTTATAACTTTATATATATACATATATATATATATATATATAATATATATATATACATATATTTATATATATATACATATATATATATATATATATATATATATATATATATATATATATATATATATATGTACAGTCAAACTGCGATTACTCGAAGTCCCAGGGTACCCCCAAAAATATTCGACTTATCCGAAGTTCGAGTTATCGAAGTTACCTACCATTCCTTTCAACTGATACTTAAGATGGGTCGACATGGTTTAAATGGTTAGATATGTACCATAATACTATAGTTGTACGTATTTTAATTTTTTAATAGGCTACGTAAATAACAAGAGAAGAATGGGTTCAAAAGGTTTAAAACTCAAGAAATTTGGTCTCATTACATATTAATTAGTATACATACCATGTAAATCTCATTTAAAAAAAGCAGTTATTTTTAAGGTTGTTGGCATTCACAAAGTCACCTAATTTTTGAACACTGTTAAATAGGGTGTTGTCTGTACCTTCGATGGTTTCCAGGTATTGTTTTAAGATGTGAACAGTGTCCTGTGCTTGCTCGTGACCTTAGAGAACGAAAGTTCTCGAAGGTCATGAGTGGACTGGCATTCGAAATTTTGAACAGAATTGTGTATTTTACCGGGGAAATCTATCAAAAAAAATTCGACTTAGAAGATGTTTACTTCGAGTTATCGAGACAGTTTCTTAAAAAAATGTATAGAAATGGTTTGGGACTTGGTTAAAAGTTCGAGTTAGCGGATTATTCGACTTATAGGAAGTCGAGTTATCGAAGTTCAACTGTATATGTATATATATATATGCACATATATATGTATATATACATATATCTATATATATATATGTATATGTATATATATAAAATATACACATATATATATGTATACATATATTTATATATACACACATATATGTATATATTTATTTATTTATTTATTTATTTTTATATATAAGGCCGAGGCTAGTAAGTGTGCAGTATATCTACTAGGTATACGCATCGATAGGGGGCGATCGAATACTCTCTTGCATTCAGGAATAGTAGGCGGCCCAATACTACCTTGCATGCAGATGGTTAATAGCCAGAACCGTCCCTGTATACACATACAGATAGAAAATTTTAAATTTTATGTATAAATAACTACAGAAAATTTGAAAAAATGACCGCCGAAGGTATTTAGTTGCAAATTATAAGGTGATAAAGCAAAGTCTCCCCCATGGATTTGTGGTATGGATCTCATTGAAAATTCCGAATTATTCCAAGGGATTTTAAGCCGGGAACAGGCATAAAATCCCCAGCTTTCCTATTTTAACCCCTATATAAAATAAGCCATTAAGACCCCAATTCACAGTTTCCCTAAAACAAGAGACCTGCACAATTAACTTCTCTTAAGAATCTAACGGATAGTTCAGCATATCGTAGCACATGACATGATTTGTTGAATTATACTCAAAATGCTTATGCAGTAGAACACGATTATCCAGATTTTAACCATCCAAATATTCCAATTAGCCGGATTGATCAAAACTAGCCACCGAACAATGGCTAAATGGTAGAA
>CM063506.1:27996436-28011436 GCA_032207245.1 Pardosa pseudoannulata
CATTTAGATTCCCTGAGGGCGTGTGCCGGGCGCTATAGGATATTTCTATTGGCCGTTGCTTTTCCGCTCCGCTCCCAGTGTGGCGGACAGACAACGTGGGGTCTGTTTTGAGATGTTTTCACCACATGTTGGGGGAACTTAAATTATTTGACAGTCTAGTGTCAGACTGGGATTAACTTCTTTAACTTACGATTTCTGTAACGTCAAAGGAGGATTAAGATTTGCTGTTTATGGGCTACAGGTGTTACACATCTGTTTGTTAGCTATGGTCTGGTTGTTGAAGCTGCTTACTTCTCACATTTAGGGGGTCTTCTCTATTACTTTTTATCTTCGGGGGTGTTATTCTTCGATCTGTTTTCCTTCCATTAAAATATTCCTCGATCTGTTTTTCCTATATTACAATATTCCCCCCTTCTGAAAAAGGGCGGACAAATCTGCAAGTTTTGTTCGACCGTCGAACGTACTTCCTTTACATTTTGAATATAGCTGAATACATACAGAATCTTTTTCTTACAATAATCAGGTAACACATTTTCATTACAGGTGATATATCATATAAATCACGTACTTACAATAACACTATAATAATAACACATAAACACAGTAATACAAATATAACATAATTAGTTTCTTCCTACTTAATTGGTATATGATTTAAAATATAAGAAGACACACAATAGTAATTTCCTAACATGATATGACATCAAAATTTATTCTATTCCTCAAACCTTTCTGCAAAATACGTTTAGACAAAAGTATTCTCTAACTTTGATTGTTAGTCACGACCATTTTTTCGATGATAAATATAACAATGAGGCATATAGTTTTTCTAAGTGAGACAGCATACATAGAAAAATATGGTTGTCAATTATGTCAATTTTACAATTTCTTCAACAAGACAGGAATATTAATATTTACAATTTCAACAATTCTTCATTGTTTTTTAATTCAGATGTTATAATTTACTTCTTAATTATTTGTTATCATTTAATTCTCATTCTTTCTTTAATTTCATGATCTCAGGACTGAGCTAGATCGAGTGCGTCAGATGTATTCCCATCAAATCTATCTTTTACGTAACATTCACCATTCCATAATTTATCTATTAAACTACACATGATTGAAAATTGGCTGTTCCTCTCAGAAGATGTGTGTTACACAATTCACACATGTCCGTGGGAAAGCTACGAGACAAATGACGAAAGTAGGTGGTGCTCTAATTAGAGATCACTCCTGCTTGGCCTGCCTATAAATTTTCATGTGTACTTAA
Source organism: Pardosa pseudoannulata (assembly GCA_032207245.1). Lineage (NCBI taxonomy): Eukaryota > Metazoa > Arthropoda > Arachnida > Araneae > Lycosidae > Pardosa > Pardosa pseudoannulata. The sequence continues at coordinate 27,997,707 of CM063506.1, forward strand.
CTTCTAGTCCTCATACTTTTGCCAACTAAATATAAAGGTAGGTGACCCATGGTAAAACAGCTGGTTTAGGTAACTTGTATTAGATTTCAAGCTAACTGCTTGCCTGCCTCCATCGGTTCCTATAATTTAGCTCCGTGATTTAGATTTTAATTCATGTCTACTCAAACTCGACCTTTCTCTTTCACCCATTTTATTATAATTAAACCTTCTCTTATCCAATGAGACCATTTATTCAATTGTTTTTACTTATGTAACTAGGTCATTTTAACCTAATAAAACATGGTACTTTTTCTCTAATAAAAATATGTTAATTTTAATTTAATAAAAATATTTGACACCGTAATAATCATCTGTCTAGGATTTGCTCATTAATATAAATTTCACATTCACTAATCAGTTTAAAATACAGAAAGGTAATACGATCTAGAATAACACTTGATAATAATAATAATAATAAAAATAATATACTACAAATTGTTCAAAACATCCTATACAAAATTGGCAACATATCGTTATAACATAATAGCAAGAGTAGACTTCATGTACAAAAACAAATAACAAAGAAAACAACACAGTACACACGAATTGACGCTTCTCAATTGTGAGAAAAAAACGGTGGGGGGTATGAGGTTAATGACCTACAGAGGGATGGGGGTTGAACCAACACCTCCTTGTTGATTGAGCGCGAAGAAATTCTCCCTCGCTCCGCTCCTTAGTGGAAACGGTTGTGACGTCACTCTCTCTTTGACCCACATTGGAAGGTAGTTTCGTTTTTGGTTACTCTGCCTCTTAAAGGACGCGGCATTCACAACGCAGTATGCTACATAATTTCTTATTATTTATATATATTTTTTTTCAACACAAAAGAGAGAATAATTTACTGTTACACACAAAAAGATTAAAAGATCACTCAGGTATCCTGGGTTTGTGAGGCCCATGTTCACCACAAGACGGTAAACCCATGGGAGGTTAAAATCAATATCCAACTAAATCAATATCCAACTAAACTCTCTCTCTCTCTCTCTCTCTCTCTCTCTCTCTCTTTTTTTTTTTTTTTTTTTTTTTTTTTTTTTGTTAAACCATTAGTTTGTTTTCAATATTTCGGACCCTAGACCCTGACTGGAATTTTTGACGGTTGTAAATGGAAGTCACTCTGTTGTACAAACGGTCTTAATCTCGTGGAGTGGACAATGGAGGTCATTTTCTTTGATCCTGGCTGTTGCCTGTCAATTTCATAAGTAACACTTGAGATTTTACGAACTATAGAAAACGGTCCAATTCTCTCGGCATTTAGTTTAGATGTGTTAGGATAACGAAACAATTGTAGGCTTACTTTCTCTCCTGGTTTGAATTCACGTAATTTAAATTTTTTATCGTAGACTCTTTTATTGACCTCGTGACTTTGTTTGGTCCTCATTAGTGCTATTTCCCGAGCTTGTTCGACTGGAGGATAACTGTGATTTTGCACTGCTAGGGGTGGGAGGTGAGGTAGTTTTCCAAACATCAAGTACGCGGGAGTGAATTTAGTTACTGAGTGTGGCGTGTTATTATACTCATGTGTGACACGTTCAACGAGTTTTGTCCAAGCTAGCTTCCTAGCGTCAGTATTTATCTTACATCTTATGCGTGTGATTAGAGTTTGATTTAATCTTTCAACCTTCCCATTAGTCTGCGGGTGATTAGGTGAAGTTAACAACTGTGTTACTTTATTATTTCTTAAGAAATGCTTGAATTTTGGTGATGTGAAGGCCGGATTTCTGTCGCTTAGTAATTTAATTGGTGTTTGAATTTGGAATATTTGTTTTAAGCAGTTAATATACGTATCTGTAGTCATACTTCTAGATGGAAATGTCCATGCGAAGCGAGTGGCATGATCGACTATGATATGTAAATATTGTTTTTTGGAGTCTGCATAATGTAGCCCTCCAACAGTATCTATTGCTAATAGTGCGAAAGGTTCACTAACGAATGGGAGTGCTTCTAATTGGCCAATTTTTTTCTGGGTAGACTTTTTATTGAATTGACAAGTTTCACAGTGTTTATTAAAATTTACAACGTCTTTTATAATATCGGCCCAATAATAATACGGGGAAATTAAATTTAGCATGGATTTGATACCTGGATGTCCAAAATCATCATGTGCCTTAGTCAGTAATTTAAGACGTAAGGTTGATGGGACTACTATTTTCGTAAGACCCTGTTTCTTTACTGTCCATAAGTTCTGTATTTTGGTGAAATTTGGCCCGTTGGTGTTTTCGTTTCTTTGATGTTCTGCGATCTCGTCCGGTTCAAGTAATTGTTTTGGTGAAGCTTCTGTCATAGTTGTAAAGTGGCAGGTCGGATTGCGGGATAGCATGTCCGCTTCATAATTCGTTTTTCCTTTTTGATATTTCACCTCAAATTGGTACATAGACAATTTTAGGGACCACCTGAATAGTCTACCTGTTGGATTTTTAATAGTTTTTAGCCAGACAAGTGCTGAATGATCGGTGTGGATGGTAAAAGGGGTGCCGTGTAAATAGCAATGAAATCGGTCGACCCCATCAACAATTGCTAAACATTCTAACTCTGAAATTGTATAATTTTTTTCATAGGATCTTAAAGTTCTGGAATGAAAGGCTATCGGACACATTTTTCCATCCGGCTGAACCTGTTTGAGCACTGCTCCGACACCTGCTGTACTCGCATCAACAAACAGATGGATCGGATAATTTGGATTAAACAATTTAAGAATAGGTTTTGAGATCAGTGCATCCTTTAATTTTTGGAAAGAGTTTTGACAATCGGTGGTCCATTTCCATGGCACATTCTTTTTTAATAAGTTATTTAGTGGAGCTCGGATACTGGAGTAATTTTGAATAAATTTGTGATAAACGTTGATACTGCCAAGAAATCTCTGAAGTTGTTTAACATTTTTTGGTGGAATCAATTTTTTAATGGTTTCGACATTTGCATTAGCAGGTGAGAATGTACCATCTTCGATCTCATATCCGAGAAATTTTATTTTGGTTTGTGCAAATTGACATTTAGATAATTTTAATTTAATGTTTTCGGTTTGGCAAATTTGGAATATTTTTCTTAGATGTTTTATATGCTCGTCAATATTTTGCGAATAGACGATTATGTCGTCGAAGTAATTAAGCGCGAAATCAATTTTATTTTTTTGTAAAATCTGTCGTATGGCTCGCTGAAAAATTGCGGGCGAGTTGCGCCATCCAAAGGGTAGCCGCAACCACTCATACAAGCCAAAATTTGAAGTAAAAGCCAGTTTTTCGGTGTCCTCTTCATGTAATTTAATGTGCCAGTATCCTGATGCGAGGTCTAGTGTTGAAAAAATTTTTGCACTGGACAACAAATCTAGTAATCCGTCTATGCGAGGAATCGCTTCACAATCAGGTGTAGTTACACTATTTAAACGTCGGTAGTCGATGCATAATCTATTTTTGGCTCCCTCATCTTTTTTGTAAACTAGCGTAATCGGCGCTGCGTATGGACTACAGGAGGGTTTAATTAAGTTAGCCGCTAGTAACTCATCTATTTGCTTCTTAATTTCATCATTGTCCTTGAAGGATGAACGATATGGCCTTTGGGATACAGGAATTTGGGATGTTAACCTGACACGCGGTGGGTCCAATTTAATGTTACCTACGTCATACTTGCTTTTTGCAAATATATTTGGGAATTCAGAAAGTACATTATTTAATGGATCCTTCCATTTTGATGTGATGTTATTTAGTGTACTTATTCTAGTTCCCTCATTCTCACAATTGAGTGTCAATTTAGTACAATCATGAAAATTATCAATATCATTACACTCATTATCAGACTTATACTTTTCATTAAAATCAGAACACTTATAATAGTTATCAACATGGCAATTATTCTCAGCATTATAAACATAATTCTGACACTTAAAATCATCATCATACAGTTCATTTTGACAATTATTATTATTAAAATGACATTGTTTAATTTTATTTTTTAATTCGCTATCATGCCCATGACAATAATAATTATTTTTGGAAGTAGATTCGTGTTTGTAAGATATGTTGCGTCCCTTTTGATACACATTAAAATTTTGAAAATTTAAACTTAATTGAAAAAGGCTAATATGGTTACAAGAAATAATTGCATATGGGATCTCGCATTCGACAACATAAACTTTAACGTACTCGGATATACTTCCAATTGTTAATAGTACATGAATGATAGTACTTACATGGGCTGCGCCGTGTAGCTGTCTTATCTGTTGAGCCTGGGTGTTGGCACTATAGTTCACTTTGTTTTTTAATTTTTGAAATAGTTTAGATGGGAGAATTGTCACATCAGAGGCTGTGTCTAAAATTGCCTCCACAAGCACATTGTCAAAACGAGCTTGTACGTTGAATCGTTGTCACTCGTATCTCGGCCCTTGATTTGGCTGGGTCGCACTCCTTCCCTGGTGTGGCGGATTACGGCGGTCATCTCTCCGATACTGGTGTGGCGGATCACGGCGGTCATCTCTCCGATACTGGTGTGGCGCATCACGGCGGTCATCTCTCCGATACTGGTGTGGCGCATCACGGCGGTCATCTCTCCGATACTGGTGTGGCGGATCACGGTGGTCATCTCTCCGATGCTGGTGTGGCGGATCACGGCGGTCATCTCTCCGATACTGGTGTGGCGCATCACGGCGGTCATCTCTCCGATACTGGTGTGGGTACCTGGCCCGGGTATCCCATTGCTGTGTAGGTGACTGCTGATAATTATCTGGTTCGATCTTTTTCATGGTTCTGAACCATTCATCCGTCGTATCGAACCCTTGCAGTACTGCCAGTCTCCTTAAGTACGGGGGCAAGCCACTGTTGAGTGCTTCTATTATAATTTCCTCTGTCATCCCAAGTTGAGTACCCACTTGTTTTTTATGCTCGAAGTATTTAATGAAGTCAGGATAGACCTTTAGAGTTTTTAGAAATAAATCTTCTGCCCTGGGTTTTTCAGATTCGAAACGATTTTTTAATTTCTGTATGATCTCTTCCCATTGATCACAGTCGAGGCACTCTTCGATGAAAAAATTTAGGGCTGGACCGTCAAGCAGGTTTAGCATTATAGTTTTCTTTTCTTCTGTATTCGCATCATTATATTTGAAGTTGAATATTTTGATGTACGCACTTATGCTGATCTCCCCTTCTCCTGTATATCGTACTTGCATCGGGGTATTCATTTCACGCCTCTCTCTTTGGCCTTGCATTGCTCCTGCTCGAATTATCCTTCCGCTTCTCAGCATCAATGTTTCCCCTGGGTCGTTGACCTATCTCGTTCCTGTCGCCGGCATCAGTAGAAGGGAGAGGGTGTTAAGTTCCGTACCTCCCCCGTCGTTCAAGAACTTAGGGTTTTCGCCGCTGGTTGAATCCTGCTCGGCTCTCTTGTCATGCCTGGGTATCATTAAATAAGCAGTGGGGCTATTTGTTGTCTTTCAAATCATCCTTTATTCTTCTTCAGACATGAGATATGTAAAGGAAGTACGGTATGTACTCTAAGATGCTAGCCTAAAACGGTGAGCGTCTGCTACTGAGCTAGAAATGCGAATGAATGTCTTACTCTTAAAACTAAAAACTCCTATCCAAAGGGGGTTTCCTTGGGGGGTTTCTTTGGGGCTCTGCTTGTGACCATTTAGATTCCCTGAGGGCGTGTGCCGGGCGCTATAGGATATTTCTATTGGCCGTTGCTTTTCCGCTCCGCTCCCAGTGTGGCGGACAGACAACGTGGGGTCTGTTTTGAGATGTTTTCACCACATGTTGGGGGAACTTAAATTATTTGACAGTCTAGTGTCAGACTGGGATTAACTTCTTTAACTTACGATTTCTGTAACGTCAAAGGAGGATTAAGATTTGCTGTTTATGGGCTACAGGTGTTACACATCTGTTTGTTAGCTATGGTCTGGTTGTTGAAGCTGCTTACTTCTCACATTTAGGGGGTCTTCTCTATTACTTTTTCTCTTCGGGGGTGTTATTCTTCGATCTGTTTTCCTTCCATTAAAATATTCCTCGATCTGTTTTTCCTATATTACATATATATATATATATATATATATATATATATATATATATATATATATATATATATATATATATATATATATATATATATATATATATATATATATATATATATATATATATATATATATATTTATATATATATATTTACAAATACATATATATACATATATATATACAAATACATATATATACATACATATATACATATATACATACATATTCATATATATACATATATATACATATTCATATATATATACATATATATACATATACATATATATACAGATATATATATGTGCATATATACATATGTATATATACATCGAAACATGTAGTTGGTAACAATATTTTGTTTTAGATTCTTACGGATAGTTACGGTTCTTACGGATTATTACGGATAGTTATGAGGTAATTTAATCTTTAATTTCAATCATGTTGAACCATGGATATTTAGAGGGTGAATTTATGTTATATTGATATTGAATTCTTGTAACAGCTGTCATGGTTGCATGTAGTAGTAAAATATTACATATCGTATTTTTCCTGCTACAAGACCTCATTTCGAATTGAGTAAAAAAACAAATGTGGTATAAACAGCAGGCAAGTACAGCTATTTTATTTTGTCAATGTCATTCTCTTCTGTTTGTAGAATTCAATTCTTTCTCTGTGCGGTATTGTACATAAAGAAATGGTTTTTTGATTATATGTTGCATATGTAAAGACGTAGCCGTAATTTGTTTGGGAGAAAACATATGCATATATAGATATATATATATATATATATATATATATATATATATATATATATATATATATATATATATATATATACATATATATATATATGTATATATATACATATATATATATATATATATGTATATATATATATATATATATATATATATATATATATATATATATATATATATATATATATATATATATATATATATATATGTGTGTGTGTGTATGTGCAAAGAAAGTGAGAGATAGAATCTAGTTCAATCCCTCGGCATTGTCCGTGGATGTACGTACATACACAACGCATATATATATATATATATATATATATATATATATATATATATATATATATATATATATATATATATATATATATATACAATATTTGCATACATCATTCATCATTACATACATCATTCACCACTGGCAGTTTTTTTCTACATACTGAAATATGTATTGTAATAACATTGCTATGCTACCACCTATCATCGTTCGGCAACTGTATATGTCAAGCATACAAGACTTTAATATCGACAGTGCTCATCATTACATGCATCATTCTCCACTGGAAGTATTTTTCTACATACTGAAATATGTATTGTAATAACATTGCTATGCTACCATCTATCATCGTCCGGTAAGTGTAATATCTGTGAAGCATACAAGATTTTAATATCGACAGTGTTATTTTGTACGTACAAACACACGCATATATATACAATATTTGCATACATCATTCATCATTACATACATCATTCACCATTGGAAATTTTTTTCTACATACTGAAATGTGCATTGTAATAACATTGCTATGTTACCGTCTATCATCGTCCAATAAGTGTAATATCTATCAAACGTACAAGATTTTAATATTGACAGTGTTTCTTTGTACATACATACACATAAACGCATATAAGCATTCATCATTACATACATCATTCATCGCTGGAAATTTTTTTCTGCATACTGAAATGTGTATTGTAATAGCATTGCTATGCTATCATCTATCATCGGCCGGTAAGTGTAATATATGTCAAGCATACAAGACTTTAATATCGACAGTGCTTTTTGTACGTACATACACACACACGCATATATATGCAATATTTGCACACATCATTCATCATTACATACATCATTCACCACTGGCAGTTTTTTTCTACATACTGAAATATGTATTGTAATAGCATTGCTATGCTATCAAGTATCATCCTCCGGTAAATGTAATATCTGTCAAGTATAGACGATTTTAATATCAACAGTGTTTTGTGTACGTACATACATACACATATATATATACAATATTTGCATACATCATTCATTATTACATACATCATTCATCGCTGGAAATTCTTTTTCTGCATGCTGAAATGTGTATTGTAATATAATTTCTATGCTACCATCTATCATCGTCCCGTAAGTGTAATATCTGTCAAACATAGATTTTAATATTGACAGTGTTATTTTGTACGTACATACATACACACACATATATATACAATATTTGCATACGTCATTCATCATTACATACATCCTTCACCATTGGAATTTTTTTTCTACATACTGAAATATGTATTGTAATAGCATTGCTATGCTATTATCTATAATCGTCCGATAAGTGTAATATCTGTCAAACGTAGAAAATTTTAATATCGACAGTGTTTCTTTGTACATAAATACACACACACACACACACACACATATATATATATATATATATATATATATATATATATATATATATATATATATATATATAATATTTACATACATCATTCATCGCTGGAAATTTTTTCTACATACTGAAATATGTATTGTAATAACATTGCTATGCTACCATCTATCACCCTCCAGTAAATGAAATATCTATCAAGTATAGACGATTTTAATATTGACAGTGTTTTTTGTACATAGATACACACACACACACACACACATATATATATATATATATATATATATATATATATATATATATATATATATATATATATATATATATATATATATATATATATATATATATATATACATATATATATATATATATATATATATATATATATATATATATATATATATGCAATATTTGCATACACCATTCATCATGACATGCATCATTTATCGCTGGAAATATTTTTCGACATACTGAAATATGTATTGCAGTAACATTGATATGCTACCATCATCATCGGGCAAGTGTAATATCTGTCAAGGATAGAATATTTTATCATCAACAGTTTTGTTTTTGTACGTACATACACACGCATATCTATGCAATATTTGCATACACCATTCATCATTACATGCATCATTCGCCACTAGAAATTTTTCTACATACTGCAATATGTATTGTAATAATATTGCTATGTTACCATCTATCATCGTCTGGTAAGTGTAATATCTTAGCATAGAAACATAGAAGGTTTTAATATCAACAGTGTTTTTTTACGTACATACACACACACGCATATATATACAATATTTGCATATATCATTCATCATTACATACATCATTCATCGCTGGAAATTTTTCTACATACTGAAATGTGCATTGTAATAACATTCCTATGCTACCAACATCATCCGGCAAGTGTTAATATACGTCAATCATAAAAGATTTTAATACTGACAGTGGTTGTTTTAAGGGTAGGGGTTAGAATTAGCGTACAAAATAGGGTGATTCTACTGCAAGATAGTATACGTAATTATGTGCAAGGATCAAATGTATAAGCATGCAAATCTTTATGTATGCAGATGAGCATGTAAATATGTGAACCATTGATAAGATTTAGAAAAAAATAACACTCCGCATGCCAGATCATGCTAAACTAAAAATATCGTGCAAATAAACAAGCCGTCAGAATGAAATCATTTTTTCAAATGAATATAATAAAACATTTCATGTTTTAATTATTTCAATCGTTTTTTTTCACAGCAAAATGGAAGTGTTCAGAAACATCTTTCGAAGAAATTATTCACGTGATAAGTAAAGGTAGTGACTTAATCTCCATGAACCCCAGAATGCAAGTCAATGGGTTGGTTGGTATATGGGATGTGAATGAACTGACGACCCAACATATTGCTTCAGTTCTCAGTAACTTTGGCCTACGAGCATTTTCTTTTTATGTGCAGGTAAGTATCAAGAGAAAGCAAAAGTAATATCTCTTTGTTACACTTAAGGGGGCAGTGGACTTTCAACATTCATTTATATTGTTTTTAACGCATTAATGCTAGCTTGGCTTTTTAGGGACACCTGAAAATAGTTTGTAAAATTATTATATTTCCATTGAACGAGTTTTCATTTTCAGCAGAGGTAGATGGCAATCCTATAAACAATCTATGAAATTTTCGAATATCTTTTCCATTATCTGCAATTTCACCCTTCCGATCGACATTTTATGATTTTTCGAAATTCGCACAGAAATTTAGTCTACCAACAAACTTTCAAATCATCGAGTATATTTTAAAATTCTAAGTACTTTTCTTAAACATTGTAGGAAACCTTTTTCATGCTTTTCAAGAAATGTTAATTATGATTTTAAAAAACTTTAGGTATTTTTTAAATAGTGTAGGAAACCTATTTTATGATACTTACGAAAGTTTAACTATAATTTTAGACGCTGTAGATATTTTTTAAACATTCGAGGAAACTTTTTTTTATGATACTTTGGAAATATTAATTATAATTTTAAAATTCTTAGTATTTTTTAAACATTGTAGGAAACTTTTTTATGATATTTAGAAAATGGTAATTATTTTAAAAACTGTAGATTATTTTTACACATTATAGAAAACCTTTGTATAATATTTAGGAAAGGTTAATTATAATTTTAAAAGATCTAGGTATTTTTTAAACATTGTAGGAAACCTTATTATGATATTTATGAAGTGTTAATTATAATTTTAAAAACTCTCGGTATTTTTTAAACATTCTGGGAAACTTTTTTTTATGATACTTAGGAAATGTTAATTATAATTTTAAAATTCTTGGTATTTTTTAAACATTGTAGGAAACCTTTTTTATGATATTTAAAAAATGTTAATTATTTTAAAAACTGTAGGTTATTTTTAAACATTGTAAAAAACCTTTGTATGATATTTAGGAAAGGTTAATTATAATTTTAAAAGCTCTAGGTATTTTTTAAACATTGTAGGAAACTTTATTATGATATTTAGGAAATGTTAATTATTTTAAAAGCTGTAGGTATTTTTAAACATTGTAGGAAGCCTTTTTATGATATTTAGAACTGTGAATTATAATTTTGAAAGATCTAGGTATTTTTGTAAACATTGTGGGAAGTCTTATTATTACACTTAGGAAATGTTAATTATAATTTTGAAAACTCAGAGTATTTTTTAAACATTGTAGGAAATCTTTTTTATGATACTTACGAAAGGTTAATTATAATTTTAAAAGCACTAGGTATTTTTTAAACATTATAGGAAACCTTATTATGATATTTAGGAACTGTTAATTATAATTTTAAAAGCTCTAGATATTTTTAAACATTGTTGAAAACCTTATTGTGATATTTAGGAAGTGAATTATAATTTTAAAAACTCTAGGTATTTTTTAAACATTGTAGAAAACCTTTTTATAATATTTAGGAAATGTTAATTATTTTAAAAGCTGTAGGTGTTTTTAAACTTTGTAGGAAACCTTTTTATAATATTTAGAATCTGTTAATTATAATTTTAAAAGCTCTATGTATTTTTTAAACATTGTAGGAAACCTTATTATGATATTTAGAAAATGTTAATTACAATTTTAAAAACTCTAGGTACTTTTTAAGCATTGTAGGAAAACTGTTTTGTCATATTTAGGAAATGTTAATTATTTTAAAAGCTGTAGATATTTTTAAACTTTGTAGTAAACATTTTTATGATATTTAGGAACTGTTAATTATAATTTTAAAAGCTCTAAGTATTTTTTAAATATTGTAGGAAGTTTTTTTATGATATTTAGAAAATGTTAATTACAATTTAAAAAATTCTATGTATTTTTTAAACATTGTAGGAAACCTTTTTATGATATTTAAGAACTGTTAATTATAATATTAAAAACTCTAGGTAATTTTTTAAACTCTGTAAGCAATCTTTGTATTAAATGTGGGAAATGTTCATTATAATTTTGAAAACTCTAGATTTTTTTTAAAACATTGTAGGAAACATTTTACGATATTTAGGGCCATTAATTCACAACCCTCCAGTTATGAAACCGACGCCTTTGCAAACTGAACTACCAACCACAGTTCCCTTTTGGTGGATATAATTCCCGAAAAAGTACAGTCTGCCAGAAAACTTATAGAATCACGAAACAAATTTTAAACTCAATGCTTTTTTTAACATTTTTAAAATATTTTTTATGATACTTAGAAATTATTAATTATAATTTTCATTTTTGGGGGAGTATTTATTCATTGAATGGAATGAGTCATATATTATTATTAAGTGTTATATGCATATTAATTTTATTACATCATTCTAAAGATTAATTTTAAAAACTTCAAATATATCTCATAAAACTTCTGTTTGGCGTACAATTATAAAGAACATTCTTCCATATTTTAATTTTAGGAAGAGTATTGTATCATTTAATTGTATGAGTTATATATTTTATACTCTTCTTAATAAGATAAATGCCTATTTCAAGGAATATTCTATAAATATACGTATACAGAAGTTTTGTATACTTAAATATTTGAAGTTCCATCTTTATAAAGACACATAATTGTGTTAACAAAAATTTATACTTTTACTTTATTGTTATTATATCATGTAGGTTTATAGTATAATATACATAAACAGTAAAATTTGAACATACAATAAGTGTATTCCAAAAGTTTAAGAGGAATCGAATCTTGCACAAAAATAATATAGAATTAAAACAATATAGCATGTAATACCTTAACATAGTCTGTGATGATGCTGTGTCACTTGGTGCTTGTATTTTACTCATAATGTTTTTTCTTCCTGCCAAGCAAATCTGAAAGCTGCGTTAAGCATTTATTATTTAATATTTTGTTTTTTATATTACACTTTACGTAATCACTTCATATATTTTCTTAGAATGTATACCCTTGGAGAGTGAAAAACCTATTTGTCATCAACAGTGGCCCATTAAGTCAATTTTTCTTCAAAATGGTTCGACCTTTCCTAAGCAAAAAAATCGCCGATAGGGTAAGTAACCATTATGCTACTTCAAAATACCTAAATCTCTTAAAAATCTTCAATTATAACCTACGAGATAAAAAAAATTGCATCAACTATAAACCATCTATTGTTTTATTATAAAATTCGTTGTTTATTGTATCAGTTTGAGACGAATTCTTCCCTGAGTTAGTAAAATTGGTTGGTTGGAAGAACTGACACCAATATTTGGTGCTAATACTTAAGACTACGGTTCCCTATTAACAAATTTGGCTAAATAATTGGCGATGTTTACTAAAACATAAAGGTATTCAATCCATCATATCCCTCGCTTTTTTTTAAACTATAATTGATGCAGAGTACGTCATTGTAATAGAATTATGTACTTTTACTTAATTAACCAAAACCACTTAGAAACCGGGCATTTATAATTATGAGCAAATAATCTCTCAACAGTTTATAAAGTCAACGGCTTTAAATTATTAAATTTAGACATAATGAATCATTAATGGTTAACTATATCTAATTTTTTAAGCATTACATGCATCTAAGAGATTTTCACAAGAAAATCTGGATACAAGTATAATGTAAGTTGAAATATAAATACAGATTGCTTGGACTCTGTGAATTCAGGAGAAAATGTTAGGCTAACATGCTCAGAGCTTTATCGCCAAGTTAATGGGGGTACCCTGTTCTTACATCAAACCTATTTGGCTATTTAACTTTTTCACGGAGGGTATTTTCTGTATTTTCGAGTAGATAAAACGGTATTCTTATTTTAGTGCT